>JAUTXW010001601.1:0-34909 GCA_030620095.1 Kuschelorhynchus macadamiae
AATATTTCTGCAGATATCGTAGTATATCACGTTTTTGGAACACGCGCATTTTTATCGATAACACAAATCATGAATAATCAAGAATGTTAAAATAGTACTGGGTATTTTCAAACAAAAGAAAATTCCATGGCTAAATATGATGGATAAGAAGGAGTATATGACACTATGCAAATATTGGTATTGTAGAACATTACACTAGGACTACTTAAAAAAAGTAACGTCGGCGTCGGATTGTAAATCTAATGGCGTCATCATGTAGGGCAGCAAAAATTGAAGTTTTTGTTAATCTTATTGTTTTTGATAATTTCTCATACTAAGTTCTGGCAATTCCAAACATAAATTCTAACAAATGATACTAATATTACTAAAACAGGCCAAAATAAGATTTACTCTTTTATAGTCAATTTTTCTTCTCTACAATATAGCGTCATCAGGCTTTTGATTGGTCGTTTTGTTCCATCGCCATCATCAGCAACTATAGCCCTGATGATGGATTTTCGGCTCGAAACGTCGAATATATGTAAAGTGTGTTAGGTCATTGAATTTATAATTTAAATTAAAGTTAATTAAGCACAGAATGGATTTTTTTGTTGCGAAGAAACGAAAGTAAGTAAAAATGAAAATGAGGAATATATTTTGTCATATCACTTCAAATAGAGTCAGAAAAAAATAATAACGGAATCGCGAATTTTGGTTTTTTTTCGAATATTAGATTCGGAATTTTTAAACTTTTAGGGCGCCATTTTGATTGGCATAAAATTGCGCAACTTTGCCCTAATTTAACCGACTTTGTATCTCTTATAGTTTCGAGATCCCAATGAAACGCTTCGTACCCTGTACACGCTACTATAATTTTTTAAACTTATTTTTATGTTTTTACTGATTTTCCAATACGTATAATACATTTTAACAAGTTTTTGTCAGAATATGAAGTCAGGCGGCCATTTTTATGTGAAATTTGACAACATTATGGAAAACCTAAAAGATTTTAAAAAGTTAGGTTAGGAAAGTGTACGTCACTTTGTTCTTAGTTTAACCGTTTGGTCGATAGAAACCCTTAGACTGTCCAAAATGTCAGTTTTGAGAAGCTATTTACTTGGAAACAGTTGAAACTGGATATAGGACATGTTATGCTGGCAATATTCCAGTGATTAAAAAAAATACAGTATACAGTTATTACCAAAAGATCCAGAGACGAACAAATCAAAAGAGTAAAACAAGTTTTCGAAATTATAAACATTTTTTTGTTTTTGTTACAGTGTATATTTTTATTTATTGAATTATGTTGAATATTATTTTAATTTTATGTAACCCAAATATTTATCAAAATGTTTATAGAGCTTTTTAATAACAAACTTTCATTATAAACTTACAAGCAATTCTTGGCGTCTAGCAAATTATTTAAATTTAGTCTTGAGTTTCGTTATATATGTTATATCGCAGTAAAAAAACTCATTGAAGGTCGATTATCAAAAAACCTAATATTTATGCTAGATATCTTCAAAACTTTCCAGTGGAATTTTTCTGACAAATTTGTATACCAAATCATAAGCAAATTCGGGCTGATCCAACGAGATCAAATGTCCAGCTTTTCTTACCAAAACTTCTGTTAAATTCCCAGCCGTCTTAAAGTACCCCGCCATCTCATGTCCGACATACCAGATTTGCCTCCTAGCAACCGCATATTTATTTGCCGAACTAAAATCCAAATTCTGAAGATAGTAATAAGATAATAATAACGGGCACTGCTTCTAGTGATATCATTATAAAGAGCGGTTTGGACGGAAGTACTGTCCCAGTGATAGTTTGCATTTCCTACATGAATAGCACGCCTGACATCCTCTTGTCTAACAAAAGTTAGCCACCTTTCAGGAACAGTGTCTCTATCTTGTAGACAATTTAAGGAACTAATATTCGTGTATTGATAGTAAAGCTGTCTCATTTCAAAATAGAAGTCTGTGGCAGCATGGAAATTTCCTTGGTCAATATTGTTGTCAAATTCATCTTCTGTATTTTTTAAATTCTTTAGTTGCTATAAATCTATCAGACCCAGTTGATACAACAACGTTCCATATTTAAACTGATGACGGGGGTCAGTGATGCCGCTACCAATCAGGAGCCCTTGCAAGTTTATTTTAAGTAAGGCAGTCGGATTTTTTTGATGGATGACATCTGCGAGAAAAGGAACATATTTTCCGGCAAAGGATTCTCCAGCGATATAAAATTCATTGGATTGAAGTTCTGGAAAGAGAGTAAATAACTGTATTAAGGCATCATACAAATGTTCGGCCACTTGGTTTTGATTTGTCACGTACGTTTCGTTGGTGAAACTATATCCAGTACCAACAGGTTGATCGATGTAAATTATAGAGTAGTTCTTGTGCCAGGAAATGTCGCGCAACTCAACAATTCCGTTTTCGAAAGAAAATGGACCGTATTCGACGAAAAGACCAAGTAAAGCTGAACTTCTTTGGCCACCTTGAAGTACACACTTAAACTCTTAAAACACACTCTTAAAATAAAATATATTAAATATATTAAATCCACCTTTACCCAAAACTTCTCTCGTACAGAACGAATTCCACTACTAGACCAGTCATTATAGAAAATAAATTGACTGCAATTCCAAAAGCGTTTATAACTTATATTACTGCATAAAGAACGCAAGCTATCCTTTTATAATAATTGTAACATTGGTAAAATAGC
The DNA here is from genome assembly GCA_030620095.1 of Kuschelorhynchus macadamiae. Classification (NCBI taxonomy): domain Eukaryota; kingdom Metazoa; phylum Arthropoda; class Insecta; order Coleoptera; family Curculionidae; genus Kuschelorhynchus; species Kuschelorhynchus macadamiae. The sequence continues at coordinate 2,707 of JAUTXW010001601.1, forward strand.
AAAAAACGATTACTAGCTCTCTTTTTGTAGACATGATTCTAAAAGTTTTACAAACTCGTAGTAGCAAGTCCTATTTTATAGTTTACATTATATTTACAACTATTAACCCAAGTAGCAATTTAGGCATGAATAATACGTCATTGTTATCACAAGTATTTTCATTGAAGTAACCGGAACTTGATGTCGCCACGTTCTGTTTAAGCTGAGACTACGTAGTTATCACCAAAATACATTTATTAATCATAAATACCATTCAAGAAATAAAGAAAGCTCGAACGTGAATATACCGTATTGCAAAAAGGAGGCAACTATTAGATTCTCAGCATACATTGCACCCAGAATATATAATTTAATGCCAATTTCTCTTCGAAAAGCCAAAAACCTTAAACTTTTTAGAAAACAATGCAAGCAATTCATACATGAGAATTATGCTCAAATATTAAACCTTTACAATAACCTTTGCTTTAACTTCAAAACCTTTATTTACTAAAAGTAATTTGCACACACTTAATAGCACAATCTTTGACTAATGTAGCGCATACGACCCACACAAGCTTAGGCGCTAAAATAGGATTTTGAGCTTGATATAGCTATAATATGCCCAAGTATTATGTGTGTAAATATAGAAAATCAGAGATGTACCCTTGTTACAATAAGTATGACCTTATTTCAATTTTGTTTTTTTTTAAGGCTTCAGATTAAAAACAATTGGAAACAGATTTTCAAACTTGTTTATTGACCTATAATTCAATTTAATATGTAATCTGAACTAAATTAATATGAAATTGTAACGATATTTGCTAAGAGAAAATTATGTACAAATAAATAAATAAATAAATAAATAAATTATTAGTAATAAATACGTAAAAACTCTTGTTGTGGAAGCAGTTGTAGCTTTTAGTGCTAGCTGGGAAAAGAACTCGGTTTTTTACCTACAATTTGTTTAACAAATATTATAAAGTTATACTAACTTTAAAAATTTGCGAATAATTTGTTTTACATAGTTGGGAAAATTTCTGTGTTTCACGGAACATGTTCGTTTATATATTCTTTTTCTTGTAAATGTCACTTCATCTCACTGATGGGCCTCTAAATAATTACAAAAGTTTTTAATTTTGGTTGCAAATCAATATATCGTAATTACGAATGTATTTATGGATTTGCAACCTTACACGGATATTAGAACTTTGCTAATATCATTTTCGCAAAAGTTTAGCAAATTCTAATGAATTCTGAGACTATTATTTTTTACCATCCAACTGGTTTGCGTTCTATTTAAAAGCACGGAACATTTTCGTTTGTTTAATAAGGTACAAACTATTACAAACTGTTCAGAAACTTTTCGATGTGGAATGGCAATGCACAAATGTTCCTGTCAACCAGTCAATTTCCATTATATCAGACATATTAGATCGGAATAATCTTGATAAGAACTTAACAGACCTAGTAGCGCTTGTCTTACGTTCACAGTTTCACATATGTAGATGATACTTTTGTTGTTTGACCATCTTAATCAACAACATTATAATATCAAGTTCACATTGGAAATTGAGTCTAATGGAACAATTTGTGAACAAACAAACAAAAAAAAGAAACACAAGTATGCTTTATTGCCGCAGAAAAATTTTACAATTTTATGGACAAAGCAAAATATACCCAAAATAAGACATAACAAAACATTAATCGAAAAGAATTTCGATAGGTCAATGCTTTTTAAAAATGTAAATTATCAATGTACCAAATCGTAAAACACACTTTAGAATATAACATAACATTGCCGCAAAACAGTTAATGAATCCTAATAACCTTATAAAAGTAAACAAACACACATGTACGAGGTGAATAATTTCGATGACATTGAAATCAAAATTGCAACTATGCGACCTTAAACTCTATGTTATTATAGTTCACAACAGAAGGTATAATGAACTAGTGTAAAATGTAGTATACAAAAAAGAATTAAATTTTGTTTTTAATCCAATACCTAACAAAAATAATTAAGTTTTAAGTGAATGTTTGACAGTTCTTTTCTCTATATGATGATTTTCAAAATTCTATGCTACGAGTTAGGACATGACTCACAAAAGATTTAAGTAAACAAGCGAATTTAGTGACAATTTAAAGAGACTTACTTGCTGTAAAAATCATTAACGCTGTAAAATGGTCTCTCAATGAGGTATGCTTTGATGTTTTTTCGAAATTGTGCAAGCATAGGGATAGATTTTAAATGTACTGGCAGATTGTTGTAAAGTTTTATGGCGTTGTAAATAATTAATTTTTTTATTAATTCTGAGGAAGGAATGGGAAGATATATATCATGCCTAGAGTTTCTGGTAAAGTATACATGTTGTGGCCTTTCTGGGAGGGTGTTTATATGTTTTCTCAGCAAACATACCGTTTCCAAAATAAATAATGCAGGAAGTGTTAATATTTCATGTTTTTTGAAATAGTATTGGCAGTGAGCTCTATTATTTAGACCAAACAAATAACGAATGGCTCTCTTTTGAAGCATAAAAATACTACGAAATTGCTCGGTGGTACAGCAGCCCAATTCAAATAAAGAGAAATAAGTAAGTCTGGCAGAAGGAACGTCTAGTTCTTTTGAAACTGATCTAATGGCGAAGCAGGCGGTAGAAAGTTTTTTAGTTAAGGTGTCAATATGATTAGACCATTTTAGGTTGTTATTTATATTTAAACCCAGGAATTTAACCGACTCTACGTATTCAATATTGCTGTTATGTACCTGAAGTGGTTGTAAAGTTCCCTTATAAGATAACGCCACCGTTTTATCGACATTAAAACAAAGCATCTTGGAATCGGACCAAGCCTTAATTATAACCAAGTCTTTGGAGATACTAGAGTGTAAAGACGTTGTATCAAAATCACTCCAAGTTATGCTTGTGTCGTCAGCAAAAAGGGAAATTCTTCCATTAATTTTAAGGTTCGTGATATCATTAATGTATAACAAAAAAAGAATAGGTCCCAACCTTGAGGGACTCCACTTGTAATCAACTTACAATCAGAATCGGAACCATTAGCCCTTACAAGTTGTTGCCTTTTCCCAAGATAAGATTTGAACCAATTTAAAGAAGTACCACGAATTCCATAAAAATTTAGTTTGTTTATCAGAATTTCATGACTAACACAATCAAAAGCTTTCGCATAGTCACAAAAAACTGAGGCAGTTGGGTGGTTGTTATTGAGAGATAAGTAGACGCCTCTAAGCAACGTGAACATGGCGTCGCTGGTACACTTGTTGGGTAGAAATCCGAACTGCTGCGGGGATATTATCTGATGTTTCAGGAGAAATGGCATAAGACGATTCTTCAGTAGCCTTTCGATGATTTTTGATAGCACTGGTAGTAGTGCAATTGGGCGATAATTGCAAGAGTTAGTTTTTTCGCCGCCTTTATGAAGTGGAATAATTATAGCTATTTTAAGGCAATCAGGGAATACACCTTTTATAAAGGACTCATTTATTAATGTTGTAATGGCCTCTATGACTGGGAGTGGCAAGTTCAGGAATATTCTAATTGATAGGCCATCAGTGCTACACGAAGATTTACTTTTGATATTATTTATTATCTTCAATAGTTCAGTGTTGCTAACGGGACTTAAGAAAAAGCTATCAGCTAAATTTTTTGAAGGAGAGAGAAACGAAAGAGGGTCCAAACTTGGCGAGATACTAGAGGTAACATTTTTGCTTACATTAATAAAATAATCATTTAGATCATTAGCCCCTGGCAAGATCTGAGTCACAGGGATTGATTTGTTTCTGAGGTTATTGATGATGGACCAGGTTTCTTTTGAAATGTTATTTGAGTTTGTTAGACGTTTTCGGTAGTGTAATTTTTTTGCTGACTTAATAAGAGTAGTGTAGATCCTCCAATAGTTAGAGATATAGTCGAGAATAAGAAAGGAGTCGGTGAATTTTTTTATATATGAGAGCCAGCGCATATTTTTAGCAGAAATTCGTATTCCTTTCGTGGTCCACGGTTTATGCCGCTTAGGTTTGATATTCTTAAGCGGGAAGGCCTTGTTAAAAGCACTTAAAGTTTTATTTAAAAAAGTTCTGAAGTTTGTGTTGACATTATCAGATTCAAAATTCCAATCGGTGTTAAAGCAAATATTATGAAATACTGAGAAATTTGCGGCCGAGAAAATTCTGCCCCGATGGCGAGATCTTGGTAAGGGCCTAATAGGTAAACTAAACCTGGAAATTACCGCCTCGTGATCGGAAAGACCTGAGTTATAGACCTGTGAATGCACCTCTGATGGAGAAAAATCAGACGCCATGTAATCGATGATAGAAGAAGAGTTTTTTGAAATTCTATTTGGCGAGGATACATGCATTGAAAGACCGAAAGAGTCGAATATAGAAATTAAATATTTTTGGATGGCACAAATAGTAGCATAGTCAATATTAAAGTCCCCGCATAGAATTTTTTTACCTTTAATCGGTAGACTGTCTAGCAAACTTACCAGGCTATTTAAAAATGATTGTACATCAGAGTTTGGTGATCTATAATTACAAATTACATAAAGATCAAGGCTTTGATTATATACCATAGAGAATTCAAATGTAGATGTCCGATCTTAGCACAGGGTCACGATTCGGCGAGCACAATCTCTCCGAGCTCATGCCTGACCATGAAGATGCCTCATGTAATCGAAGATGAAACGTCGGATAGTAATTACAATCTGACATGGTCTAATCCCAAGAACCGTGTATTCTGAGTTTGAAGAACTTTTGGAATTTTGCAAAAAAAAACGCAACCAAAAATAAGAAACTATTTATTAAAACACCGTTTCGTATTGTTTTATTGGTTGCAGATACAATGCATTATGCAAAATATTATTTTTCACTATATTACAAATTTGCAAAGTTTTTGATATTATTTTCGCGTAATGAAGCAAACTAACATTAAAATAATAATTTTCAATACGTTCCGTTTATTAAAAAGGTTTCAAAATGAGATTTGTACTCTTGTAGGTGTGCATTTCATTCTATCACATTTTTGAAACCTTTAAAATTATAGTTAAATTTTTAATATATCATGTCTATAATAACTGGTCCATACGTATAGTTTATATAAACTTATAGTTTTTTGTTAATGACTTTATACAAGTCCTATAAAATGTATTTTTATTACCAAACAACTATATGTATTCATAAAATGTGTTTTCTCTCTGTGTTGAAAATGTGTACGAGAGAGATTGTGAGTAAAGGGGAATTTGACAAATTTTTTGTTTGTTTTACATTAGTTTTTATGTTATTAGTACATAGTCTATAAAAGAAATATATTAATGTAATTATTATTTTCCTACATAAAAAGAAGGAAATTGAATTTTGGTGAATATTTAAACATTTTATTAGACCATTTTGCTAGTTTATTTGTTTCACACTTGGTTCTTGTGCAAATTTTAAATTTAAAAAAAAGAGTATATTCAGTAAATTTACTGATTTTTTTCTTCCTGCATACTTATATGAAATAATTAAACGAAACTGCACAAAAATGTATAAGATGATTAATAGGCATCACTTACGTTAAGTAGTATTCTTTGGGCAATTTTTTACGCTTTAGTCAGGCCTTGCGGGTAACTATATTTATTTTGCATGTAAGATTTCTGTGGAATAGATTAATAAAGAAGACATTTAATTAGTCACGTTACATATGTACTGAGTCTTTATCAGGGTCACGTTATAGTGAATATTATACTTTAGAATTTAATCAGGTGCACGATATCGTGATACTGCACTGATAAACAAAAGGATATCTTTTATTTGGTTTGTTTCCTGTAAAAAACATTCCAAAATTTTAAAATATCTGTATTTAAAATAATGCTCAAATAAACTAATGCTTACACAGGATAACAAAATGAAAACAAAAATTTGGTACCGGAAATCTAACATCTGATTTTAGATGTTTTTAATGTGCTGATTCCAAAAATGTCACCAGATTTTTTCTATCAGCTCTAGTTTTTGAGATACAGGTTACAAGTTAATTGATATTTATTTCTGATAAAGGTCAACAATAAAGAGATAAATATGTACTTAATCGTCAAAATAAAAATTTCCCAGAATCTAATTAAGCAAATGGATACCTGGAATTGTCCCTGACCCAATGTTCTTATACTAAGAACTACTCAATACACTGCTCTTAATTACTTTTATACCTGTAATTGCCTATGACCTGATCCTTCTGTACCTGCTTGGCTGTACTCGATTTAGTATATTACTGAGTTTTCCCAAGTAAAGTTGTGCTATCATTTTGTGTAAATTTTGGTCGTTTTATAGTATCAAGACACTAAACTAAAACAATGGCATCCACAAGCAGACGTACCTGTCTAAATCATCCTGATCTTTTTTGTTGTGTGTGGTGAATATACTTTGAAAGAGAGCAGAAAAACGATTTCTGACTTTGTGAAAAGAGCTTATCTTGCCTATTTTGGCGTTCATTTAGGAAATCAAGATAAATCTTGGGCCCCACATCTCATATGTAAAACATGTGTTGAATATTTGCGACAGTGGTCAACTGGAAAGAGGAAGTGCCTAAAGTTTGGTGTACCAATGGTTTGGAGAGAACAGCGAAACCATCATGACGACTGCTATTTTTGTCTCGTTAATATTAAAGGCATAAATAGAAACAATAGACACAAATGGACATATCCTGATCTAGATTCTGCAAGAAGGCCTGTAGCGCATGCGGAACAAATACTCGTTCCATCATTCAGCAGTCTACCAACTGACAGAAGATGATACAGAAACAGCAACGTCTGACGAAGTTCCAAGAATTCAATCAGAAAACGACAGCGAATTTGAAGCAGATGAATCTCTCAAAGAAATCCGCTGAATTACTTGCATCCAGATTAAAAGAAAAAAATCTACTTTGTCCAGGTACTAATATTACATTTTATCGTAAAAGAGATAAGGATCTGCTGCCTTTTTTCGCTCAGGAAAATGACTTGGTATTCTGTAAGAATATAAAATGGGTTTGCCTGAATACACTCCAGATGATTAGCGCCTTTTTATTGACAGTTCAAAACGTAGTTTAAAATGTGTTCTTTTACATAACGGTAACAAATATGGCTCAATTCCTATTTGTCATTCTACTATGAAGGAAGAATATGAAACAATTGCATTAGTTTTGAGAAAAATTAAATACGAAGAAAATCAGTGGGCAATTTGTGTTGATTTAAAAATGGTTAACTTCCTCCTTGGATAGCAGAGTGGTTATACAAAATATCCTTGTTTTTTGTGCCTTTGGGACAGCAGAGCTAAAAATGAGCACTAAGTTAACAAAAATTGGCCTTCAAGAGATGTCATGATTCAAGGAAAACAAAACGTGATCAACGAACCTTTGGTTTCAAGAGAAAAAATCTTACTTCCGCCCTTGCATATCAAGCTGGGCTAATGAAACAATTTGTGAAGGCTTTAAATCGAAATGAAAATTGTTTTGGGTATTTGTTACGTACATTTCCTGGCATTAGCATGGAAAAACTAAAATCTGGTATATTTGATGGTCCTCAAATAAGGCAATTTGTTAAAGATCCACAATTCACCACATCAATGAACGAAACTGAATCTAACGCTTGGTGTTCATTTGTTCAAGTAGTACAAAATTTTCTTGGCAATCATAAAGCAGAGAATTACATAGAATTAGTGGAAACTATGCTTTCAAATTAATATTCTCGGATGTAACATGAGTATAAAAGTTCACAGCCACCTAGATCGTTTTCCAGAAAACTTAGGTGATTGTAGTGAAGAACAGGGGGAAAGATTCTATCAGGATATTAGAACTATGGAAGACCGTTATCAAGGACGATGGGATAGCCACATGATGGCGGACTACTGCTGGAGCCTTCAGCGAGACTGCCCTAGTAAACTTCATTCTAGAAAGTCGTTTAAAAGAAAATTTGTATGTGATTAGTGACTAATGTAATTATGTAAATTAAGTTTTTGCAATAAATACTTAAATCCATGTGTCTTTGTTTTTTTTTAACTGGCAATAGTAATGTTATATATACAGTTATAACGTAAAATATATACACAATTTTTATTTATTATTTTTTTTAAACTAGATCTGAATGAAATCACAAGCACCAAAATGTGTGTTGGCCTCTGTTATTTACCTCCGCCAATCGTAGATGAGATGTCATGGTGTAACCCAGTACGATACATCGGCATCTTTACTCGAAAAAAAGACTAGAAATTCGGTAAATTTCCTTTATCCCGAACTTTCCTCGGTATTTTGAATCTCTGCTTCATTTATCGAGAACAGTAAATTTTATTGGGCACCATTTTGTTCCACCATAGTGGATTTATACCAATATTTTACCAGTTTCTACCTACCTACGCCGCACTTGATTTTTGGGCTTAATTTAAAATAAATTCATTAAGCAGTTTTATCACATTTAATAAATAAATGTTTTGTCCGTGGGAGCGCCCAAGCTGTAGTAACTCAGTTGAACTAATAAACATCCAGAAAAATATTTATGACAGCAGTAGCGATAAAGAATGCAATATTTGTGAAATTTTGGAAAATACCGACTCTGACTCTAACGAAGAAAACACATTAAATGAAAGAAAAAGGCATCACCTTAACGAAAAAGTCAGGCAGATTTGTCTGAATGTGAATGTGAATAATTTCATGAATGATTGAGAAAATAACGGCGTAGGAAGTATGATTAGAAAAGCAGCGACCTTAACTGGAATTCCCTATACGACAACGCGCGATATTGTCAGTAAAGGTATTAGACAAAGAAAAAGAAGGTTTGATGCTGAAAAACAGAAAGAACTGACTTGGTTGACTGCAAAACGTTTGAAAAATCTGGTTTATAATAAATATAAAAATAATGAAATTTCGACTATTGATGCAATATACAAAGAGTTTGTTGAACTGTGTAGACCTTGTCCAAAAACATAAGAGTTTAAATTAACATTGTTAATAAACGAGTGGCCCTAATGAAAAGGCGTAGAATCTTATATGAGACTTGGTATGATACCCACGACACACAAGAAAAAGTTGGACCGATGATTTAGTCAGGTGTCAGCTGAAAGGTTTACCTTCCAGTAAAGCGTCTAGAATTCTCCATTGTGGATCTACTGATTGATGGGTAGCAAATGCATTAAAACTTTGTGGAAAAAAACTGGATGAATGCAACGCTGATTACCATAAAAACAAGAACTCTGAGATATTTGAAGAATGGTTTGAACATATATTAATTGAGTAGCCTAGTTTCAAAAACGGCCAAATTCAAAAATTGTGGGAAATGAGATTTTACGTTTAGAAATTTGTATTATAAATTATCTATAAGCTGTTAGTCTCAAAATCGTCCAAATCCAACAAATATCGATGTAATAAAGGCGCTAAATATTCTGTTAGTTTTAACTTTCCAAATCCATTCCACCAATCAGAACCCGTCGAGGTAGCGTCAAGTCGGTGTCAGAGAATAGGGTGATTAATTGAGTTAGTATAAGGCAGTTTGTTTCTATAATTTGGCTAACTAAATATAGTTAGTATTAGTTGTATTTTAGTATAAATATTTGTGATTAGTACTGTAGAAAATGAGTGATAGAATTTCACACACTCGTAAAAGACTTAGAAAAACGGAACCATGGAAAACAGCAAAGCAGAATTTCTGCAGGGCATACTTGATTGTTTGTAATTTTCATTTAAGGTATTCTGCAGGGCTACTACCTATTTATCCCCAATGTGGGCATCAGAGTCCAACATATCAATGTAAAAACTTGTCCATGCAAGATGTTTATGCATTTAATAAAGCATTTTATGCAAAGCTCATTAAAATGCAGCAAGACAATTTCATTTTAAAATATTGCAATCCAAAAAAAGTCCAAAGAACACGTCCTGTTACCGGTACTAGAGTGTCAAAGACACAAGGAAGCTTTTTTGAAAATCCTTATTGTAGAAAAAAGCTGAGTTCAAGGTATTTTAACGAGAAACTACGCTTCGGGTCAGTCGGCATCTGAAACTAGGGGAGGGGACCGACATTCTATTCGTTTTGAAAACAAGAAGCAGCATGTCCTAAATTTTATAAAGCAGTTGCGACCTCAGGAATCACATTATTGCAGAAGAAAAACAAACCGCCAGTACTTAACATTTCGAAAATATGGAGAATATATAAAACAAATACTGGAAATTCTTCTGAACTTCAAGTAAAACTTTCCCACTTTAGATACCAATACAACACTAATTTTAATTACGGACTTGATTCCCCTAGAACTGATGTTTGTTCTAGATGTTTAGAGTTCAGGGAAAAAATTAAAGTTGAGAAAAATCCAGGAGAAAAATTGAAACTTCAAATTGACCTTCGAGTTCATAAATTAAGAGCCCAAGCTTATTTTTTTCTTTTTTTAAGCATGTACCAGAAGTAGTAAAAATATTGTCATTTGATTGTCAAAAAAATCAGCCAATTCCTGTATGCAAAGAAGCAACTTCCTTATCAGGCGACATACTATTCGCGTCAACTATACTTCTACAATTTTATTGTTGTTATTTGAGGGACATAATTTTGTCCCTTTACGAAAAGACAATGTACACAGTTTCGTTTGGACTGAAGACATGTATATGAAGGGATCAAATGAAGCATCTTCAGCATTGTTTTACTTATTGTGCTTTCTGGATCTGGAAAACATACACATTTCGTTTGGTAGCGGATGGTTGCGGGGGGGGCAAAATAAAAATTCTATTTTATTGGGAATGCTCAACAAATGGCTTTGTGTAGACAGCCCCACAAACATCCAAACGACAAAAATTATCTTTCCTGTACCCGGTCATTCCTTTCTTCCCGCTGACAGGGTTTTTGCTCTAATTGAGAGGCAAATAAATAAAAGGGAGGTTATAGTTGATTCTCAAGAATATGTTTATATCATAATAGGGTTTGCTACTGTACAGGGTGTCCGGATTTGGTTGCAAAAGCAGAGTATCTCGCTTATTTTTAAAGATAAAACCTTGCGGTTTTCACGAACCTGAGCTAATTTTTAGCCTTCTTCGTTTATGAGATACAGGGCGAAATAGAAAATTTTGCATTTTGGAACCCCCCTCGTATCTCGGTTATCCTTTAACTTAACGCAGAGGGAAACATTGCTGCTTATGCAGTTTTTTTACGCTGGATCCAGTGGCGTAGTCATATTTTTTATTTGAGTTGTTATTTTTTAGATATGACCCAAAGTTTTGTTTTTTTGAATGGGACACCCTGTATATTTGTCCAGAAATTGAACTGTCCTTTTAAAAGCTTCTCAAAAATATATAATAGTATGGGTCTATTTTAATAAACAACAACAAAAATCCTAATTTTTATAATTATCATCCCAAATTTTGCAGTAGGCCACGTAAAACGATGCCGTTTTCTTTTGTTTTCTTGGAAGCAAATGACATTTCCCAAGTTTGTACGCGTATTTAAAATATAGCGCTAGTTTTTTGTATTTATTTATTGTGTAAAAATATATTTGTATTATTATGGTAGAAAATCAAACTTTTGAACATTATGAAAAGTACGATATGTTAGCTTGTTTTATATTAAGTAATGAAAATGTTGAAGCGGCTTCTGAGATGTATTTTAACAGGTAGTTAGTTAATTTTTAGGTATGTTGAAATACTATTGCTTAATTTTTATTTAGATATCCAGAAAGGAGGCAACCTAATATATCCACTTTTTATCGGATAAAAAAGAATTTACTTAATCACGGATCATTTATCAAACCTCGTACGAAAACATATAATAAAGAAAATCGGGAGGCTGAGGAAATTACGGTTTTGGCTAATGCAGAAGCTTACCCTACAAACTCTTGTAGGGCCAGTGAAATGAGCATAGGGATTCCAAAAACTAGAGTCCAAGTAATTCTAAAAAAGCACAAATACCACCCATACAAATTTAGGCTCGTGCAGCACTTACAGCCAGGGGATGCAGAGCGTCGGGTAGTCTTCTGCAATTGATTTCGAGAAAGATGCGATATGGTTAGAGATTTTGAAAGGAAGGTTATATGGTCAGACGAAGCACATTTCAGTAATTCTGGTATACTCGATAGGCACAATAGTAGATTCTGGTCCCAGGAAAATCAACACCAAATATTTCCCAGAAGACAGCAGGGCAGGTTTGATCTAAATGTGTCCTGCTTCATATTAGCAACACATAAAATTTTATATATTTGAGGGAAATCTAACAGCCAATCGCTATATAGAAATTTTAGGGGCAGCTATACCTGAATTACTTGACGATGTTCCTCTAGCGCAAATTAACGAAATTTATTTTCAACAGGACGGTGCTCCTGCACACAATTCTGGAATGACGAGATTATTTCTGGACAATAATTTTACCAATCAATGGATCGCAACAAATGGACCTATAAGATGGCCCCCTAGGTCCCCAGATTTGTCGATTTTAGATTTCTTTCTATGGGGATATCTGGAAAATAGAATTTACAAAGACCACTATGATAATGTCCAAGATTTAGGAAATGCAATAAGAGAAAATTTTCGCTATTAAAAAAATCATCCCGTTATTTTGCTTAATTCCCTAAAACGAATACGAAAATTGTGCGAAGCATGCATAGAACAAAATGGAAATCAGTTTGAACAGTTCTTTTGATTTCCTTGGTTACTGTAGTTCTTATACGACAGTTGATTTTTGCTGAAAGGCTTGTTACATAATAATTTATTACTGTTTTGTTCTTGTGTTACATAAATCTAGGTAGGTGGTACTTTTTTGGTGCGAAATTATCAATACATATTTTGATAAATAGATTTAATTACATATTTATTTTGATTTATTGTTAGGATGTAGATATTGTTATCGACTTTAAATAAATGGCCTACTGCAAAATTTGGGATGATAATTATAAAAATTAGGATTTTTGTTGTTGTTTATTAAAATAGACCCATACTATTTTTGAGAAGCTTTTAAAAGGACAAATCAATTTCTGGACAAATATACAGGGTGTCCCATTTAAAAAAAAACACAACTTTGAGTCATATCTAAAAAATAACAACTCAAATAAAAAATATGACTACGCCACTGGATCCAGCGTAATAAGGTAATTTCTTCTCTGAATCCTACACAAATAGATTCTGGTAATCCTCCAAAGCCGTTAAAATTAAAAGACGTAAACGCTCTTTTGAGTAAACGTTATGGGATTTTATGGAAAACCATAGATACCCTTTTCTATTATAAAAGGGCGCTACAGTCCTACTTTAATGAAACGGAGATTCCAGAAAATCAGATTCACGTAGATGAAGAACAAGAAGAAGAATGTACTCCACAAGAGGAAGTCTTTGGATTAGTGGTTTAATTTTCTATTGCATGTATTTTCAGTTAATATATTTTTGCCCTACCAAAACAGTAGCTTATTTTTAACCCCTGTTTATCCTAAAAAATTAAAATCATTTTATAAAGTAAGTCACAAAACGTTCCAAATCCAAAGTTGTTGGTTCCAAAACCAGCCATATCCAAAAGTGAGTTTGAAACCACGCTAACTGCATCTTTTAAAGATTATTTTTCATGTTTTGTATAATAATACAGTAATTTTGATAGTGAAATTATGATTCACGTTATTATTTTCACAAAATTAAAATATGTAGTTTAGTTTTGCTCAACAAATTCGCTTACAGCAGTTTAATGCGTTTTTATCGGAAACGACTGTTCTAGATTTGGCTGGTTTTGAAACTAGGCTACTCAATTCAGAATTTGAAACCTAATAGCGTCATGATAATGGATAACGAGTTATTGATTCGCTTTGTGATGACCCACAGGTAAATAAAAAGGAAGTTATTTATTTATTTATTTATTTTGTACCTACCTAAAAATAGAACAATTTTACAATAGCAAATGTATTCAGACGAAGTGGCTTGGAAACACTAATTTAAAATACTTATTTTCTATCCGCAATTGTTTCGCAAAAAAGATTTCGAGTCCTAGCCTGCAACCCAAACACTTGGCGTTTTTAAATATTTGATTGAGGTAATCTTTTCAGGAAAATGTAAATTATAACTCGGATTAGATTTTAAACGATCATAGATAAAATTTTTTAGGCGTATAGTGTCCTTATATTATTTAAAGCGGTACCTTTTTATTCAGAAAATTCCGACGTTTCGACATTTATTGGTCTTGGTCTATACACTATCAGTCAACAATCGATTGTAAATAGGTACATGTATGTGTTTTACTATGTCTTTGTTTCGTGTATGTAAATTAATCTTTTTATGTGTTTTGCCATAAAATTTTTAATTTCTATTTTTCATTTAAATCTTTTAAGTTCATTTAAGTTTATCGTAGAGGTTAACTACAACCTATATCCTAAAACAAATTAAGAAATGTGCCTAATTTTCTTTAAAGTTACTACTAAAATCTCTCTTACTCTCTAATCTTTAGTGAGTTTCTTACCGTCCTTGTTATGAAAAATAGCTATTTATACTATAAGGGATGTAAGTAACATCTACCAGTCGAGGACGAGTTTGCGCCCGAGCGATAGCGGATCGGCTGCCAAAAAAGTTCGGTTAATGTACTTACATCCCATATAGTATATAACATTTTTCCCCCTCCCTGTATTGTATGTTTACAAGAAAATGCTGGATATATTTTTGGATTTTCATTATCATTACATTCGATAGCATTCTCATTAAATTATGAAGACAGCCGTGATCCGTTGCTAGAGCAACATAAGCAGTTTTTATTTTATTAACAACGTCAAGTTGACAATTCATAGCGAAAAGTTTGAAGAAGTCGAATTGTTTGATTCTGTGTGGACAAAATGGATGTTTCAGACATAGAAGAATCAGCGAATATTGCTTGTTTATCTCTACTACCGGAAAAGTCGAAAAAAAGGTATGAAGCAGCATATAAATTCTTTAAGAATTGGTGCCAAAGCAAGACGGCTACTGCAGTCTCAAAAACCTTGTTTTTGGCGTATTTCCACGACAAAACTACCCCATCAAGCTTATGGTTTGAGTATTCGATGTTGAAGTCCACCCGTTTCTATAGAGGAAAATATAGATATTTCTAAGTATCGAAAACTTCGACCATTTTTGAAAAGAAAAAATTATAGTTATAGACCCAAAAAATCGAATGTGTTTAACAGGGAAGATATGAATAAGTTCATGCTTGAAGCCCCCGGTGATATATACTTATTGATGAAGGTTGTAATGGTAATGGGATTTGCTGGAGCGTGTCGTTCTAATAAACTCTGTGAAATGAAAATGGACAATGTTAAAATAAGTCAAGAACTCATAACTGTGACCATTCCTGACTCCAAAAATGGAATGTCACGTACATTTACAGTGATAAAAAGTGACGACACTCAGGTTTGTCATTTCAAAATAATTCAATAGTACATTGATACAAGATCCCACATGACGACTATTAATTCACGCTTGTTTATGCGATATCAGAATGGAAAGTGCTTAAATCAGCCTGTCTGGAAAAATACGTTTTCGTCAATTCTAAGTAAAATTGCAAAATTTCTAAAGTTTGAGAATTTCAAAATGTATACTGGACACTCTTTTAGAAGAACGTTGGCAACTTTATTAGCAAATCCTGCTACTATTACGGAAAGTTACGTAACTGAGAGCCTCAATAATAAAAAGGAAGTAGCGAATAAAATTTTGTACAGTAAGACCCAGCCAGAAGTCTCTTGCAGTGCTTCAACAGTGACAGAAACATTGGTTAGTAATGAAGGATCTGTGGAGTCAGAAACTGTAATGCACATCGAGAAGAAACGAGAAAACGTGTTTCCAAATTTTGTTAATAATGTGAATAATTGTAATAATTCTACCATTAATATACATTTCAATTAATATCACCGAATTTTTGTAATATGTTGATGAAATGAAAAATTAAAGCTTTAATTTAATTTTAATTATTATTTCCCTAGGAATGTAAGTTGACTTACATGCTGTTGTTAAGGGCAACCAATACCTGAGTAACTTTCACTTACGTGTGTCAAAGCGGTGTCAAAATAGGTTGCCTACAATACAGGGAGGGGGAAAATATTATTACACATCATTTCATATATTGTAAAACAATTTTCTTTTTTTTTTCAGGTACGTCAAACAAGAGACGAGAAAATTTTCAAAATGATAATATGGTAAGCGAATCCACTTAGAATTGATCTTATGAAGAACTTCTTTTTTTGTACAGTCTGTCGAATTTTCGAAACCCTTGCGGTCTATTTCTCTTATTAGCTAAGATAAAGGGATGCGGTTGTCACGATACTGTGCTGCTTTTTTTATGACAGTTGCGATGCCGTAAATTTTTCATGGCCCGCCT
This sequence comes from Kuschelorhynchus macadamiae, assembly GCA_030620095.1. Classification (NCBI taxonomy): domain Eukaryota; kingdom Metazoa; phylum Arthropoda; class Insecta; order Coleoptera; family Curculionidae; genus Kuschelorhynchus; species Kuschelorhynchus macadamiae. The sequence continues at coordinate 18,988 of JAUTXW010001601.1, forward strand.
CGTTCTTGAGATACAGGGCAAAATTAAAATGTTTACTTTTAAGACCACCCTCGTATTTGGGGGAACAACAGAACTGGGTCTGATACAGTTTTCTACGTAGAATCCAGTGGAATATGCAGGTATTAAATCGAATGTAAGGAAATCTAAGTAAGGCTATAACACTTTGCATTCAGCCAATAAAAGTTACAATTTAAATTGCATGGAAAGTTTAGAAATTAATAAGAGGAAAAACCATAATATTTTATTGAACGATCAAATGGACCTAAACGGTTCCCCACTGTTAAATCTTTATAGCTAAAATCTGCTAGGGTTAGGTAGGTAGACTCTTTTATTACCGTTAAAAAATCTAGATTTAGTATCAGTCTTAAGTTGGTTTTTAAAAAATACATAGTGTGTCTGTCAAACGGAAATAAATTAGTTGAAATTACTAAACAAAAATATAGTTTGTTTATTTATTATACTAGTGATAATGAATTTCCATCAAGTAACGGCTTATGAAATTTTCCCAACTGGAAAGGGGGTAACAGAGGATGGTAACCAAGGTCGTTCCTCATTACACCATAAGCATCTACTCTGATATAGTCAAAAGCAGTGTTATCGTGCGAATCATGCGATTTATCAACGACAAACTTTTTAAGTTTGTTTTTCTTTTATTACGTGTAATCATATCCTCCGCCTAAAATCCGGAAGAGGCGAGTGCAGCAAACGCACGAGTATAAAATGTGCTTTTCACAGTGTCAGAAATGAGGTATTTCTAATGCAAGAATTATATGATGATGAGTCTGGTACGATTTAATACATCTCGATTTTTTACCTTTTTTGATCTTGTTAGGAAGCTTATAGTCAAAAGCAGTGTTATCGTGCGGGTCATACGATTTATCAACGACAAACTTTTTAAGGTTGTTTTTCTTTTATTACGTGTAATCATATCCTCCGCATAAAATTAGATAGACCTATGATATTTTCATATGAAAAAAGAGGATAAATATATAAATACCAGCAGTTGCAAAAATCTTTGAACGATGTCACTTCAAAGTCAGATTGACAAGTCAGTGATAAAACGAGTAATAGAAAACAATTTTCGGGTTTTTTGTATTCACAAGCGAAAAAAATGGTATTAAATCTAATAAAATATTAGGAAAATGAAAATTCACCGGCCAATATCCAGGAGACAGTAGCAAAAGCTCTGGGAATCGGTATAAGGACTGCACAGAAAATTGTGCATGAAAAAAAGCATAATTTACTACCGAAGAAGATTAAGAAATGTACACGAAAAAAGCCAAAGACAGAAGACTTAAGGGACAATGTAAAAATGGATGTTCATAATGCAATTTACGATTTATACACATCAAAAACTAATATAACCCTTCAAGTTTTAAAAGACGCTTTAAAAAATCGAGGCATATTGGAAATTGGACTAAAATCTTGTCAAAATTAATAAAAATGTTGGGTTTTCGATATAAAAAAAGGACTGTAATCGAAGATTTTTATGCGAGTTGCCACATATAGAAGTCAGCGTATCCAGTTTTTAAAGAAATACACGGAAAATAGTAATTCAAAATTTAGAAAGGTGGTATTTTTAGATGAGATTTGGATATTTTCTAATGGAAGTGGTTCGAAATCTTGGCAGGATGAGCCTGTAAAAAGTGTCAAGAGAAAAAAGGGATGCGGGACGGGAAAACAGTTCATCATTTTGCATACAGGTTCTTCAACATACAAAAGTATGAACTACCATGATAATATGAACTGTGACCTGTTTGAAAAGTGGTTAAAAGAACAATTGATTCCAAATTTAGATGCTCTATCGTTAATCATTCTGGACAATGCATCTTATCATTCAAGAATCTTAAATAAACAACCTACTTCATCCTGGAAGAAAAGTGATATTTATGACTGACTAATAAAACAAAAATAAAATCCTTTACCCAATATGCTGAAACTAGAACTTCTTTTAATGGCAAAATCTATTAAAAAACCAACAATATATGCCGTAGATGAAATATTACGGAAAAATGAACATTAGGTTTTACGACTGCCGCCATACCATTGCCAGTTTAACGCAATAGAATTAATATGGGCTGGATCAAAATCATATTACGAAAAACACGTGAACGATGGTCTTACATCAGATGAAGTGCAAATTGTTTGGCAAGATTCAGCAATTATATTACGCCGGAGTACTGGAGAAAATCTGTGGAATATACGAAATAGCACCAATAATCGTTGCGCCATTTGAGGACGACTCAGAAGATGAGGACTTTTTAAGTGATGATATTTTTTAGTCTATAATATTAAAAAGTTTCTGAAGGATTATATTAGTCTTTGACGTGTATAAATCATAAATTGCATTATGAATATCTATTTTTGCATTGTAACTTAAATCTTTTGACTTTGGATTTTTTCGTGTACATTTCCTAATCTTCTTTGGAAGTAATTTTTTTTTATGCACAAGTTTCTGTACATTCCTTATACCGATTCTCAGATCTTTTGCAACTGGCTCCTGGATATTAGCCAGTGAATTTTAATTTAAAGAATTTTTTATTAGATTTGACACCATTTTTTTACTTTTTTAGTACATTTGTAATTTTGTAGGCAATAAATAAATAATTATAGAATACTTGTTCCAATTTTAAAGCGTGTTTAAAATAAGTAGTAAAATACATATATATATATATATATATATATATATATATATATATATATATATATATATATATATATATATATATATATATATATATATATATATATATATATATATATATATATATATATATATATATATATATATATATATATATATATATATATATATATATATATATATATATATATATATATATATATATATGTATATATATATATATATATATATATATATATATATATATATATATATATATATATATATATATATATATATATATATATATATATATATATATATATATATATATATATATATATATATATATATATATATATATATATATATATATATATATATATATATATATATATATATATATGTGTAAATATATGTATATATATATATATATATGTATAAATATATGTATAGCCTGTATTTTTTTCGCATGCATGGCTCTTAATTTTAGACTGGAATTTGAAGAAATCGGATACGTAGTTTTTTAGCTATGGCGCGAATACACAGACTGACGGACAGGCATACCTACAGACAGACGGAATTGAGAAAATATGTTTTCCGGCATCTAGAGACCCTTAAACGTAAATATCTGAAAAAACTCACGAGGAAAGTAATAACTAATTATCTTGTGTTTTTAACAAAAGTATATAATATTTTTATCACAATACAAAAAAATAAGTTTTCTTTGCACAGGGGTGGCCCGCAGTTAAATAAATGAAGTTGTTTAAGTGGTTAAATTTTTAGGTCAAGCGGGGCTCATAGTTTTTGGTGATTCATAAAAAAATCTCACTTTCATTAAGTGGCTGTATAAACAAATATTTTTTGTTTTTGCCAACTAAAAATTTTAACCAAATACATATTTAGCGAATTTTCTTATTTAGTCCCTGGGCATTTAATATATAAAATAATATTAAGTAACTATCTTAATGATATTGCGTAATATAATAAAAAAAACTATTTTCTTTCCCCTGTATATTTGTAAATAGCCCATCGAGATTTAATAGCTCGATAAAAGAATCACACAACATTTTGGTATTCACTGTGTTTTCTGATTTGATTCATAATGTTGGTGACCTTTGGACCCGCACGATAAGATCGCATTCGACTATAGTTATTTTTATTTAAAAGCTTATGTGGACTCGTTTTACTGTATCGAAATGAGCAGACACCTAATTTGTTGTTGGTTTCATATTCAATTTTAGAAGATCTTCTCATAGAGCCTCCGCATGATTTAGGTTGTCATTTGAAAGAAAAAATTGGGGTGCCTACAAATTAAGGGATTGCAGGAACGGGGCTGAAAATATTACAAAAAGACGAACAACTGTTTAAACCACTTCACGTGTTTCAGCGTTTTTGTGTAAAAAGTCTCATACAGAAGATATGAATTTTATGCGTTTGTTTTGAACAGCCCTATATTGGTTTTGTAGAAAATCATAAGAACTATTATTCTACAATAATATTTTTTTATTTAACCAAGGAGCTTTATAAACTGGATTTAAAAAACAGTCCTAGAATACACACAAAATACTTTGAGCTTGTAGATAAAGGCATATGCTTAAGAATATCTGCTCCATATTTAGTTGCAAGCCAGAGAAATATTTCTCATAAACTTAAAAACTAAATCATAAGCAAATTTTGGTTGGTCCAGTGGAACAACATGGCCAGCATTCCTCACCAAAACTTCCGTTAAATTCCCAGCTGATTTAACATAACCTGCAACCGTACCTTCTATACTCCATATTCGTCTCCTGGCAACCGCGTATTCATCTGCTGAACTAAAATTCAAATTTTGAAGATAGTTCACCGTGAGAGGGTAACCCACACTAATGTCCAACTGTCCATTATAGACAATGACTCTGTAATGACTCAACAGTATGCTGAGCCAAGGGGCAACGCTTTTAGTGATGTCAGCTTTAAGAGAATCGTAAACACAATCGTTTTCGGGTTGGTATTTTGCATGTCCCACGTGAATTGCTTGCCTAACATCTCCTTGCTCAACAAAATCTATCCATTCAGAAGGAGGAAAATTATTATTGTATTCTTTCAAGTAATTGTACTTACTGAGTTTGGTAAGTTTTTCCATGTTTGTCAGCATCTCGTCAGCTAGCTGAGAACTCCATGCGTAACGTCCGTGTTTAATATATTGTATAGCCTCATTTTCGTAATGATGAAAATGTTTTAGTTGCAGAGAGTCTATCAAACCTAAATTGTATAGAAGGTCTCCATAGTTGAGCTGGTGTACTGGATCAGTGGCGCCGTTACCTATGAGCAGCCCTTGAAGGTTTATTTTAAGCGAGGCAGTTGGATTTCTTTTGTAAATGGCATACGCGATGGAAGGTACATATTTGCCCGCGTAAGATTGTCCCCCAATATAGAACTCATTGTGCTGTAATTCTGGAAAAAGAGTAAAGAATTGTACCAAAGCATTGTATAGGTGTTCTGCAACTTGGATTTGGTCGGTTACGTATGGACCAAAGGTAAAACTAAATCCTGTACCAACTGGTTGATCAATGTAGATCACAGAATGATTTTTGTGCCAAGAAACATTACGTAATTTGACACCACTATCATCGACAAGGAATGGGCCATTCATTACGAAAAGATCGGCGATAGTGGATGCCCCTGGACCTCCTGCTAGCCACAGAATGACGGGATCTTCTTCATAATTATTTGCAGATGGGAAGTACCAGAAAAATAAATGGCCATAGTTTTCTTTATCAACGGTAAAATATCCAGAAAAACTGCGTACATCTTTGAACGCTTCATAATGTACTTCGGCAACCTCTCGAGCTGCATCAATTTTATTTTCGTTTATAAGCTGGGTTAAAATTAAAGGCTGGTCTGCATGATTGCGCCGGCTATGGATGAAATCTTTCTGGTTAGAATGCTGGAAAAGTGACGCAACCAAACAGGTAGCTACCAATGTTTTCATTGCACCAAGTTCTAGAAAATAAATATATTTTAGTTTTTTTTTGAATTTCTGTATAGCGTCTATTAGTAATAAACATTTCAGATAATTGTAATAAAAAGAAACAAATTGTTCAGTCTGCTGTAGCTGAACATCAGAATATTACTGGTCATGTTATAAATTTAAAAGATACCAAGGTTCTAGCGTCCATTTCAGGATTTTATAAACGAAAGATTAGAAAATCTACTGAAATTTTCAAATGTACAAAAAACTTCAATAGAGATACGGGTTATGGTCTACCCCACATGTGGAAATCGATCATAACACAGGGTCACGGTTTGGCGTCTACAAGTCGGGATAGAAGACATCACTTATTGAATGGACCCCAAAATTTACACAAAAATCATTGTGATATAGGGATAATTTTGATGTGAAGCTATTATAGCGGAACAAAATGGCCGCCTATTGAAATATTTAAAAATTTAGTACCAAAAAAACTATTTATCAAATTAAGTTAAAATCATGCTCAGAAATCAACTGTAAAACATGGATACACTGGTGAAATTTTAGGGTGAATCCTATATGGTAAACCAAAATAGCGGCCATATAAAATGTTTAATTATTTGTTCGAATTATATTTCCTAGAAGAAAACTCTCATTTTATAAAGGAAAGTAATTAATGACAATTTATTTTTTATAGACTGTGACCTACGAAAATAAAATTGCGAAAAATAAATAATAATAATATTAAAATAAAATTTTAATGGAACCACGTATATTTGCATACACTATTGTTTTCTGCATAAAATTTTCTTTTCAACGACGTTTTACAAGCAGGCTTTTGTTTTTGAAGTGGTGGAAAAACAACGGTTTTACTTAAAAACAAAATGGCTACCCAACAATGTTAACAACAGTATCTGTCAAAAACTGTATTTCCAATGTTAGTATTACGATGTTTCCTTCTTGTTTTATAAGCTGGTAAAGCACTCGCGTTTGTTTAAATAAAATTGTCAAAATTTACATTTTTTTTTCAAAACCAACTTTTCTCGAAAATTGTAAATAGAAAAACGTACATTTTAATACACCTAATCTAAGGCTTTCTATTCGATATACTGTTCGCAATATAGCCTCAAAATCAATCGACATAATATCTTAATTTTAACAAATAAAACAAGTAAGCTTCAAAAAAACATTAAAATAAAAATTAAATTTATACTAATTACTGGCATGTGTATCCCCACTTTCATGATGTTAAAGTATAATCTGACGTACACCTAGTATGAACATGCACAAGCAGATTTTTTTATTCAAGAAATTATTTAATAGAAACATTTAAAGATGACAAATTTATTCCTAAATTCAAAAAATAGTGATATTTTTGACTTTAGTGGTTACTCATATCTAGCAATTAATGGTATATTACATACCTAGGTGGAAAGTGTTTCATTCCTGTCGAGAGAAAAGGATGGTTTACCAAGGTGAACAATTTCTCGTGACAGGAATGAAATGTGTTTTCACCGAGGTTTGTATACTATTTTATTTACAAGCATACCTTTTAAATACAAATGACGTTTTTTGTGGCAAATATAATTATGTGAGACTCCGGTATAACTACAAGCTTCCCACTACCAACATACAAGCTTAAATTAGTTGCATTTTTGATAATTGTCATGAAAAAAAGGGTTTTCGAAGACAATAAGCGATTCAGAAGAAATCATTTGTACTCCTCCTCAATGGAGAGAAGCCGCGGAAGGTTTGGAACAAATTAAATAATCGATTGAAATTGAAATATTTTCGTCATTCAATAAATATCGATATTTACCTGGATGGAAAGTGACATCAACCAGGTAAATATACTTTTCATCTGGATAAATGCCAAAGTCAGAAATACGTTTCTTCCAAACTTTTAAAATATCAGAAATGTCAAAATTTCATACGTCTATGTAAGTAATATGCCATTTAATTGAAACAGCTCTTGTAAACAATTGTATTTATGAAATTTGACAAATTTAAAATATGCATTTGAAAGATTACCTTTTTTTAATACTTCCTATACACAAAAATTTATGGATGAACCACTTTTTCAAATTAAATCCAAAAAAATAGGTTAGTTGTGTTAAAAACATATTTTTACAAACTTAATTTATCTGTAAAATATTGATTATATTATAAATAACACAAAAATGGTAAAGTTAGAAGTAAATATTATATTATACATTATTAAACGTTTTTCAACATAATTACAATTGCTATATATAGTTGGATGGAAAATTTGGGGAATACAACAAGTTTATTTTATATATGACCTATATAAATTATATAAGAAAAACAAAATGCATATGTGGGTTTGGATCGGAACCAGCAGGAGCGCGAAGGCACTAGGTGGATTTTCGTACCGGGTTAGCACCAGGTTAGGCGCCGTAGAGTGTGAGTAGTAGAGATTATTGGACAAAAATAATACCACTTACCTCTGGCGGTCATAATACAATTTCTGACAAAATTGTTAATGAAAACATTTTGCACATAATTTTCTAAGTTAATCACATACAGCAAATTATTGTTACATTGACATAGAGGGTCAAAAAGAAAAATGTGCGTTTATAAGCCATTGTAACTTGTTTTTATTATAAAACTCAAAATTAAAATTTAACAAACACTATTTAAACTACACTAACACTTAATTACTAAAATTTTTAAACATAAAATAAATAACAAACGTTAAACTCAGAGCTAATTATTAGAATGCTAATGCTTAATATTTCAGAAACATTGAATTCCAAATTTAAATCTTCTGAAACAACTAAATCATTTTTTTTTAGATATTTATTAATTTCATTGTTATATTTGCTAGTTTTCTGTTTCATACTTTTCGGTTTATTGATAGTAAGGGCACTGCTGTCAGCAATAATATGTTCATCAAATCTTTGTTACAATTAGTTCGTGATGATTTGCGGGTGTGAGATAATCGGTTTTTCCTAACTTCCTTGTGCCTTGCTTCTAAGGCGTCTTCTGACAGATGTCCAATAGGTAAGTCGAAAGCACTTATTATCTCACACCCATGAATCAAAGCACTGTGCGTAGGCTTCATCGTTAATGCCCTAAAATACGAACAACAGCGCAGGGCACCACTGGCGAAAGTCTAACATTAGACTTCCGCCAGTGATGCACCCCCCTGTTGTTCAGTGTTGACCACACTAGGTAGAATGGTACCAGGTTAGGCGCCGTAGGCATTATTATTAAAGCCCTAATTTAAAGGGCGAACGACAGCGAAGTGCATCACTGGCGAAAGTCTAACATTCGGCATCGGCACAGGGGGGGCCAAATGCGTAACTATCTACAGACAAACATGAAAAATTTAAGTTCCATACAATAATGTAAGTTTGGCGACAATGTAAGATAACCTTTCTTCAAATTGTCATATTAAGGAATATAGCGCATTGAAATGCAGTGGAAATATCGAATTTCTTTTTGGTTTTTTTAATAGAAAAAGTGGTTCATCCATTTTTTTTTATTTTCTTAAAACAATTAAATGAAGGTAAACTTTCTATTTTATATTCAAAAATTATTAAATTCCGTGGGTTTAATTGTTTACAATACCCCAAAAGAATTTACATGGTCTTGCGATTTTAAAATTGAGACTTCTAATCGAAGATATACAGGATCAAATGGAATGGCTGAATGTGCAGTTCCACTTGCTCAACATGTTACGCAAATGTGATGATATGTACTTGGCCTGTAGTATAACATCGCAATACTCAATATATAGGTATCGACAAAATACCTGCACAACTTTTAAACGGAAGAAACTTAAGATCAAAATTTCCAGTCATAAATAATTTATTATAATCAAGGCAAAGCCGTTTAAAAGCACTGATAGAATGCTTAAACGAAAAAAAAAACAAATATTAATATAATAGATTTTGGATACTAACGAAAATATAGTTGTGCAAGAAGGAAGAATATGGGTTCCAAGGAAAATTGCAAGATTGCAGGAGTCTCGAGATCCTATATTGTAGAAATGAAAAATAGCAGGAAAAATGTAAGACCATCACTTAATAACCCTGTGTTGCATAGCAATCTCAAAGTTGAAAACGTAAATGAAAATGAAAATAACGGAAATAATTAAGATTCATATAATGAGGTCGATAGGAAGAGTTTAGAAGAAATACTACTAACAGTTCAAAGATTGGATTTTGTTACTTGAAGAAAAAGTAGCAAAGTTATTAAGAAGAAGAATTTTAGATATTCAGGTTACTTATAATGTGTTAGTTGGTGATAGTTTCAGTAAGTTTTATTATGAAATAGGAAAAAAAAAGGAAATACCCTTACACTAAAGAAGATATTTAATAATTTGAAGAACCTTTTGTATTAAGTTTTAATGTTTAAAGGTATGAACGTTCTTTTATAGCCAAAAAAATTGTATAATTTTACTTACAGGGCCTTTAAGCGACCACGCCTCCATTCATAATAAACTGACTCAAGAATATTAAATTTGATAAACTTAATAACCTTTTTGGTAATTTGGTGCAATGCTACTTTTTAGAATAATCTTACTTACGTATCAAAAGGTGGTTGTTCAAATTCTGAAAAATAATTACTAAATTGTACATATACGATATACAATTTAATGGGGTATAAGAAATGATTAAACTTATCAACACATTTATATCGAATTTGTCATGTCCACGACATCGTGACTGACCGATTAAAACCAAATTTTTAAAAACATTCACATTGTATCTTGGGCCATTAAATATTAATATCTGAAAATAAAATACTGTTAACATAGAACATTCCGACGTTTTGTCTTCGATTGCACGAGGCATCTTCACGAGATTCAATGAGTTAAAACCGTGATTGCGTTGCACTGGCAACGATCGGTTTCCACGTATGATGTAGAATGTAGTCAGTATCTCTATTAAAATATTTTTCGTTTATAATTTGGTTTCTTTTGTATTTATAATATGTCCAGTGGAATGTTGCTGTTCAGATACAGCGGATTCTACCATTTGTTTATTTCTAATAAATAATTTTCCTTAAGCCTAGTGGATATGGGACGTCTAGTTTCTCCAGTGTAGACATCACCACAGGAACAAGGAACTGCATATATTTCTTTCGTTTGGAAAGGAATAATGTTTTTTGACATCGCAAACATTGTCCAATTTTCTTGTGTGTGTTGAATATTATACTTATGTTGGACCGGCGAAGTGACTGTCGTGTAATAGAATTATTATATTTTCTACTTAACCTTGGATTGTAAAGAATTTTGGCTAGAAATCGCGGACGCTCTGTAACCAAAAAACTAATAACTGATTGCTTCTGTATCGGATGACGATATGAATTTGTATTTAGGTATCTGTTCGTGTGTGTTGGTTTTCTATATACAGAATTGCCTAGCCTTTGCAAGACCATCTAGAAAAGGAGTCGTACCTTCTGATTCAATTTCCATTATACATTTTATATAAGAGTGTTGTTGATGGACTTTGATGCTATATGACAAAAGTGTCGTCTACATATCTTCTCAAAGACTGAAACGACCAAAGAACTTACTTGCAGTGACACTAACACAGTTACACAAACGTACTACGCAGATGTACTTTTACACAGAGAAGCCGATAAAGGAGGCCGTTGTCGTTGTATGCCAGCCATATGTACAGGGTATTCAAAATAAGAACGTCGATCCCCTTATCACAGAAACTGTTTTATATAAAACTTTATTGAAATCAAATGAATCTTCATAATATCTAATTTTATTGCATATAGGTGTTTAGTTTTTCTGAGACAGGTATCAGCCATTTTATTTTCAATGGAATACCCTGTATATTATTTGACAAGTTGCTAGAGCTCTTGGGGCAAATTCAGCGATATATAGTTTATAGCTCTGACAGTTATAGAGGTAAAAGTTATGGAACAAAAGATTTTTCCAACAGTTACAATAATATATAGATATTTTTTATTTATTTTCTATATTTGTGGTGAAAAATCAATTTGTCACATTATGAAAAGTGATTGCGGATATCAGCGAAGTTGAAGCCAAGGGAAAAGGTGTTGAGGTAACATTGGTGCTGCTGGTGGGTAAAATATTTGACGAGGTACATGATTCTAAACTGTAGCTGGAATAGCGTTTGAAACAATAAGATTGAGAATTTTGTTAGACATAACTTTTCAGATTGACGGATTCTTCTAAATATCCTTCTGCTGTTGTGGATTTCCATTTTCTTAAGCGTTTAATATTGATAAGTGCTTTACCAATATTGGCCAGTAAAGTGACATATGGTCGTCTAAAGCTATGGCCTATGCATAACTCGGGATTTTTGAGCCCTATGTAAGCTGCAATGTTGGACTAAATTAATGATATTAATTCCAGCACATTGGGTATTGCATTTTCTATTTTACTTTCCGCACTAGTGCTTGAAAAAGACAATTTTTTTGTCAGCTGTATCAAAAAGTATTAGATATTTTTTTAAAGAATAATTATTGCTTGACATTAACAAGCAATTTCTCATCTAGATTTGTAATTCTTCAATATCCTAAAAAATTCAAAAATTCTTCCCATTATTTATATCACAAGTTTGACTTACATCGTATTATAATGTCATATCACTCCAGCTAGCTTAATGCTAAGTAACCTTAGTTACAATTGATTCAAAAATATTGTTAATAGACAACATGCAAGACATCGACGAGGATGTCAGCTTACAGGTATTGCCCGAAAAAAAGAATACAAAGTTTTTACACAATGGTACGAGAAGAAACAAAAATCTCTTAAAGAAGAAGTATCTTTAGACTATTTTGGCGAAAAATCATCTTTTACGCTATGGTCAATTTCTTCAATGCTCAAATTGATCATCAAAACAAACAAAGATGTGGATATAGGTAAATATTCAAAATTTTTTAAACGGAAAAACATTGGATTGGCAAGTGCATGTTGTCACGATGATCTTCCTTAATGAACCATTGATAACATTGAAGACAAAGAAACCATGTTAATCATCAATATTCCTGATCCAAAAACTCATATGTCCAGAATATTTGTAATTCGTGGAGATGCAGTTCGGCTTTTAGAAAATATGTATCTCTACGTCCTTCAAACACACCTCATCGTCGTTTTTTTTGTAAACTACAAACAGGGAAAATGCACAATACAATGTGTAGGGATTAATACATTTCCGAAGATGCTATCCAATATTGCCGGATACCTGGGATTGCAAAAGTCAGAAATGTACATGGATCACAGTTGTTGTCTATCTATCGTCACAATGTTAGCTGATTCAGGAGAAAATATAATTAATATCAGGAAGCATGGCGGATGGAAATCCATTACCGTGGCAGAACAATAAATAATTGTTTAATAAAATAATAATTTAAAAATATATTGTTATTTTTATTTGTGAACAAATGTAACAAGTATGTGCGTTTTGTAATTATTTTTGAAAGTTGCTAAACGTAAATGGAGCTTTGGAATTCTGAAAATCACATTTGACATATTTTAAATTTCTAATTTGTGATCAAATCTAATCTAAAGTAAACAATTTTAATAAATAAGAAATTAACATATTTCATTTCACCATCCTTACTAAACTGCATTTGTTAACCTAACTAGTGCGGAAAGTGAATTTTCCGCACGCGAATGCAGTTTACTGAACGACTCACATTAAAATGAAGGTAGATAAATACCTACTTAAACAAACAGAATTTTAGAAAAATGTGTGGTTGGGGAATACATTTAATTGGTTACCACTTTTAACGTGATGCGCGATTGGATGAAAGTATACGCTTTATGACTCGACTAATACGGTTACATAGAAAATAACGCGTGTTTATAAAAAAAAACACTGCGAATAAATACTCACTAGTTATATAAGGACTGCTGTTAGGCAGCCCTTTATAAAATAACGCCAGAAATAATGCCGATTTAAATTTATGTGTCGCTAGGATACTAATAACAGAAAATATGTTTTGTCTGATAGATGGGCAGCTTGAATTTTAAAGACGTTGCCACATCTATTGTACGCCTAGCTAAGCTCGGGTTATTTATCTATACTGCATATCACTTTCCTAAAGCCTATTTTAATTTTATTAAGCTGTTTATATAAGCTGTGCTTTAGTTACAAATAGTGCCATAAATAAAATAATTCACTTTTAAAGGAAATTGATCTACAAATTTCTGTTTTAGGCTTCTATACTGATACTCTTAAATCTCGTTTATATTTGTTTCTTTTTTTTATCCACCATTCTAGCAGTCCAAATTGAGAAAAAGTGTGGAAACTTGTCATCAGTACTCAAAAATTACTTTAAAATGTGATTATTATACAGATTAAAGGTAATTTTGATTTCAAACATCTTTTCGACTGTTCCCACCGCCATGATTGTTTTTAATTTCATTTGCGGCGTTAGCATATTTATAATTAAAGAAATACCTGTAAGTGATGATACACGTAAAACTATTTTTTTTTATAACAACTTATAATTAATAAAAATGCGGTTTAGGTTAGGTCAGGATTGGTTAGGTTTACTGTAAAAAAAGCGCGCTGTAGCGCGCCAACCGGAACCGAGTCTATATTGAAAAGGAGATATTTCTGTAACCAAACCTACATTGTTTGGTAAATCAATAAAACTATAATAACAACAAATAATTACAATTCTGTTGTCCAAATAATTTTCAATTAGTCATTTCCTTTAACAAATTGGTAAACCTAAAATCGGGCAACGTTGCTAAATTTTTCGTTTTAAGGCTGTCAAATTGTGACCGAGTGTAATTTTTTTTTAGGAAAACCCTTGCATATTCCGCAATTTTTATTTTTGAAATGTAATATTATAAATGGGTACTTTCTGAAAAAAAAATGCAAATATCGTCTGTCAGGATAGTTTATCGGACCCCGGTTTTGTCATTAATGTTTATATTTTACTGTAAAAATACTGCTCTGAGTGCCGGAAAATTGAGTGAGTTACACATATTTATTTACTTCTTAATTAAAACCTAACTGAGAATAGCCCTTTCTTCTAATTCTATATCTCCTTTTCTAGAACTAAATAGAATATTTTTATTAAAATAATTGAAATAAACAACACTAAATTATAAAGTAGCTTATGACAACAATTGTTTACATTCAGTTAGTTTGGCGAAAACGCATTAAGTTGGAAAAAATAATCGAAAAAATTTAAATCAACCTATAGAGTTGAAACAAAAAAAAACATATTTTCATAACTTTGGGAAAAAAGTTTTTTGCAATTTTGGGCACTTTACTTACACGCTGTATATACTTCAAATTCCGAATTTTTTATATTAACGTGCATTTTTATATTGGATATTAGCACAGCATTACCATATATACTTCTAGCAACTAATTTTTGCTACTAACTTTTTTAAGTAAAACACATTTAATATGTTTGCTTGTTTTGATTCATTAAACAATTTTACTTACAATTCTTGGTCATGAAACCGAGCTTATACAAAAATAATAATAGTAGTAATAATAATAATAAGAAATTCTATCTAATTTGATTGACATTAACTGTATATTAAAGAATTTTACCACAATAAAGATGCAACATTTTACTTGGACGTAAATGAATCGTTCAAAATCACAACACTCTTTACAATGGCATGAAAATTAAAATATCGTTTAGTCAGAAAGTTGTAACCAATGAAAATAAACACACATTAACAAGGTGTTTTATTTGAAAATTAGATGTTAATAGCAGGATTTCGGAATTAGATGAAGATTTGAATTATGTTCGATTTAACTAACCAAATTTCGTTTAACTATTCTGGCTACAATCGAACACAATTGTAGAACCATGTACAGTTGATAAAATAAAACAACACTATAATAATTTAGAACGTTTAATTTGAAGCTATTGGAAGATTTCTTATAAATTTGGTGATGAGATCATATGCAAACTCAGGCTGATCCGTAGGGACCATATGACGGCGTCTCTCACAAGGACCTCCGTCAAATTTCCCGCTGTTTTGACATAACCAGCAACTCTATTATTCACAATCCAAATGTCTCTACTGGCAGAGCTATATTCCTCGGCAGCGCTGAAGTTTAAATGTTGAAGATAGTTTTCCGTTAAAACATAACCGACAATGATGTCGAGCTGTCCGTTGTAAATAAGGGTTCTGTAGTGACTCAGTAGTTCGCTAACCAGGGGGCGACACTTTTAGTGATGTCTGTATAAAGACCAAAGTAAACTTCGTTGCTTTCAGAGACGTACTCTTGACTGCCAACATGGAGCGCTTCCTTTACGTCGTCTTGTACGATGAAATATTCCCAACCGATAGGACTGTCATCAACATCCTTTATATAATTATAAATATTACCTAAATATGTGTTTTCGTAGAA
>JAUTXW010001603.1:0-35000 GCA_030620095.1 Kuschelorhynchus macadamiae
CATCACCTGCGAACAAGTGAGTTATAAAGACATCCAATTGCTTTAGTATCTGTGACATGTTTTGTTTGCCGCTTTATAAAGCCCAACAGCCTGAAACCCTTCAGTACAATACTATCAATGTGCAGACCAAAAGTTAAATTCTCATCAAAAATAACGCCCAGGTCTGTAAAGGAACTACCAACTTCAAGACTCACGTTATCTATGAAGTAGGAGGAGAGTATGGGTTTAATGCGTTTATGAAAACGGAGCATTTTACATTTAGAAACATTAAGAAGAAGATGGTTAATGTTGCACCATTTGATAAGCTTTTCCAAGTCCGATTGCAGTGGATTTGATTCAGAGGAAACTGGTGAAAAGAATTTTAAATCGTTTGCGTATAAGAGACACTTAGACACTTTAAAGCATGATACTATATCATTTATAAATAGTAGAAAGAGAATTGGACCAATATGAGAGCCCTGTGGGACACCAGATGTCACAACAACCTCTCTAGAAATTGAACCACATACGCTAACTGGCTGACGGCGATTGAATAAGTACCATTTTATCAATTGCAGATAGGTTCCAGAAAAACCAATTCGCTGCAATTTGAATAACAGAAGCTGATGGCAAACCCTGTCAAAAGCCTTCGATATGTCAGTATATATATATATATATATATATATATATATATATATATATATATAACATCGATCTATTAACCAGCCTCAACCGATGTTGTTAAGTAATTCTGGAAAATTTCAAGATTTGTAGTTGTTGAGCGACCACTATTAAAACAGTGTTGCATACCAGTGATATAGTGCTTCAGAGACTCAAAGATATGATCCGTGATAATTGTCTCAAACAGCTTTGGTATATGCGAAAGCAAGGAAATACCTCTGTAGTTTTTGATATCGCTCTTATCCCCAGATTTAAATATCGGCATGAGAGTGGAAAACTTCCAAATTTCGGGAAAGGAACCCAGATTAAAAGATTTCTGAAAAATTTTGCAAAGGGGCCTCCATCTGGACCAGCCTTTTTAGAAAGATCAAGGGTTTTTATTTTATTGCAGATTTCCGCCTCTGTAATACTCTAATAATTTCGAGAGTTTTAAAAGCTAAATAAAATAATAAATATAACACTATATTTGAACACTGTATTCTAGATTGTGCAGACAGATTTTCATATCTCATATGGCCCTGTGGATTGGGAATCTTTACGGTTTAATTTAACACAAAGCAAATAATAATTTTTTGCTATTTTAAAAATACAATAGAATACTTTAAAATAGGATGATTAGATTAGAAAGAACATGTTTTTGGAGGCATTGTTTTCCTTAAGAAAAAATTAGCTGAAAAGGTTTTTCTGTGCCTTTTTTTTCGCCATGATCTTTCGGACCCATAGTGAGGATACGTTAGTATAGGCCAATATATTAAATTATATGTATAACCTTAGGACTAAGAATTGAAGGGAATATTATTTTAATCGATTTATTCACTTCTTTGTTATCATGGGTGACACCATGGCATGTCAAAAGCAGTCCGTTTCCATGGATATACAGAGTTGTAGCCAACCGCGAATGATGATCATTGCAAGGTTTTGCTAGTTACTCACATTCTTTTCATAGACTCAGATTCGTGTGCCAAACTTTAACTAAGTAGCTGTTTTCTTATTTCAGTGTTAATTACGACAGGCGGTGACAAAAATATTAATAAATCAATTATTATAAAACAAAAAACTCGACTGCTTAGATCCGGGGATCCTGACAATTTGGCGGATTACCTTTTGTCGGGAGTCGATCTGGTGAATGCGTTAATTTGGCGAAAATCATTTTGGAGGATACGACAATTCGGCCGAAGTCAATTTGGAGTATAGTTTTTGCGATAATTAATCTGAAGATAATATTGGCAAAAGGTTCGTTCTCATAAACACTTGGATATGTTGGTAAATATTCATTTTTATTAATCTTAACAATGTAATTAACACTTTAATTGAAAATATATATTATGATGAATATTATCAATTTTGCTTTAATGATTTATAAATGTATTTTGTTATTTTTTTTTAGTTCTGGTTTATATTGACATTTTTTGGGTAGTTTCGTCCAGTTCTTGGCAATTTTGATTTTATTATTGATTTAGTCTATTTATTTCCTGGCTAAATTGTTGTTTACCTTATTTTTTTTAGCACTACCGTAGAAAGTAGATAACCACTAAAAATGAAAAACGAATTGCCGTAGGTTTTAGAAGTCCTAGAGCTACCAAAATTGGCACAAAGCTTTACTGGAACAAGCAGCATAAAACGACAGAGTATCAACTTTCTGGCCCCTCAAATTGAGGCACTTCCCTCTGGTAATTTTTCGTTAACCCCCGGTGGGTTTAAAGTCATCTTAAAGTTCCGAAAATATGCTTGAATCTTCACTAATCTCACTTCTAGCCCCACAGATTGAGGCACTTATCTCTTGCAATTTTTCATAAAAAGTGAATGACCGGGGGTCTAAAGTTTTCCTAGAGTTACCAAAATTGGCATAAATGTTTACTAGAACAAGCAGCAAAAAAACGGCTGAGCATCAACTTTATAGCCCCTCTAATTGAGGCACTTCCCTCTTGTAATTTTTCATAAAAAGGTAATGACCGTGGGTTTAAAGTCATCTTAAAGCTCTCAAAATTTTCTTGAATCTTCACTAAAGCAAACAGCATAAAATGACTTAATATCAACTTCCTAGTACCACAGATTGAGGCACTAACCTCTTGCACTTTTTCATAAAAGGTGAATGATCGGGAATCTAAAGTTATCCTAGAGCTACCATAATTTTGACATAAATCTTTACTAGAGCAAGCAGCATAATACGACTGAGTATTAACTTTCTAACCCCTCATATTGAGGTTTCCCTCTTGTAATTTTTCGTTAAATTAATATCACCTTAAAGCTATCAAAATTGACTTGAATCTTTACTAAGGTAAGCAGCATAAAATGACCGAGTCTTAGCTTTCTAGCCTCTCAGATTGAGGGACTTCCCCTTTTGCAATTTTTTATGAAAAGAGAATGACCGAAGGTTTAAAGTCATCTCAAACCTATCAAAATTGACTTAAATTTTTATTAAGGTAAACAGCATGAAATGAAAGAGTATCAACCGTTTTATGCTGCTCACTCTAGTAAAGATTTATGCCAATTTTGGTCATTCTAGGATAATTTTAAAGCCCCCGGCATTCACTTTTTATGAAAAATTACAAGAGGGAAGTGCCTCTATTTGAGAGGCTTAAAAGTTGATACTCAGGCGTTTTATGCTACTTGCTCTAGTAAAGATTTGTACCAATTTTGGTCGCTCTAGGATAACTTTAAACCCCCGGTCATTCACTTTTTATGAAAAATTGCAAGATGGAAGTGCTTCAATTTGAGGAGCTTGAAAGTTGATACTCAGCCGTTTTATGCGGCTTGCTCTAGTAAAAATGTATGCCAATTTTGGTCGCTCTAGGTTAACTGTACACCCCGGTCCTTTATTTTTAAAAAAATTGCAAGAGAAAAGTGCCTCAATTTGAGAGGTTTGAAAGTTGATACTCGCCCGTTTTATACGCTTACGCTAGTAAAGATTTGTGCCAATTTTGGTAGCTCAAGGATAACTCTAAACCCCCGGTCATTCAATTTTTATGAAAAATTGCAAGAGGGAAGTGCCTCAATATAAAGAGCTAGAATGTTGATATTTAGCCGCTTTATGCTGCTTGCTCTAGTAAAGATTTGTGCAAATTTTAGCTCTAGGATAACTTTAAACCCCTGCTCATTCACTTTTTATGAAAAATTGCAAGAGAGAAGTGCCTCATTTTGAGAGGCTCGAAAGTTGATACTCAAGCGTTTTATGCTCGATTCTGATTCTAAGTTGATTACAAGTGGAGTCCCTCAAGGTTCAGTCTTGGGACCTATTCTTTTTTTGTTATACATTAATGATATCACGAACCTTAAAATTAATGGAACAATTTCCCTTTTTGCTGACGACACAAGCATAACTTGGAGTGATTTTGATACAACGTCTTTACACTCTAGTATCTCCAAAGATTTGGTTATAATTAAGGCTTGGTCCGATTTCAATATGCTTTATTTTAATGTCGATAAAACGGTGACGTTATCTTATAAGGGAACTTTACAACCACTTCAGGTACATAACAGCAATATTGAATACGTAGAGTCGGTTAAATTCCTGGGTTTAAATATAAATAACAACCTAAAATGGTCTAATCATATTGACACTTTAACTAAAAAACTTTCTACCGCCTGCTTCGCCATTCGATCAGTTTCAAAAGAACTAGACGTTCCTTCTGCCAGACTTACTTATTTCTCTTTATTTGAATCCCACCTCCGCTATGGCCTTCCCTTTTGGGGCTGCTGTACCACCGAGCAATTTCGTAGTATTTTTATGCTTCAAAAGAGAGCGATTCGTTATTTGTTTGGTCTAAATAATAGAGCTCACTGCCAATACTATTTCATAAAACATGAAATTTTAACACTTCCTGCATTATTTATTTTGGAAACGGTATGTTTGCTGAGAAAACATATAAACACCCTCCCAGAAAGGCCACAACATGTATACCCTACCAGAAACTCTAGGCATGATATATATCTTCCTCAGAATTAATAAAAAAATCAATTATTTACAACGCCATAAAACTTTACAACAATCTGCCAGTACATTTAAAATCTATCCCTATGCTTGCACAATTTCGAAAAAAACACCAAAGCATACCTCATTGAGAGACCATTTTACAGCGTTAATGATTTCTACAGCGAGTAAGTCTCTTCAAATTGTCACTAAATTCGCTTGTTTACTTAAATCTTTTGTGAGTCATGTCCTAACTCGTAGCATAGAATTTTGAAAATCATCATATAGAGAAAAGAACTGTCGAACATTCACTTAAAACTTAATTATTTTTGTTAGGTATTGGATTAAAAACAAAATTTAATTCTTTTTTGTATACTACATTCTACACTAGTTCATTATACATACATACATGTTTAACATCACAATTATTTGTATAACTATAATAACATAGAGTTTAAGGTCGCATAGTTGCAATTTTGATTTCAATGTCATCGAAATTATTCACCTCGTACATGTGTGTTTGTTTACTTTTATAAGGTTATTAGGATTCATTAACTGTTTTGCGGCAATGTTATGTTATATTCTAACGTGTGTTTTACGATTTGGTAAATTGAAAATTTACATTTTCACAAAGCATTGACCTATCGAAATTCTTTTCGATTAACGTTTTGATATGTCTTATTTTAGGTATATTTTGCTTTGTCCATAAAATTGTAAAATTTTTCTGCGGCAATAAAGCATACATTTGTTTGATTGTTTGTTTGCTGCTTATTCTAGTAAAGGTTTGTGCCAATTTTGGTAGCTCTAGGATAACTCTAAACCCTAAAAGATTAAAGTCCTCAATTTGAGAGGCTTGAAAGATGATACTCAACTGTTTTATGCTGCTTGCTCTAGTAAAGATTTGTTCTAATTTTGGTAGCTCTAAGATAGATTTAAATCCCTGGGCATTCACTTTTTATAAAAAATTGCAAGAGGGAAGTGCCTCAATTTGAGAGGCTTGAAAGTTGATTCTCAAGCGTTTTATGCTGCTTACTCTAGGAAAGATTTGTGCCAATTTTGGTAGCTTTAGGATAACTTTAAAACTCAGGTCATTCACTTTTTATGAAAAATTGGAAGAGGTAAGTGCCCTAATTTGAGAGGCTTAAAGTTGATACTTAGCCGTTTTATCATGCTTGCTCTAGTAAAGATTTATGTCAATTTTGGTAACTCTAGGATAATTTTAAAGCCTCGGTCATTCACTTTTTATGAAAAATTGCAAGAGGGAAGTGACTCAGTTTGAGAGGCTTAAAAGTTGATACTCAAACGTTTTATGCTGCTCTAGTAAAGATTTGTACCAATTTTGGCCGCTCTAGGATAACTCTAAACCCCCGCTCATTCACTTTTTACGAAAAATTGCAAGAGGGAAGTGTGCCTTAATTTGAGAGGCTTGAAAGTTGATACTCAGCTGTTTTATGCTGCTTGCTCTAGTAATGATTTATGCCAATTTTGGTCGCTCTAAGATAACTCTAAATCTCCAGTCATTCACTTTTTATGAAAAATTGCGAGAGGGAAGTGCCTCAATTTGAGGGTCTTGAAAGTTGATATAGAGCTGTTTTATGCGGCTTGCTCTAGTGAAGATTTTGGTCGCTCTAGGATAACTTTACACCCTCGGTCATTTACTTTTTATAAAAAATTGCAAGAGGAAATGCCTCAATTTGAGAGGCTTGAAAGTTGATACTCAACCGTTTTATGCTGTTTACTCTAGCTAAGATTTTTGTTAATTTTGGTAGCTTTAGGATAACTTTAAACCCCTGGTCATTTACTTTTTATGAAAAATTGCAGGAGGGAAATGCCCCAATTTCAGAGGCTAAAAAGTTGATACTTAAACGTTTTATGCTGCTTGCTTTAGTAAAGATTTGCACCAATTTTGGTAGCTCTAGGACAACTTTAAACTCCCAGTCATTCATTTTTTATGAAAAATTGAAAGAGGGAAATGCGTCAATCGGTGGGGCTAGAATGTTGATATTTAGGCGTTTTATGCTGCTTGCTCTAGTAAAGATTTGTGCCAATTTTGGGAGCTCTAGGATTTTTAAGACCTACGTATATTCTTTTTTGCTGGTTATCAAATTACCGGTTATTAAATTAGGTCTACCCACCGTAGACTCGTGTTTCGGACTTAAGGTCTCCATCATACAGTCAACTAGTTAAAAGACGACAACAACTAGCACTAAACTTAACAACAAAACCACATCAGAGTAACCAACAGCAGCAAAATGGACTTTTGTGGCTACCAAAAGAACATTCGAAATCTTCGTCGGACTTGATACTCTATTACCACGGAGCAGCATAAAACCATGTGGTTTTGTTGTTAAGTATAGCGCTGTTTGTACTCGTCTCTCAACAAGTTGACTGTACTGATGAAGACGTTAACTACGTTACACGTATCTAAGGTTGAAGTTGCTTTAGCGGCCTTCTCACAAAAAATCCCTATTCTACTATATAATAGTTCTAGCCGCGGTAATGTTTTTATTCTTTTGATGTACTGATGAAGATGTTAAGTACGAAACACGTGTCTACGGTTGAAATTACTTTAGCGGCTATCCCTAAAAAAATTATATATATATATATATATATATATATATATATATATATATATATATATATATATATATATATATATATATATATATATATATATATATATATATATATATATATATATATATATATATATATATATATATATATATATATATATATATATATATATATATATATATATATATATATATATATATATATATAGGAGCAAATGTGGGAGATAAAGATTAATATAAATAAGTGTCCATATGACAAGTTTCAGATACAGGGTGTTAAATCTCCTAGCGGACTCAGAAATAAAATCTATTATAAAAAATAAGATGACAAGTTTTTTGGAAAATTTTAATATTAGTAGCGGCTCTTCCCTAGGGGCAGATACATGTCTCTCTACTTCTTAAAGAACACAACTTTTTGGTAAATCTTGTATTACATTTTTGAGAAAACAAATTATTTTGCCAAACGACTCAATATACCTGTTAAAAGTGGAACGAAACCGTTTTCGAGATATTTGGTTTTAAAACAGTTTCGGCGCATGTGATTTTTTTTATCAAATTCACATAAAATGCATGTATTATAAAAAATAATTGCTTGCCTGACAGAACAACTGCTGGTTGGTATTCTCATCGTTTTTCCTGTTACTTAGCAATTGTAATGTCATTAATTAAGATCAAATTTTGTCACTGTCAATTTCTGTTCATAACTTTTATTATCTGACAATAATCATTTAAGAAAAATAAATACGTCATTATGCCTATGAATTCTCGCATCGTGAATATGCAGATATGATATTCGTCTATGACTTCTGTTCATTGTCGATATTCAAATGAAGCCGTTTTCGAGAAAAAAGGGTGCCAATAGAAGAGTTTTTAATGTTTTCATTATTGCTGGAGAATCTGGGATTATCCAAGTGCGAGAAATTGTTTCTAAAAGAATCGGGACCCAACGTTTTTTAGAAAGGTATACTATGCTGTACGAAATAAATAAGCACTAGGCGAATATTGCGATACTTCATTACACAATCGTTGCTTGGAGAAATCTTCACATTAATTGTTTATACTTCGATTTCATTTATTCAAATTTTGAAGGGTGATTTTGGTGAGAATGCAATTTTAACTGGATTAATGAAGATACGAACATTGTATAGGTATGTTTTGTTCAGATGAAGCATCTTATGTTCACGAACTTGCATCTTGCAATAATCTTCACAATGAACAAGGTGGTTGTATGAAAATCCTATGCCTACAGTCGCACATAATTTCCAACATAAATTTAGCATTAATGTGTTGACCAACGTTAAAGAAACTTGGTCTATTATAATCGACGGTAGTCTTAAGGAGAAAAATATTTGAGTTTCTTAATTATTTGCGAAATTATTAGAAGTGTTATGTTGTTAATGTAAGACAAAACATGTATTTGCAGCATGTGGAGAGAACATAATTATATACTTGTAAGAGATTTTTTAAACCAAAACTTTCCAAACCGATGGATTGGTCAGGGAGGTCCGTTTAATTGGCCACCTAGATCGAACCTTAATCCTTTGGATTCATGGGGATGTTCAAATCACTGTTATATTCCACTAAAGTAAATACAAGAGAAGCATTATTGGATCGGATAACAAACGCAGCACAAACACTAAGAAATGCGCCGATGTATCCATAGAAGCAACCCGAGCTATACACCATAGAGCTGACCTGTGCTTAGAAGCAAATGGTGGAATTTTGAAAATTATAAAACGTAATTAGATTTTATTAAAAACAACTTAATAATAAAATTTTAATAAAAATTAAATACATTTTGTTTAGTTTATGTCTGAGGCACTGAAACACACCTCAAAAAATGTGTTAGTCTTTCATTTCAAAGCTTTTGTGCCAAGATGCGTTTAAATTTGGACAACATAAAAACCTTTTAAAATTTTGCGATAAAAAATTAGTTGAGCCGAAATTGTTTTAAATCCAAATATCTCGAAAACGGTTTTTCGTATCCACTTTTAACAGATATACCTTTTTGACGTAGAAATGGCAAGGGAATAATTTGTTTTACTCAAAAATGTAATACAAGACTGTACCAAAAAGTTGTGATTGTTCGAAAGAGTAGAAAGACATGCAGGTGGCGCCCCCTACAAGTAAGAGCAATACTAATATTAGATTCGAATATGTCATACCAAAAAACTACCGTATATCAATTTTCACTCCATTATTTACATTATCTTAGATTTTATTTAAAAAATAGAAAAATTAAATAAAAACTTGAACAACCTGTATCTCGAGAACTAAGGCCTTGCGGACACTTATTTATAGAGACTTTTATGTTAATTTTTTGGTCCTGAATATGTACCTGAAGTATTGACATTTCCTCATGAATCACCCTGTATATATATATATATATATATATATATATATATATATATATATATATATATATATACACCGTGTGTAACGAATGTAATTAAACCGCCAAATACCTCAACGTAATTTTTTCTTCAAAACATAGTGTCAATACATGAGATGAGGTAGATTTGAGAACGTCGCAGATATCACCAATGAATGCATAACCATTTTATATCCCTACGTCACAAATTTGAAGCACTTAGATATAGGGACTAACGAGAAAAATAGTTGTTGTCAAACTTTTGTGCTACACTGTATTTCTAAACCAGAGCACTTTAGAACCTATGTATATCAGAATTTTTTCTCTCGAAATTACTCGAGGAATGACCCATACTTACTTAAAAAACCTATATAATAGTACTGTAGCAAAGTAACTTACGCTAATTGCACTTCATCTTTGGGAAGACGTTGACTTTGAAGTTGCTTCTGTAGATCACTTCTCGAATTCACTTTGGATTTTGATACGAAAGGACTCTTAATAAGATATGGGTGCGCCAAGTCTTCTTGTTTTGTTGTTTCCGTCGCTGTATCTTCTGAAATAAATCAGAAGTCGGTTATAGAAATAATCAGCATTTACTCGAGAACAACAGCAACAAACCATAATTAAGAGTTAATATTTTCCTTATCCCTAACTTCGGTTTTATGTATTTTTCTACATAAAATAGAACGAAAGCTTTCACAGCTGTGGTCAATTAAGAAATTATGTTTCTTGGGATGAGACCGTGTTAAAATGGAATTATTTTCTGCCGTTTCGCCGTCCTTTGCACCAGCCATCTTCAGGGATATTTACTTCACGAGATCCGAAGACAGAATATGCTCGGAGAGACCTAGGCCCGCAATTTATTCAAATACAGCAGATTGTACAATTTATTTCTTTCTAATACACCGATCAAGTTCCTTAAGCCTAGTCGATATGAATCGTCCAGTTTCTTCCATATAGACATCACCATTCGAACAAGGAATTGCGTATACTCCTTCCGTTTGGAAAGGAATAATGTTTGTTTGGCGATCGCAAACATTGTCCAATTTTCTTGTGTGTGTTGAATATTGTACATATGTTGGATCGGCGAACTAACCTTGCAATCTTGTCTGTGATTACGTGTATAAATGGAAGAACTACACTTCCTATCGGTAATACCTTATTCGTATCATTTCGTGGAATAGGATTATTAGATTTTCTAATTGACCGGCTAATATACTGAGTGCAATATTCATTTTCTTTTAAAGCTTGAGTCAGTTTTTTGTAAAGAATTTTGGTCAGAAATCGTGAGGGCTCTGTAAACCAAAGAATTTATAACTGATTGCTTTTGTGCCAGATAATGATGCGAATTTGCATTTAGGTATCTGTTCGTATGTGTTGGTTTTCTATATACAGAGTGTCCTAAGGAATCATCCCCTTTCATTTGTACAAGAACATCTAGAAAGGAAATAGTGTCATCTGATTCAATTTACATTGTAAATTTTATATTAGCATGTTGTTGGTTCAAATGATCAAGAAACACGGGGAGAATTTTCTGAACCATGTGGTCATATTACAAAAGTGTCGTCTACATATCTGAATCACGATTTTGGCTTTAATGGAGAAGACTCTAAGGCTTCCTTCTCAAAAGCTTTCATGACGATATTGGCTACCACCCTTGTGACAACAAAGATGCTATGGCTACTCCTGAGGTTTGTTTATAAAAAGTTACTTGAAAAACAAAATATGTTGAGGTGAGATATGCTTCAGTCAGATCTAAAAGTGACTTGTCAATATTATTATGGTGAAATAAGTCTGATATTATTGAAATTGAATCATTTATAGGCGCATTCGTATCTAGCAATTCTACATCGAAACTGACTAAAGATATCTTTTGGATCTAATTGGGTTGCTTTTAGTTTCTCTACAAGATTTCAAATATTAATGTGTTTTTTCTCTAAAATTATTAACAATATTTAGGAGATCCTATTGCACTGACGATAGGTCGAAGTGATATATTAACATTTTGTATTTTAGGTTGTCCGTAGCACAGCGGGATTCTTGAGCTGCTTGGCCTTAATATCTTCTTCTCTTCTTCTGACAAGATGAATGCGTTTATAAGGTTGGTTATCAGTCTCTCAATTTTGTTGGTCGGGTCTACATGAATTACTCTGTAGGTAGTGTCATCCAGAAGAATTTGTATTGTCTCTACCTAATCTGTTTTGACCATGACGACAGTGGAATTTCCCTTGTCTGCTGGAAGGCAAAATGTCTGTATTGTTGATTAATCTTTTTAACGCCGTTTTTTTCTGCAGCTGATAGATTCAGCTTAGACGGCTTAGAATTGTTGATGATCTTCAGCTTCTTCTGGTGGAAGTCTTCTAATTGTGGTTTCGATGGATGACACTACGTTTTCTACGGGCTCTTGGCGAAATTTTGGCCTTTGGTTCCTTGAAAAATAAACATTACATCTGCTTATTTCATTTTTCAAGGAACTTTTATGAACAAACCTCAGGGGCAGCTATGGGATCTCCTCTAACCCCTGTAGTAGCGAATATCTTTATGAAAGCCTTTGAGGATATTGCTCTAACATCAGCTCCACTAAAACCGAAGCACTGGTTTAGATATGTAGATGATACTTTTGTTGTTTGGCCTCATGGACAGGATAATCTTCTCATATTTCTGGACCACGTTAATCAACAACATCATAATATCAAGTTCACGATGGAAATTGAATCTA
Source organism: Kuschelorhynchus macadamiae (assembly GCA_030620095.1). Taxonomy (NCBI): domain Eukaryota; kingdom Metazoa; phylum Arthropoda; class Insecta; order Coleoptera; family Curculionidae; genus Kuschelorhynchus; species Kuschelorhynchus macadamiae. The sequence continues at coordinate 12,237 of JAUTXW010001603.1, forward strand.
ATGGAACAATTCCCTTTCTAGATGTATGTGTTCAAAGGAAAGAAAATGGTACATTAGGACATTCTGTGTATAGAAAACCGACGCATACAAATAGATACTTAAATGCAAATGCTCATCACCATCCAGCACAAAAGAAATCAGTTATTAACTCACTAGTATTTAGAGCTATTTTGATTTCTGATCAAGATTCTTTAACATTGGAAACATCCGAAACTGACCGAAGCTCTCAGAGGGAATGGTTATTGCACTGAAGATATTACGCATTCAATTAAAACATATAGTAAACCAACTCCGTCAAAGGAGAATGATAAAGAGCCACCATTAGGTAGTGTTGTTCTTCCCTACATACATGGCACTACAGACAAAATAGGACGATTACTTCGGCGGTCCAACATACGTACAATCTTCAATACACATAAGAAGATTGGACAATGCTTGCGATCCCCGAAAGACGTTACATTTTTCCAAACAGAAGGAGTATATAAAATTCCTTGCTCCTGTGGAGAAGTGTATGTGGGAGAAACAGGACGGTCAATATCAACTAGACTTAAGGAACATGAACGATGTATTAAAAAGAAACAAATTGTTCAATCTGCTGTAGCTGAACACCAGCATAATACTGGCCATTTCATAAATGTAAAGGAAACCAAGGTTCTAGCATCGGTTCCAGGTTTTTATAAACGAAAAGTTAGAGAATCTATTGAAATATTTAAATATACAAAAAATTTCAATAGAGACACGAGTTACGGTCTACATCACACGTGGAACCGATCTTAATACAAGTCGAGTATAAAAGCCCGCCTGAATCTCTTCGAGCTCATTCAGTGTTCAGATCTCGTGTAGTAAAGATCCCTGAAGATGCCTCGTGCAATCGAAGGCGAAACGTCGGATAGCAATTCTAATTTGACACGGTCTAATCCCAAGAACCATGATTTCTTATTTGACCAAAGCCGTGAAAGCTTCCGTTCTATGTTAGAATATATTGAAATTTATTAGCATCCTAATAATTTTAAAAGAGATACGGGCCTCAGTTTACATCATATATTAAGCAAATTTGGATAGATCGATACCCAGGCAACCAACGACAGAAATATAAAAACAATAATTGAATACCTGCCCCGAACAAGGTTGTAACCAACAATATTTCAAAAACGGTGCTAAACATGGAATAAGGTTGTAACCAACATTTATAGGGCTTTTAAGCCTTAATAAGCCTTATAATTCGTATTATTAGGGATCATTTTCGATTGCAAACTTTGCCTCGGCTAGAACAAGGTTGTAAACATCAAGTGGTCTGTGGTGTCGCTTTGTCGTAACATGGCGTCGAGTGTGGTGCGTCTTACTGTTTCCGCCGAAAAGCAGCTAAATAAAGGCAGAAAACGAAAAATAAAAATTGCAGAATGGAAAGACATTAAAAGAAAAAGCTTAAAGGATAGTGGACAGCCATACATATCAAAAAGAAACGTTCCCGTGCCTGGGAAAATCGCTGTTGATGATGTAAGTAGAATAACGTTGTAACCATCGACATGTTTGTTTTTTCAGAGACACGTTTTTTAAAATGCTTTGATTTAACTTTACTTGTATGTTAGTATGTTTGGATCAAATCTTTCAAGTAAGTTTTAAAGTAGTTCATGTTATTGTATTTTCCTGAAATTTGGAATACGTATATAAATCCGATGACAATACAATATTATGGCTTTCCAACATGAATGTCTTATATAGGGTGCATAAAAAATGCTAAAAATTCTAAATAGCACAAACCCTATGATTCTAAAATACTATGGTATGCAAAATAGTGAATATCTTATACAGGGTTTTTAAAAAATATTGTTAAAAAGTGTAAAGCTGCACCCGTTATCGGATTTGACTGAGAGTTAGTGAATACACTCGATGACAATACAATATTCCAATCGTGAATGTCTTATACAGGGTACATAAGAAATAGTAAAAGTACAAAATAAAATAAACTAACAAAATATTAAAAAAAGCTTTAATGTGTAAACTATTTCACTGAAATTTAAAAAATAATCTAACTTACAAAAAAGTTTGAGTTGTAACACATCATTATACTTAAAATAAAGCTTCAAGTTTTTAGAAAAATATTCAAAAATTTAAAAAGTTCTGTGCTTGTGTGAGTTTTTTTTTAATTTTCAGTTTAATAGTTTACAAATACAAGCTTTTTTTATTTTTTTACTGGTCGGTTGAAATATTGTTTTGTTGTTTCAGGCTCGAGTGTGTCGCTGTAAATATGAATGTCAAATTGTAACTTTTGCTGACAAACAAAAAGCATTCCAAGATTTTTACAAATTAAGCTACGATGGTCAAACAAGAATGCTTGCGCAACAGTGTATGGATATTGTTAATATTAAGCGCAGATATGTAGAGGAAAATGTTTCCAGGAGACACTGTAGTGTAAAATATTATTTACTCGTTGAAAATCAGGAAATATCTAAAGTACAAGTATGTCAAAAAACATTATGTTACGTATTAAAAATTACATCAAGGCGTTTACAAAAACTTCAAGAAAAAATAAAATTTAACGAGCCACTAGAAGACAAAAGAGGTAGACATTCCAACAGGCCTATGGCTATACCAAATACTACTAAAGATATAGTTAAAGCACATATCGAGACATTTCCTAAACAAGAAAGTCACTATGCAAGAGGTCGTACGGAAAAAATATGTCTTAGTCCCGATTTGACGTTAAAGCAGATGTATATTTTATTTAAGGACAAACATCCAACTGTTAAATGCAGTGAGAAGCTATACAGAGATATATTCAGATCTGAATTTAATTTAAGGTTCGGTATACCCAGATCTGATACTTGCCAGTATTGTGACAAGTTCTATGCTAAACTCGTTGATGCAGAGTCAGAAGACGAAAAAACCAAAATTTTCAATGAAAGTGAAATTCACCATAGGCGGGCAGAAAAGGCATATTCCGCATTGAGTGATGACATTCAGCTGGCAAAGGAAAATGAAAATATTATAGTATTATGTACTGATCTACAGCAAGTTCTTTTCAGTCCAACTTTAAAGCATTCTGCCGTTTTTTATCAAAGACAGTACTCATGCTATAATCAAGCTATTCACAATATGGGCACAAATGATGTTTTCATGTGTTTTTGGCATGAGAGCATAGCTAAAAGAGGATCTGCTGAAATAGCATCATGTTTACTTAAATATGTTACGACTCATTTTAAGCCTATAGAAAATAATGCAACGGACAGAAAACTCATTGTGTGGTTTGACAGATGTGTTGGACAAAATAATAATTGGAAAATTATATCCCTTTACCAGTATTTTGTAACTATGAAGTATTTCTCATCTGTTGAGCAAAAGTTTTTAGTAAGCGGGCACAGTTTTTTGCCATGTGACCGCGATTTTGCCTTGATCGAGAGGAAAAAAAAAACGGCTACGATTTACCATCCAAGACAGTGGATAGAAATCATCGCAAATGCACGACCTTCAAATCCTTTTCTTGTATGCTATATGCAAAATATTGATTTTAAGGATATTTCTCAAATTGAATCTTCATTGAAAAAGGACCCATTATTTAAAATAACAGAAGTCGTATGGCTCCAAATTACAAGAGATGACCCTAAAACAATACGTGCTAGAGTAAGTCACAATATTTTGCAACCTTGGAATAGTTATTCTATGTCAAAGAAAATGAAAGGTGTTCGAAATAGATGCCTCCCTCCAGAGACATTGGATCTTCAAAGGCTTCCAAAGTTGTACAACTCTGTTCTTCCGATCAAAAAAGAGTAGAAAGAAAATTTGTTAGATATGTGCAAATTCATTCCGTTGGAATATAGAGAATTTTACAATAATTTGCCAAGTGAATAGGTTATAATTTCTTTGTTAATAATGCGTTATGTAAACAATATTAATAAAATTTGATTTAAAAAAAATTATGTTTTTATTATATTATTAAAAATATAAGCAAATATATGCGAGAGCACCCACCCCCCAATCTCAAACATAAATAATCAACACTTGGAAGGCAGGTATTGATACACAGTTGCACTTGAACAAGGTTGTAACCAGCCTGTTACAACCTTGTTCTATGATGTTACAACCTTGTTTCCCCCAACGCCTCCATTTTGTGGTTATTTCTTCTCTGTTCTGTATTAGAATGATTATTCTGGTCCATATAATCATTATATATAAGTAAATGTGACCTAATAATTGTTTTAACTCATTATATTTCGCTAGGTATTATCAGTACTTTAAAAAAATGATTCATGTAAAATTTGTCTTTTGGTGGTTACAACCTTGTTCGGGGCAGGTATTCAATTATCTAAGCCTTGAGTCGTGCATTTTTAAGGCTTGTAATAAGTTGAGAAAAGTGAATTATGATAATATATTTTCGGAGTCTGAAGACAATAATATCTGTCCCTACTCACCAGATTGTTCAAGATCGCGATAAAACCGAGGATCCGACGGTCCTACGCCAAACTCACCGGGATCCTCCGCCACAGGTACTTGGTTGAACGCGATCGAATGCGGAAACTCCTCTCCCTCCTTAAACTTGTAATCCTCGTGTTCGTGATGATGGTTATTATTGTCTGTGTAACTCTTGTGCTGGTCGAATCCTAAATTAGGGATTTTATAATTGACTGGAATATCTACAGGAGCGATCCGTGGAAAGTAGGCCTTCGGGAACGAGGGCTTCGCAATTACCTCCTCTTGCTCTTCGTCGGCGTCCTCTTCTTCTCTGCCACTCGGCTCTTGGAAGGACTAAAACACAAGACCAAATATATAATTTTGTCACTTGTACAGAACATTTTATTTTAATACTTTTCAAATACAGGATATCAAAAATTCAGTTGCGGATTTAATCGTTGAAAGTGCCGTCAATATTCTCATGAAGGGGTTAAGATTTGGGGCGTCGCAGAAAAAAAATCCTTTTATAAATGATATTGATGAAAATATTATTAATTTTTCCAGAATTAATGTTTGTTATGTTGCAAAACATAAACTAAAAACGCTTTGTCGATTAATATCTACAGTGTGGACAAGGTGTTCCATTATATATGGAACCCCCCTTTAACTTTTTCTCTGGTACTATAGAGACAAATGTCTTATATAAAAGTTGTAGGGTACTATAAGTAGTTTTTAGGTAAATAGTATTAATGTATACAGGGTGGTGTGGAAAAGCGCTGCGAAGAAGATTGTGTTTTTTTCTTATGGAATACCCTATATCTTGTTGACTTAATAGATAGACCTCGTCTTCTTGATTACGAATATATATATAATTTGTAACATTTATTTTAAATATTACCATCAGAAAAACGATTTGTTGCAATAAACTCGGCTGGCGCGGCAGTAGGCCATGGATCGTCGACGGGTTTGTTTTGAATGACACATAAAACGCGTCCTTAGGAGTTTAAAATGAGTTATTCGGAGCAAGAAAAATTTGATATATTATCTTTATACATTAAAAAGACGGGAATATATAACTATTTATCGAAATAGGCACATACCTGCTTTAAACACATTTAGGCGAATATATGAACGATTTAGTGAGAGCAAATCTTTCAAGAGGCCAACAAGAACCATTACTACTAATGAGGATATAGAAATAGATATCCTATTATATTTTCAAGGTATGATTATTTATAACTTTTTAACAAGTATTTTTTTGTAGATTATTTATTATTATTAATTTTCACCCATTCAAGCCGAGAAAAATTCAAAATTTAACCGAAGCAAACAAACTAGAACGTTTGCGATTTTGTAGAGATATATTGGAACAATCCGGCAAACAAAACAAACAAAAGTATGCTTTATTGCCGCAGAAAAATTTTACAATTTTATGGACAAAGCAAAATATACCTAAAAATAAGACATATCAAAACATTAATCGAAAATAATTTCGACAGGTCAGTGCTTTTTTATAAAAATGTAAATTATCAATTTACCAAATCGTAAAACACACGTTAGAATATAACATAACATTGCAAACAGTAAATGAATCATGATAACCTTATAAAAGTAAACAAACACACATGTACGAGGTGAATAATTTCGATGACATTGAAATCAAAATTGCAACTATGCGACCTTAAACTCTATGTTATTATAGTTATACAAATAATTGTGATGTTAAACAGAAGGTATATTGAACTAGTGTAGAATGTAGTATACAAAAAGAATTAAATTGTTTTTAATCCAATACCTAACAAAAATAATTAAGTTTTAAGTGAATGTTCGACAGTTCTTTTCCCTATATAATGATTTACAAAATTCTATGCTACGAGTTAGGACATGACTCACAAAAGATTTAAGTAAACAAGCGAGTTTAGTGACAATTTTAAGAGACTTACTCACTGAAAAAAAAAATCATTAACGCTGTAAAATGGTCTCTCAATGAGGTAAGCTTTGGTGTTTTTTCGAAATTGTGTAAGCATAGGGATAGATTTTAAATGTACTGGCAGATTGTTGTAAAGTTTTATGGCGTTGTAAATAATTGATTTTTTTATTAATTCTGTGGAAGGAATGGGAAGATAAATATCATGCCTAGAGTTTCTGGTAGGGTATACATGTTGTGGCCTTTCTGGGAGGGTGTTTATATGTTTTCTCAGCAAACATACCGTTTCCAAAATAAATAATGCAGGAAGTGTTAATATTTCATGTTTTTTGAAATAGTATTGGCAGTGAGCTCTATTATTTAGACCAAAAAAATAACGAATGGCTCTCTTTTGAAGCATAAAAATACTACGAAATTGCTCGGTGGTACAGCAGCCCCAAAAGGGAAAGCCATAGCGGAGGTGGGATTCAAATAAAGAGAAATAAGTAAGTCTGGCAGAAGGAACGTCTAGTTCTTTTGAAACTGATCGAATGGCGAAGCAGGCGGTAGAAAGTTTTTTAGTTAAGGTGTCAATATGATTAGACCATTTTAGGTTGTTATTTATATTTAAACCCAGGAATTTAACCGACTCTACGTATTCAATATTGCTGTTATGTACCTGAAGTGGTTGTAAAGTTCCCTTATAAGATAACGCCACCGTTTTATCGACGTTAAAACAAAGCATATTGGAATCGGATCAAGCCTTAATTATAACCAAGTCTTTGGAGATACTAGAGTGTAAAGACGTTGTATCAAAATCACTCCATGTTATGCTTGTGTCATCAGCAAAAGGGAGATTCTGCCATTAATTTTAAGGTTCGTGATATCATTAATGTATAACAAAAAAAGAATAGGTCCCAAGACTGAACCTTGAGGGACTCCACTTGTAATCAACTTACAATCAGAATCGGAACCATTAGCCCTTACATGTTGTTGCCTTTTCCCAAGATAAGATTTGAACCAATTTAAAGAAGTACCACGAATTCCATAAAAATTTAGTTTGTTTATCAGAATTTCATGATTAACACAATCAAAGGCTTTCGCATAGTCACAAAAAACTGAGGCAGTTGGGTGGTTGTTATTGAGAGATAAGTAGACGCCTCTAAGCAACGTGAACATGGCGTCACTGGTGCACTTGTTGGGTAGAAATCCGAACTGCTCCGGGGATATTATCTGATGTTTCAGGAGAAATGGCATAAGACGGTTCTTCAGTAGCCTTTCGATGATTTTTGATAGCACTGGTAGTAGTGCAATTGGGCGATAATTGCAAGAGTTAGTTTTTTCGCCGCCTTTATGAAGTGGAATAATTATAGCTGTTTTAAGGCAATCAGGGAATACACCTTTTATAAAGGACTCATTTATTAATGTTGTAAGGGCCTCTATGACTGGGAGTGGCAAGTTCAAGAATATTCTAATTGATAGGCCATCAGTGCTACACGAAGATTTACTTTTGATATTATTTATTACCTTCAATAGTTCAGTGTTGCTAACAGGACTTAAGAAAAAACTATCAGCTAAATTTTTTGAAGGAGGGAGAAACGAAAGAGGGTCCAAACTTGGCGAGATACTAGAGGTAACATTTTTGCTTACATTAATAAAATAATCATTTAGATCATTAGCCCCTGGCAAGATCTGAGTCACAGGATTTGATTTGTTTCTGAGGTTATTGATGATGGACCAGGTTTCTTTTGAAACGTTATTAGAGTTTGTTAGACGTTTTCGGTAGTGTAATTTTTTTGCTGATTTAATAAGAGTAGTGTAGATCCTCCTATAATTAGAGATATAATCATGAATAAACATGAAGTCGGTGAATTTTTTTATATATAAGAGCGAACGCATATTTTTAGCAGAAATTCTTACTTCTTTGGTGGTCCACGGTTTATGCCGCTTAGGTTTGATATTCTTAAGCGGGAAGGCCTTGTTAAAAGCACTTATAGTTTTATTTAAAAAAGTTCTGAAGTTTGTGTTGACATTATCAGATTCAAAATCCCAATTGGTGTTAAAGCAAATATTATGAAATACTGAGAAATTCGCGGCCGAGAAAATTCTGCCCCGATGGCGAGATCTTGGTAAGGGCCTAATAGGTAAACTAAACCTGGAAATTACCGCCTCGTGATCGGAAAGACCTGAGTTATAGACCTGTGATTGCACCTCTGATGGAGAAAAATCAGACGCCATGTAATCGATGATAGAAGAAGAGTTTTTTGAAATTCTAGTTGGCGAGGATACATGCATTGAAAGACCGAAAGAGTCGAATATAGAAATTAGATATTTCTGGATGGCACAAACAGTAGCATAGTCAATATTAAAGTCCCCGCATAGAATTTTTTTACCTTTAATCGGTAGACTGTCTAGCAAACTTACCAGGCTATTTAAAAATGATTGTACATCAGAGTTTGGTGATCTATAAATACAAATTACATAAAGATCAAGGTTTTGATTATATACCATAGAGAATTCAAAAGAGCTATCCGCTAACAAATGATCATATTTAGATACCGACATGAAATCTCCCTTTAGGGATAGAATCAGTGTTCCCCCATGAGCTGAGTTTTTTCTGTCATATCTAGCTATTGTGGTATACCTCTCAATATAAAAGGGTTCGTTTAGATTAAGCCAGTGCTCAGTAATTGCAACAAGTTGGGGAAACTCCAATTCTTCCAGAAATAGGTACAACTCGTCAGTTTTATTTCTTAGAGAAGCAATAATAATTAGAACCATATTAAGACTAGTAACAACAGGAAGTTTTGAGGAATCTAGTTCCTCAGGACACGTCGTGTTTTCTAAAAATTTTTTTTGGGAGAATTGCTGGTAAAATAGAATAGAAACAGATCCAAACATCTTTAACAGAATTCCACAGAATTCTGTTAAAGATGAGTCCTGTTTCAGCACTGCAGGTATTCCAAACATACATTCCTGGTCCGTGGAAAATCCTGAAACTTTTTTTGAAGTCAAACATTCTGGAAGGCGTTCAGTAAATGTGTGGTGTGGAATAAAAAATAATAGAGTTTTGGGCATAGTTTTTTACAATCACAGTCTGACGGGTAATACTTATCTTAACATGCTTCGTTATGATATTGACAACATTATTGACGGTTTTCCTCTAACAGAGATGCGACGCATGATATTTCAGCAAGATGGGGCACCAGCTCATAATATTGTTCTGGTAGCAAATTTTTTAAATGAAAATTATGAAACCTGGATTGGTAAGCATGGAGCTATTAAATGGCCACCGAATAGCCCGGATTTAACTCCCCTCGATATTTTAAAATCCATTTTGGATAGTAAAAGCGATTGATAAATTGAAAAAAGCGTATCGTCTTTGCATAGAAAAGAACGGTGGCCATTTCCAGCAGCTCAAAGCATTTGAATAATTGAATGTGAGTTTCTTCTTATTTATAAATATTACTATAATATATTATTCTAATTGTTAAATATTACTGTTCTAAATAAAACTCGCCTTTCGTCAACGAAATATGAGTTTATATTTTATGTATAATAAATCTGAAAGAGCACAAATTTTATTATTTAACATGTTTTGCTAAAAAGCCAATAGCTAAACTCAATAAGTTCCTCGTATAATAAATATTACATTAATCCAAATGATCGTAAATACGATCTTCGCGCCATGTTCTGCTGCGCTTTATAATTAAAATTTTTTCCTGCTCCGAATAATTCACTTTAAACTTCTAAAGACACGTTTGGCAAAAGTGTTGTCAGACATAATACGTGGCATTCAAAACAAGCGCGTCGACGATTCATGGCCTACTGCCGCGCCAGAGTTTATTGTAAAAATATTTTTTCTCATGTTAATATTTAAAATAAATGTAACAATCTATATAAATTCGTAATCAGAAAAACGAGGTGTATCAACTAGGCTTACAAGATACAGGGTGTTCCATAAGAAAAAAATACAATCTTCTTCGCAGCGCTTTTCCACACCACCCTGTATACATTATTATTACTTGCTTAAAAACTACTTATACAAGGTTACCCTACAATTTTTGTATAAGACATTTGTCTCTATATTACCAGATAAAAAAGTTAAATGGGAACACCCCCTACAGGGTGCCCGTTTATTAAGGGCCTATACCTTTTCTCGGAAATTATAAGTTATACGAGAAAAAGTTTTTTATGAAACTTGTTTGTAGTAAAAGTATCTTTAATTTTACAATATTTGTAGCTTTGTTGCTTTATTATATACAGGGTGGCGGCACAAAGTTTATTTTTTTAAATGGAATACCCTACATTTTATTATATTTTTGCATAGCCCTTTCAAAGACAAATTCAACGATATGTATGAGCATGGGTCTGTAATGCACCGTTTCGAATTTATTAACGATTATCTTCAGAATAGATGCAATTATTTAACCGCCATGGCTACGACGCTGATTAATATTCAAAAAAATTATATGCGTGTTTTTTAACACGATAGTCCTTTTGCTCAGTCAGTGTCCCAATTTAAAATTTCGTAAAAAAACTACGCAGTGATGCCATGTTTGGCAAATTGTTACTTTTCGCATTTTTTTCAAATGAAACACCCTGTATATTATTGTATTTTTGAATAGCCACTCGATCGACAATTTCAACTATATGACATAGTATGGGTTTCTGACTTACCGTTTTGGCGTAACCTGCAGATAAATTTAAAAATTGGTTATAAGATTTAAATTATTAAGATATGAAGCTGAAAATTAGCTCCTTCAACATGTTCATCACCGTTTTAGCACAGGCTTTAGGCAATTGTTCAGAAATCATATTAAAAAAAGAATATTAAACTTTACCAGTTTTGCTAAATTTAATAATTGACTTATTTATCCGTCTAAATGTCTTTGTGAATGAAAAGAAAAAATTAATCGTAATTAAACTTAATTTTCAGTATATCCGCCGTTTTATAGACTATAAGAAGTATATTATGCTGTTTCTAAATGGCAAAACTGTTGACGCTTTAGGTATCTCTGTAAACAATATTTTTTAAAGGGCCCTACACAAAAGTCCACTGGGGGTCAAATCTGAACTCCTCGCTGGCCACAAGATGGTTTCGCCTCGTTCAATCCACTATCTAAAATTTTCGTTCACGAAACTAATGATTTCACCTTTCATCACTTCGATGATAAGGAACATCATCTTGATGCCAAATTAGGTTACTTTCTGCATTTTCTTCAAATGAGACACCTTGTTTATTATTGTCCTGTAATGTCATTTTCAAATATTATAACATATAGTACGCGTAAACATTTTTTGATAACGCATCAAATCTGTTACGTTTGCAATTTAAAAATCTTGTAAATCAGACTCTTAAACTGTGCTTATACGGAAAAAACCTCAGTAAGAAAATCCAATAATTTACATCACATTCCTTAAAAAATAATTTATAGAAATTGTAGAAAGACACAACCACAAAATTGATGTTATTAATTTTGTGCTTTTTGACATAATCATCACAGAGTCCTTGAAAACAATAATAATTGTTCTCTCTTGTCATAAAAATATTACCTACTTTTTGACAGGTATTACTATATTTTCATATTTTAAGCGTATTTTTTACACTTCTAGTAGTTTTTATTTAGTTGTTGCATTTTTTTCCTATTTTGTATAATGTATACGAAGGAGGAAACAGTTGGCCTATTAGAATGTTATATCGCGAATAACAAAAGTCTGGCCCTTGCTCTCAGACAATCGTGCTATTTTCCCCATATGTGTTTGCCGGAAAAAAAAATTTACCAAGATATACCAGCAGTTTCGGGAAAATGGAAATTTTTCAGTAAAAAAAAAGGCAGAGTTTTGGATGAAAATACGCATCTAGACATTTTTCTGCATTTTGAAAATACTCCAGAGACCTTCACCAGCCTTTGCTGCTTCAGATCTAGATGTAAGACGAACCAAACTTCAAACATGTTTAGAAATTAACAGTTATAAGCCATTTAAATTTAGACCAGTACAAAAATTACAAGAAGCAGATTCTAATTTAAGGCTTGAATTTTGCAACATAATGATGGATAAGCATTTTTTAAATAACATTTTTCAAAATATCATTTGGACCGATGAGTCAATATTTATAACATCTACCATGATATTTAACAGAAGAAATAAGCATTATTGGAGTTCCGAGGATAAGCAATGTGTGTTTTAAGTAAACAAGCAGGGGCGAAGATCAATGAAAGTATGAAAATTTTGGGACCCATATTTTTCCAACAAAATTTAACTTCCATAGGATATTTAAACTTATTAAGAAACAAATTCGGCTACTTATTCAAAATAATATTCCAGAAAGGGAGTATCCAAGCTTAATTTTGCAGCAAGATGGCGCTCTTTACCATCAAAGTGGTGAAATCATTCGTTTTTTGAACGAAAATTTCACAAAGTGGGTAGGGCAAGACGGAACCATCATCTGGCCAGCGAGGAGTCCAGATCTGACTTCAATAGACTATTTTTTGTGGGACACATTGAAAAGTATGGTTAAGAAAGATAAACCATCAACACTTTTGACTTGAAAACAGTCATTTACATTTAGATAGAGAAATAAGTCACTTATTAATTTTTCTACACTGTGCAAAGTTTAATATGGCTTCTGAATAACAGCCTAAAGCCTGTGCTAAAACGGTGGTGAACACCTTGATAAGGAGCTAATTTTCAGTTTCATATCTTAATAATTTAGATCTTATAACCAATTTTTGAATTTATCTACCAGTTACGCCAAAACGGTAAGTCAGAAATCCATACTATGTTATGTAATTGAAATTGTCATTTAAGTGGCTATTCAAAAATAAAATAATATATAGGGTGTCGCATTTGAAAAAAAAAATGCGATAAGTAACAATTTGCCAAAGTTCGAAAAGGTGTATCACAAAGCCATACTCATATATATCTTTGAATTTGTCTTTGAAAGGGCTATCCAAAAATCTAATAAAATATAAGGTATTCCATTTAAAAAAAATATACTTTGTGCGGCCACCCTGTATATAATAAAGCAACAAACCTAAAAATATTATAAAATAAGATACTTTTACTACAAACAAGTTTCATGAAAAGCTTTTCATCGTATAACTTATAGTTTCCCAGAAAAGGTATAGAACCTTAATAACCGAGCCACCCTGTATATAATGTGTGGAACAAATTTATTATTTGCTAATACTAAAAAAATCGGAAAATTACTTGATATGTATGGGGTGTCCGATTATATTTTAAAAGGTACCCTATTATGAGTTCACAATTAATCATTAAATACAAAAGTTTTTGGGTTTTATCATAATCGTTTGAATTTACAAAAAAAAAACAAAGAAAAGGCAATCGGAAAGTTAACAAATTTAATGAACATCAAATTCGTTATTTTAAATGAAACACATGTTTAATATATGTCCGTCAAATGGGGCTTTTCTTGCTGAATATAAATATACTAAGTTTGATTCCTTTATCTCTAAAGATACTACTACTAGATAAAACACCATAAGAGGCAATGTATTCCTATTTACTCTACTATGTAGTGGAGCATTATCTGTTTCTCTCTTACATATTGTCTCTTATGGCACGGTTTTTCTGAAATTTCTCGGGTATGTTTAGAAATAAAATGTATCAAATCTAGTACAGCAAGAGGAGACCCCTTTGACGAATGTATATCATACTGGGTGTTCCATTTATTTCATTTGCTAACTTTCTTTCTTTTGTTTGTTGTCTTTCTAAATTCTAACGATTCCGATACAACCCAAAAACTTTTATATTTAAAGTTTTTTGATATCTCTTTTTTAAGTCACTATTTTATTATTCAGTTTGATTCATGTAGTAGATAAGACATTTTCGTCGATTTCTTTAAATAATGGAAACCACCATATTTTATTTCCGATCTGTAATATCCAAGAAAAGGTAGTTTCTAAAACAAAACATTTATGGTCTTAAGTGGATAGTCTCATTGGTACTGGGGGTTTATAAAATCTTAATTTATTTTATCAGTTCATAAAACAATAATCTAATTAGATGTTGAAATTGTCTCCCTTCCTCTGTCTGACAATACCTCAAGGATAAATGAATAAATAAACGGTGTATCCATTTAAAAAAATACAAGTTTGTTGAAAACCTTTTTTAAACCATGGTATTTCAGATGTTATATGAAGCCGAAAAAAACCTGGTAAATATACCTTCAATTTGTTTTTGTGTATTATGATAGGCAAAAAATAATAAAATTATTAGCGATGAAAATGTTATCAAGAAAAATTGACCACACTGAACATACCCATAATACTTGATCGTTCTTAATTGGCTGTTTTGTAACTATGGTACTTGGATAATGACATTATGCTACCATGATTATAAACTTTGATTTTTTCTATATACCTTATTATTATTATGGTTATTGTTATTTAATGATAAATGATGATTAAATATGGTAATAGAGTCAACAAAAAGTCTGCGTTTGTAAAATGAAGTTCTGTCAAATTTTAATGGAAAGATGTAACAATGATCCTTTTTTTTTGTTAACAGCATACTAATTTAAGATGATTCTACTTTTAAATTGAAAGGTGAAGTAAATCGGCAGCACTGTGGATATTGTGATAAGGAAAATACGCGACCATGATTGCCCCAATACTGGAGCTTGATATCAGAAATAAAATTATAAGGCCATATTTTTCTTGGCAATGCAGACAAATTCCATTTCCTTCAAGAAATTCTTGTTCCTATACTAGTGAACTTATATCCTAGTAGAAATACTAATGCAGTTTACGATGAAGACCTATTAAATGACCGCCAAGTCCACCCACCCCACACCATTGGACTTTTTCTTGTGGGATCAATTGAAAAATGTTGTTTTATCAAACAAAACCTGACAATATTGAAAATTTAATAAACAGAATAACAACAAAATGCAGGAATGTTTCAGAAGAAATCATAAAAAGAGTCAAACAAGAGTTAATTTATCTCTTGGAGTATTGTTAGACAAAAGAAGAAAGACAATTTAAACAAATAATTAAACAATTTATTTATTTTTTATGTTATTAAATGATAAAATAAAATTATGAAAATTTTGAAACTTGAGACCATCCACTTACACACAAAATTTGAAATTAATTAAAGTAGTTTTTTTAAGCCGATTTTTTAAATAATCTATTAAGCCGCTATTTTGATTTGTTGTCTTTGATTCGCATCATACTTATATTACAGGTTGAATGCCATGTAACACTTCATTTTGTGAAAAATTTGTGGTAAAGTAGATAATTTGTTTTTTAGTAATATTTTTTTTTTAACATTTTACTAGGCCGCCATTTTATATTACCATTTCATCCCCACATAACCCTTAATTTTTACCAAAATTTGAAGTCAATCGGGTACGTAGTTTTTAGCTACGCTGCTAACTGACATCTCATAAACGGAAAAAGATACGATGTTGGTTAAATTAGAGAAAAAGTGTCCTTTATGGAGGACGTTAATAATCCGTTTACAGATTTTTAATTTTTTTTGTTCCTGAAATACCGGGGATTTTGCAAAAATTGCCCAAAATTATTTTATTAAATATCTCAAAAAGTTTGTACTTTAGCCCATTCTGTTAGTGAAAATCCAGAGCCGTACTAGGAAAAGGAAACATGGACATGAATATAACAGTACGAAACGTCGGTAAAAATGTTCTTGATGTTTGTTGATGTATTAACTGTAAATTGTTCTTCAAGAAAATCAAATAAAAATTGCAGGTCCGTTTTAAAATAAAAATTGATGGTGGTGGCCGGTAGACGAAACGGCGGATTGAAAATCTGAGGGTGCCGTTTTGTAGAGGACATTAAAGTAAGTAACCGCTGTATACAATTTTTTTCTAAAGTACAAACTTTTTGAGATATTTAATAAAATAATTTTGGGCAATTTTTGCAAAATCCCCGGTATTTCAGGAACAAAGAAAAAAATTAAAAATCTGTAAACGGATTATTAACTTCCTCCATAAAGGACACTTTTTCTCTAATTTAACCAACACTGTATCTCTCGCCGTTTAGGAGATAGCAGTAGTGGTATAACCTAAAATAGACACCCTGTATATGTTTTGGCATCTAGGGACGCTAAAATGGAAAAATGTGTTTAACCTGGAATTTTTTTCACGATTACAAACATTTTATTTGCTCGCCATTTTGAATTCGTACCACAGTTTTGCCAGTAATCTTTATACCACCAATCTATTATGTAGTTTTTCCAGGCTACATTTTTAAATATTTGATTAAGTCGCCATTTTGGATTCGTATCAAAATATTACAGGTTGATTCCTGTGTAACACTTGCTTTTTGGGCAAAATTTGAAGCAAAAGGAAAATTTCTTTTTTAGTTATATTTTTTTACATTTCTCTAGGTCACCATTTTGTTTTGCCCTATTGGATTTTTTTACCAAATTATTACCATTTCATCCCCATATAATATATATAAGTCAACAGTAAATAGTTTTTAACTACGCCGCGAAGTGACAGACAGACAATGAGAAAATATATTTTTTTGTACCTAGGAACGTTAAAACGTAAAGTTATGTAAAACCTGGAATTTTTTTCACGTTTACAAATATTTCATTTGGCTGCTATTTTTAATTTGTACCACAGTTTTACTAGTTCATCTCTATACAACAATTAATTCTTAAACAAAATTTGAAATCAATCAAGTTCTTCTAAACTGAATTTTTAAACATTTTATTAAGCCGATATTTTGATTCAACATCTTGGATTCGTACCAAGATTTTGTCAGTTCATAATTATATAATACTTGATTTTTATGCAAAATTCGAGGTAAATTGGATAAGAATTTTTTTTCTAATAGTTTTTTTTATATTTGACTAGGTCGTCATTTTGTTTCGCCATATTGGATTTTTACCAAAGGTCATCCCCATTCACCCTTAATTTTTGACCAACATTTGAAGTCAATCAAATCGTGTTAGCTATGCCTCAAACAGACAGATCGACAGACAAACAGGCAGACCGACGGAATTGAGAAAACATGTTTTCCGGTATCTAGGGACCCTGAAACGTAAAGGTCTGAAAAAATCTCGGAGGGTGATTTTTTTCGCGGTTACTTCCCTTTTTCGTGGAAGTAATACTAAAAACCCATACGATATATGGATAGTTCTTTCTATATAGTATCCGCTTGTTAAACTACTAGAGTGACTAGAGCTATAGTCAAAAGCAGTGTTATCGTGCGGGTCATACGATTTATCAACGACAAATTTTTTAAGTTTGTTTTTCTTTTATTACGTGCAATCATATCCTCCGCATAAAATCCGGAAGATGAATTAGATAGATCTATGATATTTTCATATGAAAAAAGAAGATAAACATATAAATACCAGCAGTTGCAAAAATCTTTGAGCGATGTCACTTCAAAGTCAGATTGGCCGCGTTCACCCGCCTGATCGCTCGTTGGCTATCGATCATCAAAGTAGCGCTCAAATAATACCAATGGTTTGAACGGTTTTTAGAGATTTCGAGCGCAGAAAATATTTCTTGACCTTAACCTTGATGAGAATGAGAATATGGGACAACGGGAACAAGGAAGGGCTGAAATTAAAAGAAATATGATAGTAAATGTGTTTGTATAATATATTTTGTATTTTGTGTTAAAAAAAATAGATTAAAAAAATCTGTTATCGCTCTGGTGTATTTTTATATTATACAATTATTGCGGATAATGTTTACATTACATGCCGCCATCTCGTTTGTTATGTCAGCTGATCGTTGCTCAGTTAAGTAGCAAAAATAAAATACGATACAAAACATGGCGTCTGCTCAACGACCCGCTATCAAAGTAGCAATAATAAATAGCTCGTTCATGGTATCGCCCTCAGAGCGATCACTAAGCGATCAGGCGGGTGAACGCGGCCAATAACAAGTCAGTGACAAAATGAGCAACAGAAAACAATTTTCGGGTTTTTTACATCCACAAGCGAAAAAAATGGTATTAAATGAAAGACATGGAAAATGTTAATTCAAAATTTAGAAAAGTGGTATTTTTAGACGAGACTTGGATATTTTCTAATGGAAGTGGTTCGAAATCTTGGCAGGACGAGTCTGTAAAAAGTGTCAAGAGAAAAAAGGGATGTGGGATATTAAAACGGTTCATCATTTTGCATGCAGGTTCTTCAACAGGATTTCTCCCAAGTGCAAGTTTACTGTTGTCTACAACATCCAAAAGTATGGACTACCATGATAATATGAACAGTGAACTGTTTGAAAAGTGGTTAAAAGAACAACTGATTCCAAATTTAGATGCTCCATCTTTAATCATTCTGGACAATGCATCTTATCTGTTTCGGTAAACTATGTTGACACTTTTAAATCTCGTTTATTTTTGTTTCTTTTTGTTTTTATCTACCATTCTAGCAGTCCAAATTGAGAAAATGTGTGGAAAACTCTCATCAGCACTCAAAATTTACTTTAAGATGTAATTATTATACAAATCAAAGGTAATTTTGATTTCAAACATCTTTCCGACTGTTCCCATCGTCATGCTTGTTTTTAATTTGATGTGCGACGTTGCCAAATTCATAATTAAAGAAATACCTATAAGTTATGATACACGTAAAACTAATTTTTTTTATAACAAAACCTATAATGAATAAAAATGCGGATTAGGTTGGGTTAGGATTAGTTAGGCTTTCTGTAAAGAAAGCGCGCGCTAGCGCGCCGACCGAATTTCGAGTCTATATTGAAAGCGGGATGTTTCTGTAACAAAAACTATATTGTTAGGTGGATCTGTCCGGCTAATGTTAGGTTAGCCCAGGTTCCTCATTAAAACTATAATAACAACAATAAATAATTACAATTTTGTTGTCCAAATAATTTTCAATTGGTCATTTCATTTCCTCTAACAAATTGGTAAATCTAAAATCTGGCAACATTTCTAAATTTTTCGTTTTAAGGCTGTCAAATTATGACCGAGTGTGACTTTTAATTAATTTTTTTTTGGAAAACTTTTGCATATCCCGCAATTTTTATTTTTGAAATGCAATATTACAAATGGGTACCTTCTGAAAAAAAATAAAATATGCAAAAATCGTCTGTCAGGATAGTTTACTGGACCCCATCTTATCATTCAAGAATCTTAAATAAACAACCTACTTCATCCTGGAAGAAAAGTGATATTTATGACTGGCTAATAAAACAAAAACAAAATCCTTTACCCAATATGTTGAAACTAGAACCTCTTTTAATGGCAAAATCTATTAAAAAACCAACAATATCTGCCGTAGATGAAATATTACGTGAAAATGGACATGAAGTTTTACGACTGCCGCCATACCATTGCAAGTTTAATGCAATAGAATTAATATGGGCTGGGGCAAAATCATATTACAAAAAACGCGTGAACGATGGTCTTACATCAGATGAAGTGCAAATTGTTTAGTAAGATTCATTAAATTATATTACGCCGGAGTACTGGAAGAAATCTGTGGAACATACCGAGAAATTAATATGGGATTGGTGGAATCGAGAACGAGTTCTAGATGTCTAAATAGCACCAATGATCATTGCGCCATTTGAGGACGACTCAGAAGATGAGGACTTTTTAAGTGATGATGATATCTTCTAGTCTATAATATTAAAAACTTTCTGAAGGATTATATTAGTCTTTGACGTTTATAAATCATAAATTGCATATTGCCTTTGGATTTTTCGTGTACATTTCTTAATCTTCTTTGCAGGTAAATTATGTTTTTTTTTCATGCACAAGTTTCTGTACATTCCTTATACCGATTCTGAGAGCTTTTGCCACTGGCTCCTGGATATTAGCCAGTGAATTTTAATTTAAAAATTTTTTTATTAGATTTGACACCATTTTTTTGCTTACTTTTTTAGTACATTTGTAATTTTGTAGGCAATAAATAAATAATTATAGAATACTTGTTTCAATTTTAAAGCGTGTTTAAAATAAGTAAATTTTTTTATTAATTATAAGATAAAATTTGATATATAAAAATCGGTAAAATCGCTTTACTAGAAACTCTATGTATATATATATATATATATATATATATATATATATATATATATATATATATATATATATATATATATATATATATATATATATATATATATATATATATATATATATATATTTATATGTATATATACATATATACAGGGTGTTTGGTACATCGATAGAAAGTTTTAAAGGGGTGAAAGAGGAGGTCATTTGGAGTCATTTGGACCAAATATGTCTATATACAAAGTCGTACCGATTTCGAGATATAGGCCTTTTTTGATATTTTTATTTATTAAGGTAATTTCGGCAAATAAAAAATATTTTTGACCCTGTCAATGATTTTATTTGTTGCAACAAATTTTTTTCATACGGTTTAATATGTATTTATTAAAAAAAAATATGAACACGTTTTTTGAAGTCCCCAAAAAAACAGCCCAGTCCAATGAAAATGATTTTATGCAATGCACTGGAATTAAGTATCATCTTTGAATGCCATTTTCTCGCAAACTGCTCAAAAAAAATTTCAAATATGCCTATAAATTACGCAATTTTATACCCTCTTCGGAGATACTATCAGGTTATGATCAATAATTATAATTATCACTACAAATTTAACGGTTACACTTAATTTAAGTAGAATAATTTACAGATTTACTATCCGATTTTATAATTATGTATTTTCTTAAATATTGAAGACACAACTTGGAAAGTTTAATTATTTTTGATTTTGCAATTATGTAATGAAGTACTAGAATGATAAAATAATGTACTTAGAGAAATCATTTAATTTTCATCATTAAAAATGGTTGACCATAAACGTATCGTTTATATTTTAATACCTTGGAATTAAAGGAATTTAAACATTAAAAAATATCATGTCAACAAAATATCCATCGCTTGGCCTAAATAATAATTCAATAAATACCTAAATCCACTATCGCTATTTTGATGGTTTTTATCAATTCTTTAGAAGATACAATAATTATTACTTTAACAATGCACTATCGGATTTCAGTTTTTAGTCGAATGGGTCCTGGCATATTTTTAGGCCAGTAGTGCGTTTAGCATTGGGCTTGCAATATTTGCCTTGAATACCTTGTGGTCTAATAGTTCGCTTTGATTTCATAGTTTTTCAAGTTACAATAATTACAATTTCTAAAGATGGCTGCTTTTTCTAATAGCGAATATGCAGACATTTTGTTTATGTATGGAAGAGCCGATGGCAATGCAGCGGCTGCTCAACGATTATATCGTGATCGATTCCCCGCTAGACGTGTTCCTAATGTGCAAGTTTTTATTAATACCTATCGACGAATTAGTGAAACCGGTAACATTCATCACATAGTAGAACGTGGGCATGTTGAAAGATATCATCCTGAAGTGGAAGAACAAATACTTCAAGCTTTTGAAGCAGATCCTACAACCAGCATCAGAAAAGTAGCTGATGAATTGAATTTGTCTCTATGGAAAGTGTGGTCTGTTCTCAAGACTGAAGGAAAACATCCGTTCCACTATACCCCCGTTCAGGGCCTTGAAGAAGGCGATCCTGTACGACGAATGGCTTTTAGTCGATTTTTATTGAACGCTGATATGAAGGATGGGCTTTTCTTGAAAAGTATTCTGTGGTCAGACGAATCAAAATTTACTCGTGAAGGTATTACAAACTTTCATAACCTTCACTACTGGACTGATGCGGACGAGAACCCGCATATGAAAAAACAAGTTTCTTTCCAACACAAATTTAGTGTAAATGTATGGGCAGCTGTCATTGGTCGAACTTTTATTGGTCCTTATTATCTTCCAGATAATCTAAATGGAGACAACTATTTGGAATTTTTACGCATCGAGTTGCCCAATATCTTGGATGATGTGCCTCTGAATGTACGGGACAGGATAATATTCCAAAACGACGGATGTCCAGCTCATTTTCGATTAACAGTAAGGCAGTTTCTCGATCAAACGTTTCCTAATCGGTGGATAGGAAGAAATGGACCAATTCTGTGGCCTGCAAGGTCCCCAGACTTAACACCTCTGGACTTTCATGTGTGGGGACGCATGAAAGAACTTGTTTACGAGGTCGAAATAATCAACCGCGAGCAGCTTATTCAACGAATAAATGAATCAGCTGAAAGATTAAGGGTAGAGTTGCGATACGCTGTCACTACCACCGAAATAAGAAAGAGAGCTCGAAAGTGTATTCGGAATCAGGGTTGGCATTTTGAAAATGAATAATAATAACAACATATTCGAAGTTTCTCTTTATGATTTAATTTTAGATGTGAAATTAGATAGTAAATCTGACAATTGTTTTACCTAAATAATTGTAATTGTTTCCATTTTTTTCAACAAATTATTCCAAATAGTGATAATCGATCATAACCTGATATATCCCTGAGAAGGGTATAACATAAGGTAGTTTTTAAGCATATTTGAGATTTTTTTTATTGGGTGATTTCCGATAAAATGGCGTTTTAA
>JAUTXW010001603.1:37500-348512 GCA_030620095.1 Kuschelorhynchus macadamiae
CATTATTTTTTTGTCCTTTAAGTACTTTTCAAACGTGGTGAAAGATAAATTATTTTATCTTTCACATTTAATTAATTAAAGAGAAGTTTTATCACGATTTTTATCATTATGTTAGCAGTTTATTAATCTGTTTAGAATTCATGCTGTTGTGTATAATTTACGAAGTCTGGAAAGACGCGTTGCAGTCAGCAAACATGGAAGTTTAATTAACCCTACTATTTTCCATTTAGAAATTACGTTTACGAAACACTCGAAATGAGCGTAACACTGTTTATCAAATTAAAACTGTTTTCATGAAAGCGTTGAAGTGTTCTCTAAGCGGTGATTAAAAACATATCGTGTCGAAAACACTGCATAAGTTGCCATACTTATGGGGTGTCCGTATGTAGTAATTAGCGTCACGATATCCAGGCCGGAATAAAAAGTTATTCGGCGAGTCGAGAAAAACAACTTTGGAAAGAGTAAAAATAAATAAGTGAAAAAATCGGAAATTTTCCTTCTTTTTATTAAATCTATCAGGCACCCGGAACTTCCCTCGTTATGAATCTTTAATTTTAATCGGAATAGTTGAGTGTGACTTGATATAGGCAATTAATAGCACATGTAATGTACAGGGTGTCCAAAATAAGAATGTATATTTTCGATGAAACTAAAGAGGCCGCAAACAGATTTGCCCTAACCATTTTAGTTTCCGTGCTACAGGGTGATTTTGAAAATTTGTCATTTTCGGACACCCCCTGTAACTCAGCTATCGTAAAATATATTTAAAATGTTTCAACTGGTATTTATAGATTTTTTCACGTAGAATTCAGTGGCGTACTCAGATTTTTGCTGAGAGTCATAGTTTTTGACATATTGGCATAACCTACTATTTTTTAAATGGGACACCCTATATATTATTTTTTCATCTTATTCTTCGTGTCAGAGCTTTTCAAAAACATACCATAAGTCATATTTATTTTCATAAATAACATGAAAAAATGCATTTTTCTAAACGGATTTATGGCATAGCAGATCAATCGAAACAAGAGAAGGTGGCTGTGGAGCCATGGAATAAGTTAACAAATATTTATTAACGAAATAACAAAGTAACAGCATCAGGAAAAAAATTAGGAAGTAGGTAAAAGGTAATAATTATAATTTCATTAAAACTACAAATATTGTTCAAATGTAGACCATTATGTGTCTACAAGGGCAAACTTTAAAAATTCTTTTTAATGATTTTCTATTGTAAATGCTGTCTTTGTACTTGCAAAAGCGTTTTCTGGCCATTCTTAGTTTTCTAAGTTTTCGTATGCCTTACATAAACCTTGTTTTCTAAATAACCCCACAAAAAGAGACCGTGGTGGCCATCGATATATCTTCCAGGAAAATTCGTTAAGCCAGATTATGATTGTGGGCTGGAAAATAAATCCTATTTAGTTGAGTCGGGAACATCATAAAATTCCTAATGCGTCTTCTAGGATTCACCAATCGATTCAGATTTCCTTCATACAGCAGGAGACATTGAATCCAAATCTGCCCTGCTCCCTATAACATGGTTGCTTGACTCCACGCGTTTGTGTCTATTTAAAATCCCTGAACTAGTATGTTACCAAATAATCTTTTTTTCAAAATCGATATCATATTTATCCAATTGCAGTATCACTGCAGATTGCACAAGTTCTTTTTCAAAATTTTCTGCAACACCTGAGCAAGATGTTTCTGTCAACGTTTCAGATATTGTAAGTTCGCGATTTGTTAAAAGATCCATAAAAGATTATTTTTAATTTTTTGAAAAATTCTTTTTTCTGGTTGTCTTCTCTCGGGATATCTAAGATAAAATAAAGCGAACCAATAAAGTCAAAATGCAGGAAGATAAAAAAGAACTGTTCAGAAAAGCTCTGCCGCCTGATCTGCATCTTCATTAGACAATATAAAACTTCATATCATATTTCTCAAAATATTCAAATTTTTGATTCTGAGCCATATTAAAAACAATAATTATACTTCAAGAAAAATTTAAATGCAATAATGCTGACAGCAGTAATGGCTGCCTGATCATATTTTTGTTGGCGTTGCCATGGCTACCACAGCCACCTTCTCTTATTTCGATTGATCTGCTATGACATAAATCCGTTTAAACAAAAATGCATCTTATGGTATGTTTTTGAAAAGGTTTCGACACGAAGAATAAGATGAAAAAATAATATATAGGGTCTCCCATTTAAAAAATAGTAGGTTATGCCAATATGTTAAAAACTATGACTCTCAGCAAAAATCTGAGTATGCCACTGAATTCTACGTGAAAAAATCTATAAATACCAGTTGAAACATTTTAAATATATTTTACGATAGCTGAGTTACAGGGGGTGTCCGAAAATGACAAATTTTCAAAATCACCCTGTAGCACGGAAACTAAAATGGTTAGGGCAAATCTGTTTGCGGCCTCTTTAGTTTCATCGAAAAGTAGCACGGTGTCGCGAAAACGGCATCTCTCTATCTCTACTCATAAGCTGGAAACCCCGTAAAACCTACGAAAATGGGACACCCTGTACAGGGTGTCCAAAATAAGAATGTATATCTCCTTATCTCGAGAACCATAACAGATAGAAGGCAAGTTCATACACAAAAGTTTCTTAGCTTCGTTTGAATTTTTATTTTATTATATTCTTATTTATACAGGGTGTTGCGTTTGGTCTGGGCTGAGATGCACTTTCTTATTTTAAATGGGAGACCCTATATATTATTATATTATTGCAGTTCACCAATATATAACAGATTATAGTGCAACGTTTCGGATTTATTGACATTTTTCTTCAGTTTTCTACCTATTTTCAAATTAACAGAACTAAAGTACTTTTATAATTTTTTAAATTTTTGTTAAAGCCTTAAAAAATTAAAACCTCGTTCTACTCACAGTCTTATACTCGAGTTTTAAAACTTCATAAAAGTTGCAATGTTGCCATGCTTCGCGTATCGTAATTTTTTTTTTAAATTTAAATGCAACACCCTGTACATTACAATAAATTCGGATAGAGAATTGAAGTAAGATTTCAACGACCCATAATAATATGGGTCTCCGACTTATAGTTTTAGACTTATTGACGATCATCTTCAGCATGCAACTAATTTTTTTAAGAAAAAGTTTTCAATTTGTTTAATTTCAAAAAATTCGTGGGTGTATTATAATGTATGCATTAAGAGTTATTACTTAGGTACCGATAATCTTTATTTACCCTTGATTATTATCTTAATATAAAAGTGTCGTTAATTATAAAACCCTTAGAACCGTATTCACTAAAGAGTTTTAAATTTAGACCATGTCTAACTTAACAGTTATAGGTTTAAAATGACAAATGCAACGATAGAGCAAATAAATTATTGTAGTCACAATTACCAAATGACAGTGACATATACAAAACGCAACTGGCGAACTAACAGTTTTAAATGTCATGGTAACTAGATCTGGTCTAACCTTTTTAGCGAATACGGTGGCTAATTTTTTAAATTTAATTAATTAATGTTGACCTATTTTTTGCTTAAATATTAAGATATTGGAAAAACAACAAAAAAATAAAAAGAAACTCAGTTATTCAGTAAAATCTAAACTGTGTATATTTTGCTTTTTTTAGATAGTTATTTAATTCAAAACATACTTTGTAAGCGTATCGCCTGTATTTCAGCCGGTATAAACGAAAAATGTGATACTTGTTAATTATTTTATAATTTTCCTATATTTTTGTGTATTTCTAAATAAAAAACAGCGTTATTGGTTGGTAAAGAAATAATATTAATAAAAACAAATTATAATTTGAAAACGCTTTAATTAGATTTATAGATTTTATGCTTTATATATTAGATTGCTTAATTGTTTTTATTTATATAATAACTAAATTTATTTGGAAAAAATTCTACAAAAAACTTATACAAAAAATTATTTTATTAAATGACCAATGAGTCCAACGTTTTCGGCAATGCAAGTTGTAAGAATCATTTCTAATTTATTGGTCGCTTTTCGAACTGCTCCATTTTCATTTAAATACGCAACTTCCATAATAATTTTGTTTCTTAAATCCTCAATATTTTCGCAGCGGTTTTGGTAATCTTATCCTTTAATGTTCCCCATAAGAAATAGTTCAATGGAGATAAGTCTGGGCTTCTATCCCCATTTGGACCTATCCATTCCATAAAATTGTTGGAAAGAAACTTCTTTACATCTAGCGTGTTATGGCATGGAGCGCCGTCCATTTGATATATTATTTCGTTGGTATTTCCTCGTATGTCTAGCAAGGGCTTAATTGTGTCTCTAAGTAACTGTAAATATCTAGGGCCAGTTAAATGCTGATCAATAAATACGGGGCCTATAATTGTACCTCTGTAGATTCCGCACCACACGTTAATGCTTCGTCGTCCTTGATGTTGTATAGTTTTAAATTTTTTCGGGTTCTTTGTGCCCAGAAATGGCTATTTTTTCTGTTGAAAACTCCACAGGTACTAAAGGTTGCTTCATCTGTCCAAAATATTTTATTTAATATAGATTCCTGGAATTGACGATCCATAATTAAATTGCTATATTCTAATCTAGTAACGGAGTCATTTGGCTCTAAATGATGTAATTTCGCAAACTTCCATGGCCTGTACTTATTAAGTTTAAGCGAAAAATGAATAGTAGATTTAGCAACGCCTAAATCGCGCTCTGCATCACGAATAGAATTTTCGGAATTCTCTTCAAAATACAAGGAAATATTTAGTTGTTCTTCTTCGGTTAAAACAGATCTTGGTGTTATTCTTTTATCGTATTTTAAAACGCTGTGCCCCTCGAGATCTCTTTCAATTTTCTGAAAAATTCTTCGATCTGGGATTCGGTTTTCGGGATATTTTCGTTGGTATGCCCTAAGAGCCAAAGCAGCACTACGATTATTTTCCAAATAGCACTGGTAAAGAATCAACTTTTCTTGATTTGAATACATTTTTATAATGTTAAAAGATATCAATAGCACTAGCAGGAAATTATGTTGACATTTCTTGCGACGTTTACCTTGGCGTCCTTTCAAACTCTATTTCCATGGCACTCTATGTGTCTTAAAAAAATTAGTTGCATGCTGAAGATGATCGTCAATAAGTCTAAAACTATAAGTCGGAGACCCATATTATTATGGGTCGTTGAAATCTTACTTTAATTCTCTATCCGAATTTATTGTAATATACAGGGTGTTGCATTTAAATTTAAAAAAAAAATTACGATAAGCAAAGCATGGCAACATTGTAACTTTTTTGAAGTTTTAAAACTCGAATATAAGACTGTGAGTAGAACGAGGTTTTAATTTTTTAAGGCTCTAACAAAAATTTTAAAATTTATAAAAGTACTTTATTTCTGTTAATTTGAAAATAGGTAGAAAACTGAAGAAAAATGTCAATAAATCCGAAACGTTGCACTATAGGCCCATACTGTTATATATTGGTGAACTCGTCTTTAAGCGCGTTATCATAATCTGCAATAATATATAGGGTGTCCCATTTAAAATAAGAAAGTGCATGTCAGCCCAGGCCAAACGCAACACCCTGTGCAAATAAAAATATAATAAAATAAAATTTCAAAAGAAGCTAAGAAACTTTTGTATATGAACTTGCCTTCTATCTGTTATGGTTCTCGAGATAAGGAGATATACATTCTTATTTTGGACACCCTGTACATATACTGTGTTTTCAAACATGTTGTATTTTGTCAGTACACCGGGTTCCAAATAAAATTACCCACTATACTATTTGGAAATCCGTAATAGATATTAAAAAAGTTTCTTTAAATTTGAAGTTCTTCTAAAATCTAATTCTGTATCTTTGTTCATTATTTGATTCCTTGTCAAAAATAAACATAAGTTACTAATTTAAACTATAGTCGTTTTCTGCATAGTTTGCGAGATAATTCAGGTTATGTGAAATTTTTTGAAAACTGGAGTTATTTTTCAAATCACATAAAAAATAGCAAAAATCTAAAATTGGACGTTTGAGTGGTAATTTCCAGCTTATAAAACATCAATGCATATACGGAATACAAAATTTTTGTCCACACCAACACAGGGTGGACATACTACAAAATCAATCTTGCAACTTTTTAAAGTGAAAAAAGTCGATTTTTTTTAATAGAACACCCACTATATTTTTTATTTATGCAAATGATCATACAAATACCTACTTATATATATATATATATTTGGCTTTGTGTTCTTTGACCTTTTTTTCAGTATATGTTTATTCTAATTTTTCTTGGTTTGAGGTCAATACATTAACAAACAAAATTAGTACATATTTTTAAACATATATTTTGTATTTCTAAGATGACGTTTCGACCATAGTTTTGGTCTTTTTCAAACCTAAAATTTTGTTTAGCACTATTTTTTTATCAGTTTATAAAATATTAAAAATTCTGTAATTATTGATCTGGCAGATCGGGCAATTAAGCTGTCCGACTCTGAATTCAGAGAACGAGCAATTAAAAAGGCTAAAGCAGCATTAAATCTAAATCAGTACCCTAATAAATTAGTAAATAAATTATTCAAAAGCAGAATACATAAATACAATTCTGAAAATGCCATTATTACATCAAATCTGCCTAAAACAAAATACATTTCTCTGCCTTTCATTCCCAGCAATTTCAAAACCTTTTTAAAAAATATAACATCACGACAAGTCACAAAGCCTATAACTTTTTATCAAAGAACTTCAGTAGCTTAAAATCGAAAACGCCAATTAATAAAAAAAGCAATATAGTCTATCAGATCCCTTGAAATAATTGTAACGGTGTTTATATTGGACAAACAAGCCAATACTTAGAAAATAGACTAAAAAGTCACAAGTATGATAAAAAGAATAGCACCGCATTAACACACCATGAGATATCCAAATAACATACTTTCAAGTACAAACAAGTGAAAGTATTCAAATCCGAACCTCAGTTGAAAAAAGAGAATTTTTTGAGATGGCTGAAATTCAAAAAACAAAAACGCCATAAATGACAAAAAATACATAAACAACCTAAATAAATTGTATATATCTTTGCTGTAACAGTGTCGCTCAGTCGCTTGTAATGTGTCTGTATTAAACGTCCACAATAGTTTTAAAATGTAAATTAAATATGTATAGTATATGTCAGATATGTGGATTATGTGTACTTTTTAATTCAACTATTTTACGTTCTATGGTAAGTCCTAAATTTTTAATATTTTATAAACTGATAAAAAAATAGTGCCAAACACATTTTTAGGTTTGAAAAATTCCAAAACTATGGTCGAAACGTCACCTTAGAAATACAAAATATATGTTTAAAAATATGTACTAATTTTGTTTGTTAATGTATTGACCTCAAACCAAGAAAAATTAGAATAAATACATATATATATATATATATATATATATATATATATATATATATATATGTTGATTTTTACTCCTTCACGGATAGAAAAATACAATGTGTTTTCATTCCGTTCACTACTGTCGTTCTGACAAGAACAGTTTTGCTGACGTTTCGCCAAAATCACATTTGGCATTTTCGAAGCTTTCTTTCTCGCGTCCGAATAGATACTCTCTCTCTATATATATATATATATATATATATATATATATATATATATATATATATATATATATATATATATATGTATATATACCTAAATTCAATTTTTATAGAGAAACTCCCAATTTAACAGAAAATCTCAATTATCTTAAATATTGTGATGCTGCATACTCAAAAAAAACTATATGAGGCCATGGAATAGATACTATAACTATTTGTTTTAAATTTGACAGTTTTTCAATTTATTTGTGTTTTAGTGGTTGTTTTATTGAAATCATTTAAATTTAAAATAACTAAAATTTAAAAAACGTTTCCTTGTATGGGTGTTTACTTGTTCTATTTAAAAAAAAAATGGCTCAATAATCAAGTCAAGAGCGACTAACTTTATATAACTGTTACGATGAAAATAATAAAAGTCTAGTACTTAGATTAAGAGATTGATTAACAAAGGGTGTCAAGCATTAATTATATTGGGGTATACCTATTACACTACAAAATTGATCTTAGGGCCCGATTCTGTATTTTTTGCAGTTCTGATATTTCACCCTGATTTAAAAAATATAGTAGTAAAGTACCGCAATATTCAAAATGTGGAAAAACAATACACTTATACAGTTATTCTAGTAAACAAGGACACTAATTGATCAATCCTAGACAAAAAGTATGCTTTTTTGCTACCTTTTTCATTATATACTGATAATGAGCCTTAAAATTCAATTTATATTCTACAATAGCCCCCAAATATTTCATCTCTTTCACTTGTTCAATTCTTTCATTATTAATAAAAATTTCAATATCTGTATCACATTTTTTTGTTATCAACATTACCTTTGATTGTGACGAATTTATTTTAAGGCTATTGTTTCCCATCCATTTTACCAATTTTTTAAAACTATTATTTAAAGTATTCTGTATTATTTTAACATCTCTGTTTTTCACATATACTATTGTATCGTCTGCAAATAAATTTATAAAACAATCATTTATTTGACTTTTAATGCTACTTACATATAAAACTAAAAGAATTGATTGTGTTTTATTCTAGAAACTTTCACCATACTTTGTTTTTTGAAATCTCTTCATCAGATAAGATCTAAACCACTTGGCAACAGTTCCTGTAAGTCCGTATGATTCTAATTTACTACACAATTTATTTCGGTCAATTGCCTCAAAAGCACGACGAAAGTCAATAAAGACGACACCCACTGATTCACCCTGCTCAAAACCATCTTTCCACTCCGACACCAAGAGCTGTAATGCAGTCTCACAAGAATGCTTTTCCCTGAATCCTGATTGTTCATTAATTATAATCCACATTTTCTAGATGATGGTCCAGCTGAGTTTTTACAACAATTTCTAAAACGTTTTCATATATTGATAAGACATTTACTGGTCTATATTCAGAGGCCATTCTAGCACCAGTTATCTTTGGAATTGGGATGATGGTTGACGTTTTCCAGTTCGTAGGAAATATACCTTTTTTCAAAGCGTAATTTACCATATTAACCATGGTTTCTCCAACTACTTCAAATGAGTTTTTCAAAATAAAAACACTTCATTTGCCCCCTTTTTGTTTGCTAATGTCATCACTATTCCTTCTAACTCTCTCTTGGTTATAAGTGTGGAAGTTTCCCATTTTTCAATTATCTTGTCTTCACTTTTGCCATCTTGTGCAAGTATATAGTTTGTACTACAATCCATAGACCTTACTATTTCATTAACACTCTCCAAAAAACATTCATTAAATTTTTGTGCTATAAGCATTTCATCTTTCACCTCTCCACTCTCAAACGCTATGTTTTTTTTTGTGGTTTTATAATGGTTTCTATGGTTTTCCACATTTCTTTGGAGTCATGTTTATGTTGTTCAATTTTTTCTTCATAGTATTCCTTTTTTGATCGTCTGGTCAAATCTGTAACAGCATTTCTTATTCTTCGATATTGTTCCCAATCTTCGTGGATATTTGTCAGTTTTGCTTGGATATTTGTCTGTTTTGTTTTAAGAGATGCACAAAGGGATTTGAATTTTTCGATGACCAGGATACATCGAGTATTAAAAGAAAACAAAATTTCCCCATATAAGTTTCTTCAGTAGTTTGATTTTTAAGTGAAGCTTATTAACCGACCCGATTGGATTTTTGTATGCAAATAATGGACCTGCGTTTTGAGAGAGAGATTTTAAATAAAATCCTTTGGACAGATGAGGAGAAATTTTTCACTGAGGGAAGCATAACAAAAAAATACTCACTACTATTCTGAGACAAATAAACATTTGGCAAAGCAAATTAAAAAGCAAGGACATCAATGTGTTAAAGTGTGGTGTGGTTTTATAAATGACCGCATAATAGGACCTGTGTTTTTTTGACCATTGTTTGAATAGACAAACATTATAAACCCTTTAAGAAATCAAATTATAGAAAAACTCAATGATCTTCCGGAACATATTCGTGTGGACTTGGTATATAAACAAGATAATGCTCCATACCACTGTGTAGAAGATATAAGAGCATTTTTAATAATAGTGACGCCGTCCGAAACGCCCCAATGATGTAAATTTAAGAGTAAATTTGCATTTACAGTTTTGTGTTGCTGTTACCCCCCCTAGTGATCAACTTTCGAACTTGAAAATAATTTACAATTTAATAAAACTGGTTATAGCGGCGCTACCGCTTTGTTGGAAATCGTAAATGACGTAGCCAGAGCACAGATCACACCTACCAGATGGCGATCTTCTCGGTACAACGCCGGACTAAGTTTCATCGTTTTTCCAATTGGCGAGCGCCAACAGTCAATACATTGCTTACCAATTCATTCCTGTTCAGCCGCAGTCGCGGCGACAGTGCCTCGAACTTTGGTTATATGCCGAATATTAATACATTCCCATGTGGTAGGGGTAATCTGTGGTCAGAGCACAAGACATAATTTATGCAACAATTATTTTTCTATTAGACTACACTACAGTGGCTTGATGAAACACAGTTGCGCCAATGCATGTCGTTGCTGCTATTAGTCCGTTCAGAAATTCGCCATATTTAGGCAAAATCTCGGTTTGTTTACGTTGGGAGCCTATGCGTTTTTATGGCTTGTGAGATGATTTGTTTTTAAGTAAACAACGTTTTTTACCTTGTCTCCATAAGGTTTTCTCAATATTAAAGTTTCTTTATTCTCTACTGTACAGGGTATCCGAATTTCGATAGTTTTACAGGGTTACCCTTATTACTGAAAATAGAGAGATGCGGTTTTCGCAACACTGTGCTACTTTTTTGTGAAACCGAAGAAGCCACGCTAAATCTGAATTATCTGTACCAAAGTTTGTTATTAAACAATAAATCAGTTAACAAAGGTTCATACTATTTAATTTTTACGCTAGGGAAACACACAAACATCTAAGAAATCTACTAAAAACACATTATAAACTAAAAATTTATACATATGACGATAATTTAATTATTTTTCTAATGTTGACAATAAAATTGTATTCTGTCAAAAAAGGCTATGCAGGGTGTAAAAATTACAGACACTGTTCGAACTGTTCCCCATTATACCTTATACATATATAACACATCTTTCTTATTCTATTTAGTGCGTTAAGTACAATCATTTGCCGGGCTTGTAAATATCTAAAAGCTCTTCTTGTGTCGTTTTGTAGATCTTTGATCGTGTGGTGTTGCCTTTGGTAGATGATCAAGATATCCCCATAGAAAAAAGTCTAGGACCGACAAATCTGGTGACCTAGGCGGCCATCTTACAGCCCCATTTGTACCAATCCAGCGACCTGGAAATTCATTTTCTAAAAAGGTACTAACAGTCCGTTTATTATGAGCCGGGGCACCATCTTGCTGAAGAAAAATATTTTGTAATTGTGCCAAAGGAATATTATCTAATAAGTCAGGAAGCGTATTTTCCAGTATCTCTAGGTACAGGTTTAGAGTAAGACTACCGTTATAAATGACATACCTTATTTTTGTGCCAAAGATAAAGCAGGACACGCTTAATCCAAACCTGCCTTGTTGTTGCTATTGGTCCGTTCAGAAATTAGCCATATTTAAGCGAAATCTCGGTTTGTTTACGTTGAGAGCCTATGCGTTTTTATGGTTTGTGAGATGATTTGTCTTTAAATAAACAGCGTTTCTTACCTTGTCTCTGTAAGGTTTGCTGAAGAAAAATATTTTGTAATTGTACCAAAGGAATATTATCTAATAAGTCAGGAAGCGTATTTTCCAGTATCTCTAGGTACAGGTTTAGAGTAAGACTACCGTTATAAATGACATACCTTATTTTTGTGCCAAAGATAAAGCAGGACACGCTAAATCCAAACCTGCCTTGTTGTTCGCGTGGAAATAAAACGTGCTCATTTTGGATCAGTATCTATTATTGTGTCGATTTAGAACACCTGCACTTGAGATATATGCCTCGTCAGATCATATAACTCTTCTTTCGAAATTTATTTCGGTATTGGTGATATGAAGGTACCAATTGCAGAAATCTATGCGACGCTGTGCATCTTCCGGGTGCAAATGGTGAACTAACTTATATTTATATGGTTTGAATTGGTATTTTTTTAGAATAGTCTGCACTGTTGACTTAGGTACTCCCACTTCATCCTCGACTTTTTGACAGGAAGTTGACAGATTGATTGCAATGGCCGCTAAAACATTAATCTCTTCAGTTTCTCGATTTTCTTTGTAATATGATTTCGGTCGCGGTACTTTGAATGATCCGTGATTGATCAGATTTACTTTTATTCTTGAAAATGTTCTCTTATCGGGCTGCCTTCGTTCTGGGTATCTATAAGGAATAAATGCTTATTTACAGATATATAGAGTATAGAACGACATATTCAAAATAAATTAAATTGATTTATTTTATTATACAGGGCGATGTAAAAGATGTTTTTTCCTATCACTACTGTTCTACTTTTCAAATATTTTAATTATAATTAATTTTATTGGAAATTTAGTGACATCGTATCTTTCATGTTACAGACTTGCTGCAATAATATGCTTTTTTATTACAAGCAAATTTTGGACACAATTGTAACTTGAAATATTAATGTTATTATTCTGAAAAAAAAGTCACAAAACTAAAGTTTTATTATTATCTATACTTTTGTTTTACAAAAATACTGAGAGTCCTTCTACATCGGCTTTCCCTAGTTCCGAAAAGCCCTGGTTTAAGAAGCAAAGTTATTTTGTTTACTTAGTATTACTCCTGTCACTTACCGGATTAGATACATCTCTGACGCTTCATACGGATTTCCGTGGTACTGTATAAAACAAACAAGCATGTCATATTTCTCCAAGTTTTCGAAATTCGCAGCCATTTGACATTTAATAAATGGACAAAGGCAATATTTGATTTAAATAATTTAACAATGACAAATGTCAATTAGTTTCTACAATGGCTCAACAGAATCTATATTTTCTTTTGTTTAATCAAGTCATGGCCAACTTATTTTATTTAAAACAGTACATTATTTCTAAAATAAATAGTTGTAAGTAAGTATTTTCAAACAACACAATTGTCAACATTAGAAAAGTATTAAATCCAACGTCATTTGTTGTAAATAAAACATTTTTAGTGTATAATAGGTATATATTTTTTTTATTAGATTTCCTAAGTATTTGTGTTAGTTGTGTTGTCCAGGGTAAATACTAAATAGTAGGTATATATCTTGTATGTATGTTTATTGATTTATTGCTTAATTATGATATTATAACAAAATTTGGTACAGATAATTCAGATTTAGAAAATTAACACACAATTTTCATGGCCTACTAGGAAAACAGATTAAAATTTCTTTAAATTGACTTTATTGTCGGTACCGGATTGAAATAAATATTAAGTGTTATATATTTTTGAGAAGCTAAAAATGAGCGGAAACCAAATATTAAAAAATATACTGGGTATCCCATTTAAAAAACCCAACTTTAGTCTATACCTCGAAGACGATAGTATCTAACCAAAAACTGACTACGCCACTAGATTCTAGGCAAAAAACTCTGTCGATGTTAGTTTTCACCTTTTCGGTAAGTTGCCAGGCCATCGAGATACGAGGGGTACCTGAAAACGCAAAATTTTCAATTTCACCCTGTATCTCAAAAACGAAAAGGGCTAGGAAAAATTTGTTAGTGGCTTCTTTGTTTTCACAAAAAAGTAGCACAGTGTTGCGACATCGCATCTCTCTATCTTCAGTAATAAGGGAGATACCCCGCAAAACCATCGAAATTCGGATATCCTGTACTCTCTCAACCGAATAACCAAAGCCTTAGTCTCTGAAATCATAATTTTATTCCAATTTAACTTCGCAGGCTTTGTTAATGGTTCTTTCGTTGACTAACATGATATGAAAATCATAGTGGTATCTAATTCAGTGACTTTTTGCAATTTACTAATTTATTAATATTCACACTCTATGCCTATGAAAAGAATATTTTTCAATTAATCGAAATTAAATGGAAGTTTAAGAGTGTATTTAATGATGGAAATTTTTTTAAAACTAGCGAATTGTTCTATTTATCGAATCGATCAAAGCGTATATTGTGATGCTACATTGATAAAAGTATACTATCTGACTTGCTCATTGATTAAATAGACACATTTATACAAACAAAGTATTAGAAAATAACAAAAGGTAGATTTTAACCCGAAACAACAGATAAAAGGAACATTTATATACGTACGTTCTCGTAGATTCCATGTTGTTCTACTGTAGCTATTCTTGGAAAATAAGGTCGGGGGAGTGAGGGTCTTAATTCAGCTACTTCCTCATCTTCATCGCCAAAGGTAATGTCGTCGGTGTTTTGGTAAGCCTAAAAATGAATGGAAATATTTGGCTATTCACAGATTTCGTAACAAATGTTATTTAAAAAAACCTAACATACATTCCCCCAATCGCGAAAAAAAAACCCGCATCGTTTTAGTACGACCTAGAATACCTATACCAAATATGAATTCTCAATTTTCAAACTTTTTGAAAGTTATACAGTTATCGTTAGACATGATATTGTTTTTTCTCTTATAATGTTTCTCGACATTGAACTGTATTTTCTGAGATAATACTTTCCTGTCATGTGATGTTGAAGTACAATATCATAAAAAATAGTTTTTCCAAAAAAATGACCCCTTCATAATCATTCTAATAATAAATATTAAGGTTTTGGTCCCAGTAACTGTTAAAATTACATATTGTATGATTTTTTGGAAAATATTTTATATTTTTGAATATATTTTTTCTGTAATTTGTCATTGTGTATTGTATCATGAAAACTAAAATAGTCCAGACCGAAACTTATATCTACTGACTTTGTTTTTTAAAATTAATTAAACATAACTCTTTAAAATATGCCTAATGCCTAACTATAATAAAGAAACCCTAAGCCACTTTATAGGGTGTAAACAAAGTTCCGGAAATTTCCGGAACATATTTGAATACCTAAATAATATTTGAAATAAATAAAAAAAATTTAAATTGTAAGTACTAATAGATAAATGCCCTCCAGCATAAAAAGAAATACATTAAACATATTGCATACTACCTATATAAAATCGTCTTACCGACTGTACTACCTTACTATTTAAATGTTGAAAAAATATATATAACAACTCTTTACAGTGTACCAGTGTCTGACGAAATATTATAAACGTGACATGTTGACAGCAGTTTTGATAAAAGCATTTCTGTTCGCGGCCTCATAACTTTTTTGTTTTCTGTCATGGCTTGCTAGATTAAATTGCATTTGATTACACAATCTGTATAGATGTTATTAAAGCATATAATAATAAGTAATTGATATTTTTTCTTTTTTTTGTTTTTGTCCGCTTTTATTATATAAATACCACTATGTGCACGGCTTTGACTAACTCACTACAGTTAATACTGACTTCGTAACGTCCTCTGGCCAGCCATGTTTTAATTAGTTTAAATATAACATTGGAATGGTTTACTTTAAGATTTTGAAATTTGGTGACTGTGGCTGCCACCAAACAATGTTTTAATTGAGATTTTGAATGGTGAAAATATTGAAATAGAGGCGAGTGTACAAAACGTGTATATGGAAAATACTAATAATCCTAGGGGCAGTTCTGTACTTTGAAGGAAATTATGCCAAGGAACTAAGGGATGTACTTTCTAAATGCTTTAAAAAAGTGTATTTAGCCGAGTAAAAGGATCATCAGGTCTTAAGACTCCCTCCTTATTATTGTATTTTAAATACTATCGAATTGCTTTGGGCCCAATTGAAAGGAGGCATTAAACAAGAAAACAAATCTCCTAAACTGGCCAGTTTTGTCATTGATCTAATTACAAATGAATGTGCTAATACTGGAAACCCGATTAATGAGTTTTATATCCATTTTTAGTATATCGGCAACTAAAGAGAATTTTCAAAAAATTGAGATGAGTCGAAGCCAGGTTTTGGCTTATCCACAATTATTTCAATTTTGGAACGTAACTGTTCCTGAATACGTTTTTTTGTTTCTGCTACTTTCGGCTTATCTTTAGTTCTTCGAGCTTACCATTTTTTAATATGCATTTTGTATGCCAAATGTAACAAACATTCAAAAAAACGTATCCAGGCATGAAGTGTGGATAAGCCAAGTTTTAAGTGAGTATCGTCTAATATTGGTCGCTTCAAAAGTAGATCAATGTTGTTAAATTCTTTAGGTGAAGCCCATAAAAAGCACTTTTGTGTAGATGTATTCTCGGTTAAGACATTACCAACCTTGACATCGATCATTGTTAAGTATAGGTTGAAATCTATTTCATATTATTTCCACCGCAAATAGAACTAAAAGGTATAAGATTAGCTATCTGATTTTGTTTAATTAGATTTTGTTGTACCTCTATAGTTAATTGAGTTGTTTCTTTAGCAAATTGTAATTTAATGGGGCGACAAAAACGGGTTGAAAATGGCTTGCAGTTTTGCCAAAAAATAGTATCAGATTTTTTATTGTTTCTACAAATAAGTCTTATTGGCACTAAGGGCTTAAAAAATAAAGAAGAGTCTGAAGTATTCGGTGCTTGTTCAAAATTTTATTTGTATTCAGCCTGCCCTGAAGTTCCTTCAAAATCATATTGGCAAATTAATGTTAATTGTGTCTTGTTGAAGGGACATGGACGTTTAAGTAAGTTTTCTTCTAAATTTATCAACCTTTCGCAGATGTGGTTAAGAAGTGATTTTAAAGAAACTTGTTTCCGATACAAACATTTGCTTAGGATAACACCTTTTTTTAGCTTGTAGTACCTTATCGTAAGAAGGATAAATATGACAATTTTTAGGTTTGACCTGCTGTCTAATCAACTTATATTGACTTTTAGTGAGTTGAGCCTCAACAACAAGATTTAACGCTTCATCACTGCTTAGTTTAGTGTACGGGGTCTTTCCTCATATATTGACCCCTCCCCCTAGAAGAGTTATTTTAGGAGATACAAAAAAATATCAAATACAAAAGTTTTAGGGATTTCCTTGAAATTTTTGAATCTGATGTCAAAAATTTTTCATCCGTAAATGTCAAATTTTGACAGATGGTCATTTTTTTCTTATGGAACACCATAAATACGAATTGGCAGTTAAAAAGAGCGAAATTTTCTGATTTTAAATATATATATATATATGTTTAATATGTTTAAATAAGGCGTTATTGAAATATCGGGCTCTAAACATCAAAATAATAACACATTCAAAATATCATGGTAGGCGCTGCATTGTGAATATTTGACATTTATTAAAAAGCAATTGAATCAGACGCCATTATTATTTACTGTTAGTTAGCTTTTAATTGTCAAAAAATGCCGTACAGCGAGGAAGAAAAGTGCGATATAATTCGTTTATATTATAAAAATAATAATAATGCCAATGCCGCAAGGGCGGAATATCATCGCACGTTTCCTTTACGCCCCACTCCAGCAAAGAATACTTTTAAAAAGGTGGAACAAGCATTGCGCACAAGAAAGACTTTAGTAAGAAAACGTCGGACAGTTGTGGCCAATCAAGACGAAGAACTAAACATTTTATTATATTTCGAAGGTTAGATCTTTTTCTTTCTCAAATTTCATATAAAAAAAAATGTATTTCTTTCTAGAAAACCCTAATAATTCAATAGAACATGGCAAAAATTTCTTCGGTCGGTCTGCCAAAAAAATTTACTCAACTTTAAAAAAGTATAAGTATTATGCTTATAGAACATTGCCTGTTCAATATTTAAGTGAAGAGCAAAAAAATAAAAGAGTGGCATTTTGTCAAGAGATGCTAGTGTTGAAGGGAGAAGATAGAAATTTTTTTAAGAAAGTTCTGTGGTCCGATGAGTGCACTTTTACAACGGCAGGGGTATATAACCGCAAAAATGTTAGGTATTGGGCTACAACTAACCCCCGAATAACCAGGGAAATTAAATTTCAAGGACAGCAGTCCCTTCATGTATGGTGTGGTATTTTAAGTGACCAAATTATTGGCCCTATTTTTTACGATGAAAACCTGTCCGGGCAAAAATATTTGGAGATGCTCACCAACGAAATTGAAGAGAGGCTGGACGATCTACCCCTAAGGCAGTATAATCAAATAGTGTGGCATCAAGATGGCGCCCCACCACATGATGTATTGCCAGTTATAAGATTTTTAAATCAAAAATATAATTTATGGATTGGACGTACTGGGCCAATTCGTTGGCCACCGAACAGCCCAGACCTGACGCCTCTGGATTCGTTTCTGTGGGGTTACCTTCAAAACAAGGTTTATGAGCGGGGAAATGAAAACGTCGAGATGCTCCGCAGAAAAATCATCGCCGCTATAAATGATCTCAATTTTAATAATATACAGTTTATAGTTAATACTATACAAAAAATTGAACAAGACTATACAAATTGCATTAATAATAATGGAGGTCATGTTGAGAACCTATAAAGTATAATTATTAAATTTGAAGTTAATTAACAGGAAACTGTTTTGTTGTTATTGTTATTGTATTTGTTTGTTGTTTATATTAATTTGTTATAAAATATATAATTTCTTGGCGTCTGATTCAATTGTTTTTTTAATAAATGTCAAATATTCACAATGCAGCGCCTACCATGATATTTTGAATGTGTTATTATTTTGATGTTTAGAGCCCGATATTTCAATAACGCCTTATTTAAACTATATATATTTGATATTAGAAAATTTCGCTCTTTTTAACTGTCAATTCGTATACAGGGTGTTCCATAAGAAAAAAATGACCATCTGTCAAAATTTGACATTTACGGATGAAAAAAAAAATTTTTGACATCAGATTCAAAAATTTCAAGGAAATCCCTAAAACTTTTGTATTTGATATTTTTTTGTATCTCTTAAAATAACTCTTCTAGGGGGGGGGGTCAATATATG
Organism: Kuschelorhynchus macadamiae; assembly: GCA_030620095.1. Lineage (NCBI taxonomy): Eukaryota > Metazoa > Arthropoda > Insecta > Coleoptera > Curculionidae > Kuschelorhynchus > Kuschelorhynchus macadamiae. Next base: position 56,418 of record JAUTXW010001603.1, read on the forward strand.
AGGAAAGACCCTGTACGTATGTTTAATTCTTTTAGCTGCTTGTAAATATTCTTTTGCTTTTAACGGTTTTTCACTAACAATTTTTACCAACTTAGATGCATCTTTGTCACCCTGAGAACGATATCACATTTGGGCGGCATATGCTAATTCCTGTGGGGTGGACAATTTTCGTAAATTTTCTGTTTTAAATCTTTTTGTTCTGTTACAACAATCTGCAAAATTTAGTAATTTACGTCCTTTATTAACTTTTTTCGAAAATCTAAATTTTGCCCTCAACCAGTCTGAGTTATCATGAAAAAATCTGTCTTTTTTTCGAGCAGCTGTTTCCCATCTTTTCTAAAAATTATAAAAAAATCTTGAAAGGTTTGTTTTTGTGTCAAACGGCAATTGATCATAATCAGTCAATTCGGCAATTTTAAGTTTCAGTTGATTATACTTTGCTTCAAGACTTTTTTGTGGAAAACTTATTACAATTTACTATTACAACTAACTCTGGTTTCACTTTTTTTGCAAAAAAGGAAAAACCTAAGCTACATAATATGGAAAAAGTTTTGCATGAAATATTACCACAAGAAAAGGGGAACTTTAAAAACCTTAAAATGAGTAAGAGATTAATGATACCTATCATTTTAGAGCGGGAAGCGAGTGGGGTTAACTAACAGTCAATTCGTAAAGGTAAAAAGCAAATTCTGTGCATACAGCACAGGTCTATATAATATGATTTTATATATTATATACATACAGTGTGTATCAGCCAAATGGAATAAATTCGATAATAAATAAATGGGGGCGTGTTCGGAAAAACGCTTGGACCCGTCGATTGGTATTTTTAGTTGCTCATTTTCTCCAATAAAAACGTGTGTCCTGTAACAGTGGTCAATGCCAACTTTCTTATTTCAAATGCAACAGCCCGGATATTATTTAATTTTTGGATTCTTTAGGAGATTCTAAACATATTTTATGTTCAATGTCCTATACCTATCTTCAACTATTTCGGCAATATTAAGTGTTTTCAAATTTATTTTTATTTTATTTATTTCGAATTTATTATTATTCATGAAAGTGGCTCTGGTTACTGAACTATTTATTTGATTACAAAAATTCGCTACAACACACTCAATACTTATTTACCATTTAGGTCTTCATATTAAGAATGTAAGCAAAAACCATTTTAGCGTTCCTTTTTATTGATATGGAACAAAAAGAGCCAGTTTTGTTTACTTTTAAGTTTTGTTTACTTTTGTGTAAAATGCCTGGCCTTTCTCTTTGCAAGACAGACAGTTGTAGACAGACAGTAGTTGTCAGTTTCAGTGTCATAGTCTTTTGAATTTCGTTAACTGCATAATACCTAATATCAGAAAAATGGTTCATTTAACAGAAATGCATAAAATAACAATTCTACAAATGATTGGTTATGGAGATAACACACGAACACAAGTGGAAGTTGCTCGCTTATTTCATGAAAAATTTCCATATTTGCCGCATATATCCCAAGGGACAATTAGTAAAATAGAAAAGCAGTTTCCCGAGCTTGGACATGTGAGGCAGATAAAAAAAGCAGCTGCCAATTCAATAAATGATGATACTAAATTGGATATTATGCTTGAGTTTGAGGAAAACCCACATATTTCTAGTCGACAAACCGCCGCAATGTTCGATATTAGCCATTCGTCGATTATTCGAACATTAAAAGAAAATAAAATGCATCCCTATAAAGTGATACCAACTCAGGAGCTCATGGAAGACGATTATGATAGGAGAACTTATTTTTGTGAACAAATGATGGCTATGTTAGATAACAATGTTATTCAATTAGAACATGTTTTGTTTTCGGATGAGTGCACCTTTCCACTTCACGGTCATGTAAATCGTCAAAATTGCCGCTATTGGTCTAGGGAAAATCCTCACTGGATCAGCGAAGAACATACTCAATATCCTGAAAAGGTTAATGTTTGGGCAGGAATTGTTAGGGATCATACCATAGGCCCCTTTTTCATTGACGGCAATTTGAATGGCGATAATTATTTAGCACTGCTCCAAAATAATGTCGTACCAACTTTGACAAATTTGTATCCGGATCCAGCAAACCCACAAGTTCCAGCGAATATGATATGGTTTCAGCAAGATGGAGCACCGCCCCATTACCAAATTAATGTCCGGCAGTACCTCAACGGAATATTTCCAAATCGGTGGATAAGGAGACGAAGATCGATAGAATGGCCAGCGCGATCCCCTGATCTGACGCCATTAGACTTTTTCTTATGGGGACATATTAAAAATGTTGTATACAAAACTAAACCCCTCGACTTAGCTGACTTAAGAAGACGAATAACGCTTGCGATTAGATCGGTCACGCCTGAGATGCTAAATAACGTTAGAATAAATTTCTATTTAAGATTAGGAATTTGCCAAGACGTTCGCGGCGAGCATATTCAACAGTTCCTAAATTAACTTTTTACTTTTGTTTATACATTATGAAGAAATTAATAATTTTATTTTTTTAATCTTAATTTTTGCAATAAATTTGAAAACACTTAATATTGCCGAAATAGTTGAAGATAGGTATAGGACATTGAACATAAAATATGTTTAGAATCTCCTAAAGAATCCAAAAATTAAATAATATCCGGGTTGTTGCATTTGAAATAAGAAAGTTGGCATTGACCACTGTTACAGGACACACCCTGTATAAAAAGTTTTTGTTGGAGAAAATGGGCAACTAAAAATATCAATCGACGGGTCCAAGCGTTTTTCCGAACACGCCCCCATTTATTTATTATCGAATTTATTCCATTTGGCTGATACACACTGTATATATTTAGACCGATATTAGTAAAAATTACTGAAATGTTTCTTTTTACACGTAAAATATCAATTACAAAAATTTACATTTAAAAAAATGGCGCAAAAACGCGGCATATTTCTTATCGCAGTTTTTAAAAGGTATCTCCTATGTATCAGAAAGGATACCGTAAAACGAGGTGTATAGGGACTTCCAGGTGAATCGGGACAACACTTTTTTATACAATATATTTTTTAGTTTATTTATAAAAGTCATTCGAAACGCAACCACTTGTCAAGTTGACTCCTAAATATGTGTTTTAACTGTGACGCTACTGAATTCCCTGTCAAAAACCAAATTTGACATTTGATATTGGCTGAATTACGTTAGTTGGAAATCAGCTGTTTTCGAAGACCCGAGAGTGTTGGTGGTAACTGATAGAAAAAGTAAGTAAAATAATACCATATTGGAAATAATTAGACCTAAGACAGTCCTGTGCCGAAACAAAATGTAATTCTTACTTAAATTTCTAACATAAATTTTTATTTATTTTTTTTAATGAATCGGGCACTTTTTAGATTAGGTCGGGGTGATTAGAGACACCGGCAAAACAGACATGCCTCGCTTTTATACTCCTAAAGGAAAGAAATTCTATCACCATTATGAGCCAGAAAAAATCCAAGCTGCCCTACAAGAAATTATAGCACGAAAAATGACTTGTCGTAACGCAGAAAAGTTTCATTGTATCCCTAGGTCAGTTTTATGTCGACACAAGAAAGGAAATGTAAAGAAACAAGGAGGTCAGGCGGTTTTAAACAATGAAGAAGAGGATTTACTGATTAGAAACATAAACGCATGTTCTGATTGGAGTTATCCAATCGATAGTTATGACCTAAGATTGATCATCAAAAATTATTTAGACAAATTGGGTAGAAAAGTTGTTCGTTTTGAGGATAATCTTCCAGGGCCCGAATTTGTAACGAGTTTTTCAAAACGACATCGAACACCACTTTCGAAAAGAATGTGCGAAAACATTAAAAGATCTAGGGCTCAAGTTTCACGTGACATATTAAAGGAATATTTCACCAATCTCTTGATTGCTTTACAGGACGTACCACCTTGCAATATCATAAACTACGATTAGACAAATTTGTCAGATGATATTGGAAAAATATAATTTCTCTTGGTAATATTCACATAGGTGATGTCATCTTTTGTTTTTGGGACGTAAAAAAATAATAACTAGAAGGGGTTGCAAGCATCCAGAACGTATTATGAATACTACAAAGTCAGCCACCTCAATAATGTTCTCAGTGTCAGGAAATGGACAAATTTTACCAGCTTACGTGGTCTACAAGGCTCAGGATTTATATTCTGCATGGACTGAAGGGGGACCACGTAACACTAGATATAATCGGACACCATTAGGGTGGTTTGATATGGACTGTTTTGAAAACTGGGTCAAAACAACTGCAATACCATATTTTAGACAACTAGAAGGTAGGAAAATACTGATCACATCGTGGATATGGTATTTTTGCCGGCCAACGCAACTCACTTGACTCAGCCACTAGACGTCGCCTTTTTTCGGCCTCTAAAAATCGCATGGCGTAATATTTTAGAAGAATAGAAAAAAAGAGAAGGGCGTAGTGAAGCTAGCTTCCCCAAAACGATATTTCCCCGTTTGTTAAAAGCATTATTAGAAAAAATATCGGAGAATGCCGAAACCAATATCATTTCCGGGTTTCGAAAGATAGGAATAATACCATTAAACAAAGAAGAAGTCTTAAAGTTATTTCCCAAAGAACAATTAGATGAAGATGAAAGAGAAGCATTGAATAATACAATGATCGATTTATTGAAAGAGATGAGATATTCAGAGAAACCAAGGAAAAAAATACAAATAAAAACTTATCAGTTGAACCTGGCAAAAGTTTCCAGTGTGATAGCTTCAGCGAAAGCGATCTCAGCTTACATGAGGATGAAATGCTTAATAATTATGCAGATAAAGACAATGTTTTAGCAGAAGAAGATTTTTATGATTCTCCCGAGCAAAGCGCCAATGAGATTAAGGCTATAATAGTGAAGATCTTCCTCTAGCTAATTGGATGCGAAAAAAATTCAGTGAATCTCCAACCACTTCCCAAATCAAAGACTGCAATGATAATTTACCACTTAATGAGACTGATAGCTTTAAGGCAAATTGTGATTTTAGCATAGGTGACTGGGTTTTAGTTAAGTTCCCAGTAGAAAGAAAGACTGCCTGCATAAAAAACAGAGTTTATATAGGAAAAATTATTTCTATTTTAGATGAAAATTTTGTTGGCTCTTTTTTACGAAAAAAAGAAAGTGATAAAGGCAAAACTGGTCCCGTTTACTATTATCCCAATACACCGGATGATGCAGAGTTTAATAAGAAACAGATCATCAAAAAATTACAATTATTTAAAGAAAGACGTGGATTATACACATTCCAGAATATGGATACAAACGACTTTCAATTAATTTAGGACTAAGCAGTTCCAGTATTATGAGAATGTTCCTTTTAGAGATTAGTTTTTATGTTTATAAATCTTTAAAAGAGTGTTTTTTTGTTTTCCTGTTGTATTTTTATAAGAGTTTAGCAAAATAAATATTTTTGCAAGATCATTAAGTTTTTTAATAAAAAGAAATACGTTATATTGAATTTTAATGGTATCACACGATATATTTTTTTCTAAATGTTGTCCCTTTACACCTCAGCCGCATTTAAATGAGAATGGCAGCTGAATAACATGTCCGTCCCTAATCACCACATTTCCAGGCGAAAAGGGACAACGCAGTTTTTAAAAAAAAACTATCATTTAACATTTTTTTTTAAATGCCATTATTTGGGTATGAAAAGTACACACCATGTTCGGACTTTTGCCCCACAGAAACTAACATTAAAATAAAAAGTAAAGCCGCAACATCTTCATAAAGTTGGCGGACTGTCCCTAGACACCACGTTTTACGGTACATTAGAAAGCGGGAAAAAGAGCGAAACAGTAAAAAAAAATAACTTAAAGGTCATTTTAATCAAATCAGAAATAAAAAATATGGTCATTTTTGCTTTTAAACTAAATGGCAATTATTTGTTTATATGTATTACAAGGAAACATACCTTGGTTAATGTGTTTATGATTTTTGAAATAATTCACACAGTTCTGGAAAAGCTTAAACTTTTACAAGTATTCTTCTTATTCATAATACTTCTTTACATAACTAAAACTTGTTGGCAAGTTGCACTTCTTACTGATGAAACAAATGCTACGGAATGTATTGAAAGTCATGGCCAACTATTATAAAGAGAATAGACTATACAGGGTTATTCAAGCAACCAGTTCATTAAAAGTTTTTGATGATGCCATTTAGATAAACATTTCAAATTTTGGGATTAAGGTAAGGTCAAGGGGTACTTCTTTTTTGAAATATTTTCAACTTCCTGTTACTTCCGGTTTAACCGGAAGTTGGTATCAACTTGCTTATTTTAAATAGAATACCCTGTATTTTATGATATTTTTGGATTCTATGGAGAATTTTAATGCTATTTTATGTAGCATGTCCTATATCTAGGTTCAAGCGTTCTTAGGATATTTGATCTTGAATCGAAAATGAGCCTTCAGGGTACCAAATTTTAAAATCTCATATTTTTGTAAGTTTTGAAGATATAATCTTCATATTTTGCAGACGATCGGTAAATAATCTTAGCTTTCTATTTTTTTTATTGAATTTGTCTATTTTTATACAGGGTGTCCTAAATTAAGCGGCAAACATTCACATTTTCAAAGCCGCTAAAGTCCGTTTTTTTAAATGAGACACCCTATAACTTTATGCACTATCAAATGTAGAATTTCATTTTTTATCGAACTGAATTAAGGTTCTCTATACCTATTCGTAACCATTTTCGAAATAATGGAGTTGTATAAAAATATCGTATGTATTTGCTTAAATGTTTACATGTTCCAATGGTGAGCCATGGAAAAACAATTGAGATCCAATATGACAGATGATTGGTATGCGTTATTTATCGAAAGCTGTCAGTGATAAACTAAATCTTCTAAATCGAAATGGAAGAATACTCAAACGCTGATATTCTCAATCTATTTTATATTCATGGAGAATGTTATAAAATTTTGGAGAGAACGTGTCGTGTGTTTAATGAACGCCACCCTGATTTGCCCCCAATGAACAAGTCAAAATTCAACAAGAGGATTGAAACGAACTTTTTGCGTTTTGGCAAGGTTAAAGTTACAAAAAATGTTCCGAAACCAGTGACAAATGCCGAGGATAACGTAATAAACACATTAGCTTATTTCCACGCAAACCCGCAAAGTTCAATACCGTCTGCAGAAAACGATTTGGGAATTTCTTCTTCATCTGTCCAAAGAATCTTGAGCGAACATCATATGCGCCATTATTCCTTCCAAAACGTGCAAGCCTTGAGACCTGGTGATGACGTCCGACGAGAAGAATTTTGCGAATTCATGTTTTTGAAAATTCAAGAGGACCTTCAATTCCTTTCAAAAATATTTTGGACTGATGAAGCAAAATTTTCTAGAGAAGGAATAACAAATAGAAGAAACGAACATTTCTGGGCAGCAGAAAATCCGCACTCTTTACGCGAAACGCGTTCTCAAGAGAGGTTTAGCTTCAATGTTTTCGGTATAGTATTAAATGGTCAGGTGCGGTACTGTATTTATGAAGACAATTTAAAAAGTATAGAAGAATTTTATTGGTGAGCTGCAAAATTATTGGTATCAATTAGATGGGGCACCAGCACATAATTCCGCTGCAGTTTATCTCCAATTATCTCGAATTTTTGAAGATCGCTGGATTGGTCCCAATGGCCCTTGGAGATGGCCCCCGTGATCGCCTGATTTTACACCCCTAGACTTTTATTTATGGGGATTTATCAAAGGTAAAGTCTATGCTTCCCCAGTAAATAACCAACAAGATTTACTGGACAGGATACGAACAGCTTTTGCCGAATTAGAAAACGGACAAATTCAACGGGCCACAGCAATTGTACAAAGAAGAATTGAAATGTGTCTTTTAATGAACGGACAGCATATAGAACATTTGTTATAATTCAATTTTATTATTTTATCTATTTATTGTTGATTGTTAGATTGCTATAATTTTTAAGTTCACTAAAACAAGTTTAGAACAGTCTCGAACTTAGTAGATATGGTTAAAAATAATGTAAACAATTTATTACATTTTTTATAACTTTAACTTTTCCGAAACGAAAAAATTTCGTTTCAATCCTCTTCAATTTTCTCTTGTTCATTGGCGATAAATGAGGATGTTTTTCATTAAAAACATGGCACGTTCTCTCCAATATTTTGTAACATTCTCCGCGAATATAAAATAAATTGAGAATATCAAGCTTTTGAGTGTAATTTTATTTTAATTTAAAAGTTTTAAATCAGCTGTCATGTTGAATAGAAAAGCACAACAATTGTTTTTCCATGGCTTACTACGGGAAAGTGTAAGCATTTAGCAAATACATATGATAGTTTAATAAAAACCTGATTATTTCGAAAATGGTTACGAATAGGTATAGGGAACCTTAATACAGTTCGATAGAAAATTAAATTCTACATTTGATAGTGCATAAAGTTATAGGGTGTCCCATTTAAAAATACGGACTTTAGCGGCTTTGAAAATGTGAATGTTTGCCGCTAAATTTAGGACACCCTGTATAAAAATAGACAAATTCAATAAAAAAAATAGAAACCTAAGATTATTTACCGATCGTCTGCAAAATATGAAGATGCTATCTTCAAAACTTTTTTAATTTTAAAATTTGGTACCCCGAAGGCTCACTTTTGGTTCAAGGTCAAGTATCTTAAGAACACTTGAACCTAGGTATAGGACATGCTACATAAAATAGCATTCAAATTCTCTGTAGAATCCAAAAATATCATAAAATACAGGGTGTTCCATTTAAAATAAGCAAGTTGATACCAACTTCCGGTTAAACCGGAAGTGACAGGAAGTTGAAAATATTTTAAAAAAGAAGTACCCCTTGACCTTAACTTAATCCCAAAATTTGAAATTTTTATCTGAATGGCATCATCAAAAACTTTTAATGAACGTGTTGCATGAATAACCCTGTATACGATGGAAATTTGATTGCATGCGTCAAAATATAAAACATCCATTTAATTCCACATATTTTTCGAAATCGACGTAAATCGTGGTATGAACATAAGATGACCGAAGAAAATGGCGAACAAATAAAATTTTTAAAAAATCGACGTAAAAAATCTTATTCAACTCGCTTTAAATTTTGTAGAAAAAATCAAATGTGGAAATGGGATAAACTAGTACTTATTGGATTAATTTTAAATTATGCTCAAAAGTCAAGTGTGGCATAGGTAGAATATGGTAAAATATTGGTAGGAATCCAAAATGATGGTACAAAATAGCGCCCAACAAAAATGCTTGAAGTTAGTATACAGGGTGTTAAAAAAGTACGCTGCCAAACTTCAAGGGACGATTCCTCGCATTATTCTAAGACAAAAAGTTTATATAAACATAGTTCTGAAAACGAATAGTTTTCAAGATACAGGGTGTTAAATTTCTATGAAAAAAAATGTTTTTCTATCATAACTTTTATACCACTCTAGATATTTTTATTAAATTTGGTGTACATCTTTTACCTATTAAAGAGCAGTTTTTGATGCAAAAGTATTTTTTAAATTTCTACCAGTGGCGTTCGTACGGAGTTTGGACAGAATGTTTATTAAGAAAAAAATGATACGCCACTGCTTTTTCTAAAAACAAAAATTATTTTTGAAATTCCCATTTAATTTTATGCAAATTTGGTCTCTAGACTTACCTTCGTACGACGCACAATTTTTATGTAAAAAAGTAAAAACAATTTTCATACATCTACTGCAATCCGAATCCAATTTGCACTCATCTACACTCATCTACAAAAAGCCACTCTTAGCGGAAAATCTCTTGGCAAAAGAGCTTGGACACGTTGCGAATGATATGGATAAAGTTGTTGATCCTTTAAAATTTGCCATACTAATACGTGAGTAATGTTTAATTCAGTCGCAATTTTTCTCGTACTAGTTTCTGAGTTTTCTTCAACTACATTTAGGACAGCTTCCTCTATCTGAACCGTTCTTACCGTTCTTGGTTTCCCTATAAGGGCAGCAGACTTCTTAAAACTACCCGTTTCACAAAGTTTGGAGTGAATATTTGCAAAAAATTGTCTGTTAGGTAGTGGACGGTCAGGATATCTTTCTTGATACATCCGTCTAGCGGCGCGAGCGTTACCATCAGCCATTCCATACACGAAATGCATGTCTGCCATTTCACGGTTTGTAAACTGAACCATTTTTACCGAAAGAAAATTAAATAAACTTTTAAAAATTACACAAGTGCACCTTTATTAATAGTTTTGACAACTGTCATGTTATTGTTATAAACAAACGAAGAACTGTCGTTTAGCAAAGCAAAGCCCACCTTGACAATTTAGGTTTCTTTGACTACTGAATTAAATTGCAGTTTGTTTCTTAAATTTTCCTACCAAATTATTAGTTCTATTAAAAAAAATACATTTAGAAATGAGGGTTTAATAGTGAATTGTAATAAATTAAAAAAAGGAAAATTAAGCTCGCGAATGGCAAATACAAATCACAAGTGTTGGCGCAAAAAAGTTTGGGAGATAAAAGGGGACATGACCCAGAGTCACTCAGTAGATTATTCCAAATTTATAATTATTTCTTTTTATGGGTACTACTAACAGCATTACGCGTGCCAACTTTCAAATAATATGTTTAATAAAAATAAACAGAAGCGGATTTTACATAAAATTACCATTGCAAAATTGCATTTGGATTGCAATGATTTTTATTTTTTTACGCGAAAACCGTGTGTCGTACAAAAGTAAGTCTGGAGACCAAATTTTCTTTAAATTAAACGGAGATTTCAAAAATAATTTTTGTTTTCAAAAGAAGCAGTGGCGTATCTTTTTTTTCTTAAAAAATATTAATTTCAAACCCCGTAGGGACGCCACTGGAAGAAATAAAAAAAAACCTTTTGCATCAAACACTGTCCTTTAATGGGTAAAAGATGCACACCAAATTTGATAAACATACCTAGAGTGTTATAAAAGCTATAATAGAAAAACAAGTTTTTCTCTTAGAACTTTAACACCCTGTATCTTGAAAACTATTCGTTTTCAGAACTATGTTTATATAAACTTTTTGTCTTAGAATAATGCGAGGAATCGTCCCTTGAAGTTTGGCAGCGTACTTTTTTAACACCCTGTATGTAACACATATACAGTGACTATGTATTCAACTAAATTGGGTCACCCTTCACTATTCCGAACAAATGGAATAAAAATCATAACGAGGAAAGTTCCGGGTAAAGAAGATTTACCGATTTTTGTTATAAAAATCGGATGTATCCGTAAAATTTGCAAATAAATAAACAAACAAATAATATATTGTTGGATGTATTTTTGAACGTTTTCGTAGCAACCGCAGAAAAATTATTTAATGCCAATCTGTTCGCTTGTTGCCACAGGTGAGATGTTACAGACTATAAAGCTTTTAGTTTATATATCATGTTTGTTTATTAAAGGTATATATTTTATTAAAAACCCTCACTTTATGAAGGTATAAAGCTGGTTACGACCAATAAAAGGCTCAATAATGTTGCGCTTCGTCGTAAAAGCCGATATTAATTTTTTGTTGCCGTATTTCATCCATCAATTTATGAACCACTGTGGGCTTTGAATATGGCTTAGAAGAAAATATAAATCTATATTTTCTCGTATGTTTACTAACAAGATATACTGTTACATTCAAAAAAGATAATTGAAAAGACACAAAAAATTTATGGTAGAACGAAATAAATATTTAATATAAAGACGCGTCATTTCAAATCGAGGATCAAATCGTATTGCTTATTGGTTTGGTTTTAGTCAGTAAGCTCCTCAAGGTATTTCCAGATTTTTTTCGGCTGTTGTGCCAAAATTTCCAATTACTTGTCTTTTAATAAGAGATATATAATGTTTTATTTATTCCTTTATAACAGTAGTTACGAATAAAAGCCCATGAGGACTTATTCTAACGTCACTTTTATCACAGGTATAAAATTCTTGTAATGAATAAAATGCACTTCTACACAGAAACAGTTTTAAGACAGACTTAAATCTTTTAATTAGGAGAACACAAACAGCTCCAGGAATCGAATTATATATCCTTTTTATTGAAAACTTAACAATTTTTTGCAGGTATGAAAACTTATATTTATCACAGACTGGAGGTATTTTACCATATACTTTGACAAAAATGCTGGTTAATGTTTTTTAGGACTGTATATTAAAGACTTATTGTACAAACAAAACTAATTACTAGAATTTGGAACATTGCGTAAAAGTCCTTGAAGATGGGGAAAACGATCGTCACACCCCCACGTCTAGAGTGCGAGTCTCTGGCTTCTCCTCGCGCTTGCGGCTTCCTTGCAGTCGCTAGTCCGAAGAGTGCCGACCAATCACACGCGCTCTCTGATCAAATCTTCCAGAAGCAAGGTATGCGAGGTACAGTGGTCCGTGCTGTCGAATTAGCAGAGCAAAATACTTGTTGGGTCCAAACATATCTCGCCCCTCTTGAAAGATTCCAGCTTTCAACACCACAACCATTCTAGTAACTGCTAGACTTGGTCAGGTAAAGGTAGGATGCAAATTTTTGCTGTTGGTCGTCTGATAATACCAGTTTTAGTTTTAACATTGACGACTCTTACAACATCATCCTTGCCACGAAAAACTTCTGTTATTCTGCCTATGGGCCAGTGCATTGGCATCGTGTTGTCTTCTTTTACTATGACCATGACACCTATATTCACAACACAGTTGCTGTCTTTTGTCTTCCATTTTGATCTTTGTTGAAGACTAGTTAAATATTCGTTTTTCCAACGCCGCCAAAACTGTTGGTAGATTTTTTGAATCCTTTGGTACTGGCTCAGTCGATTCAGGGGCATTTCTACGTAATCATTATCGGGAAAAGTCTTTAAAGAATCTCCAATGAGAAAGTGTGCAGGAGTAAGCACTTGAAGATCATTAACGTCCGATGATAACGGAGTCATAGGTCGCGAATTAAGGATAGCCTCTATCTCGACCGCCAACGTATAAAAAAGTTCGAAAGTCAAATGAGCATCCGCTGCAACCCTTTTAAAATGATATTTAGCTGACTTTACCGCGCTCTCCCATATGCCGCCATGGGCGGAATTAAATCCCAAGAGATATAATTTTCTCTTAAAAAATGTAAAATATTTTCATCTTTGTGTATTTTTTGCAAAAATTGAAAAGTTTCCCGTAATTCGCGACGCGCGCCAATAAAATTACTTCCATTGTCCGATAGCAAGGATTGACAAATTCCCCTTCGCGCAATAAATCTTTTTAAAGCAGCTATAAATGTCTCACTACTAAGATCAGTACAAATTTCGAAATGCACTGCTCTGGTAACTAAACAAATAAAGACGCAAAGATAGGATTTTATCATTTGCCTGTTTCGATTTTTGCTATCTTTTATAAGAAATAGCCCTGCCAGATCCACGCCACTCTTAAGGAACGCACGGGCAGGCTTAACTCTAGACTCGGGCAAATCTGCCATTTGATTCACCACGTTCGGTACGGGATTTGCTTTAAAACAGATTACACAACTTCTTATAAAATATCTTATTGCATTTTTGTCTAATGGCGGCTAAAGTGGCTTGTGTGCCCGCGTGAAGATGTCGTTTATGCTCGTATTCGATAATTAAATTTGAAAATGGATGTTTACTGTTTATAAGTAAAGGATGTTTGTGATCAGGTCCAAGGTCAGAATTTTTTATTCGTCCCCCTACACGTAACAATCCAGATTCATCCAGATAAGGATTTAAACTCAAAATTTTGCTGTCATTACTTAGTTTTTTATCTTTTTGTAAATTTTGAATATCCTTTGTAAACATTTGAGCCTGTGCGATTAAAGTTAATTTTAATAAAGCCTCTTTGTATTCACGAATTGTTAAAGATCCAAAAACCATTTTCTCCATTTGATTTTTTATTTTACATGACAAATTGTAAATAAAACGTAATATGTAGGCAAAAACACGCTGTAATTTAGCAAAGGATGAATATTTAGTAAACAGTTCAAAACCTTGAAAGTTTATTGAATAAAGTGATAAAGTCTCGTCCTTTCTTTTTTCAGGTAGGTTAAAGATCTCATTTTCGCTTGATTCTAAAGTTTCGGGCCAATGATCAGGCGCTAAAACTAACCACGAAGGTCCCTCCCACCAAAGTTTACTCTCTAAAAGTGAACTAGGCGTCGCCCCTCTTGAAATAATGTCCGCGGGATTATGATGCGATCTAACGTGACGCCACTGCTTTACTTTAGTCAACTGTTGAACCTCAGCAACACGATTTGCCACAAAACATTTTAAATTCGAAGGTTCAGAATTTAACCATCCTAAGACAATAGTTGAGTCGGTCCAGTAAAATATGTCAGATTCCGAGAAATTTATTTCTAATGCCTTGACAACTTTTTCAACTAATCGACTTAAAATGACAGCTCCCATTAACTCGAGCCTCGGCAAAGTTTGTGTCTTTAAAGGTGCAACTCTGGCCTTTGCGCATAGCAATGAAACAGTACAGTTTTTCAATAAATCAACTGACCGAAGCATAACGCATGCGCCGTACGACTTTTCACTACTATCACAAAAGCCATGAATTTGTACATGTATAGTGTTTTTAAGAATAGCTTGTCTGGGTATTTTAATATTTACTAGACATTTTAAATCTTCACAAAAAGAAATAAAAGACGTTTGAATATCAGGGGGGACAGAATCATCCCAAGACAGCGATAATTTCCATAAATCTTGTAAGATTAACTTAGCCTGAATAAGAACTGGCCCAGCTAGCCCCAACGGATCAAACAATCTGCTGATAATGCTTAAAATAGTTCTTTTTGTGACCTTTGTTATTGATGGAGTTTCAAATTCTACCGAAAAACCAAACAAATCTAATTTTGTATCCCACAAAATTCCCAGTGTCTTTAATTCTTTGTCATCGTTAATAACGTATTGAAAAATATCATTTTCTTGTGTACTTTGCAAAATACTTTGTTCATTCGATGCCCATTTTCTTAAAACAAAATGTCCTTTCTCCAAAAGTTCAGAAACTTCCCTACGTAGCTGTATACAACCGTCTATTGTATCACTGCCTGATAAAAAATCATCACAATAGAAATCTCGTTTTACTGACCTTGAGGCTACCGGAAAAGTTTCCTCACTTTCAATTCCTACTTGAAATAAGCATCTTATAGCTAAAAATGAAGAACAAGCTTGACCATAGGTAACGGTGTTAAGTCGGTAAATGCCTAAATTCTCGGAAGGATCAAAGCGCCAAATAATCCGCTGAAGATCACGCTGATCCTCCTCCACCGCCACGCATCTAAACATTTTAGCAATATCTGCAGAAATTACGTAATTATGTTTTCTAAATCGCGCAAGTATAGAAAATAGATCGTCTTGTATTACGGACCCTGTTTTTAGCACATCGTTTAATGACAGCCCAGAGCTACTTTTCGCACTTGCGTCGAAAACCGTACGTAACTTTGTAGTTAAACTTGATTGTTTTAACACCCCGTGGTGCGGCAAACAATAACATGTATTTTTTGCATTTATTTCTGAGACTGGGATTAAGGTCATGTGGCCCATGTCGATGTATTCAGACATAAATTCAGAATAAAGGATTTTTAACTCAGAATCCTTTTTTAACTTACGCTCTAGAGTGTAAAATCTTTTTAATGACATATCGTAAGAATCACCAAGACACTCAAAATGGTTGCGAACAGGCAGCCTAACAACAAACTGACCATTGCTATCGCGCCTGGTAGTATTAATAAAATTTTCTTCTACTTCTCGCTCCTCTTTGGAATACATTTTAGTTGTCGTCTGACACTCTTCTATATTCCAAAAACGTTCTAACTGACCCTGTATATCAGAATTATTGATACGAGAAGTCAAATTACAAAAGGAATTTTCACAAGTATCGAAATTTGAATTTAATGACCCTGACAAAATGTAGCCCAATTTTGTTTCATACAAGATTGGCTTGTCTTTACCTAAATAAATTTTTGCTTTACCTAAAAGCTCGTAAAAAATGTCGGCACCCAATAAAATATCAATGTCTGCCGATATATGACATTGAGGGTCTGCCAAAATTACATTATCTGGTAATTTTAAATCGCTAATATTAAAAGAAGTGCATGGTATTTTCCCTGTTATTTTATCAACAACCAAAAAATCTAATGTCGAATGAAAATTGTTTTGAGTAGATTTAATTGATGTTTTTGCTTGCCCCCGTATATTAATGGCACAACCGCTTACACCCGATACCGAGGTCTGAGGTCTTTCTAGATTGAGACCTAATTTTCTAGCCAACTCAGTTGTAAGAAAACTGCTCATGCTTCCCGAGTCTAAAACACATCTAGCCGCTTCTGCCCGACCTCCCCTTAAGCCGCCAATAACAATTACAGCCGTCGAAAGCAACGTTTGACGCGGTACGAGTAGCGCCGGCGACCTTTGATGTTGAACTATTTCTCTCTCGCTCGTGTAGCCTGAAAAAGAATCATTTGAATTCTGGGAACATATCACTGCGCTCGTTGTTTCCCTATCTTGAGAAATTTGGCTGATATGGCTGGATTGAACTGGTTTGGCTGTCGAGTCGTAATGTAAAAGAGTGTTGTGTTTTTTATGACACAGTTTGCAATTCGCGGAAGGGCAATTATTTTCATCTAAATGTTCCGACTTAAAACAATTTATACAAAGTTTTAATTTTCGAATTTCTAGTTCGCGTTTTCTGGGTGATAATTTTAGAAAGTCGCTGTAAGTATAAATGTAATGACCTTTTTTACAAAAATAGCAGGCAAATTTTTTATTTGAATTTGACGTTAAATGGGATAACCTTTTATCATGTTTTTCTATTTTTCGGTAATGAACTGGATTATTATTTGTCTGTTTCGAATGATCAAAATTATCTAGGGTTTCTAAAAGTTGACACTTGTTAGAAAGAAATGAAATAAACTGATTATAAGAGGGGAATTGTTGTGGTGATTGAACAGTGTTAGAGACATGTTGTTCCCACTCCTTTTTAGTCTGAAAATCTAATTTTGTAGAAACTAAATAAATAATTATCGTATCCCAACTGTCAGTCGGTTGTTTAAGGTTTTTTAGCGAACGAATATGACGTTGTAGTTCGTCTAAAAGTTTTCTTAAACTAGTTTTATTTACATCTTTACTTACTGATACTAATGGCATATCAAATAATAATTTTAAATGGTGATTAACCGTAATGCGATTATTTTGAAATCTGTTACAAAGCAAATCCCATGCGATTATATAATTATCATTGGTGGTTTCATAGTGATCTATAATATTTTTTGCGGCACCACATAGACAGCCCTTAAGGTACCTTAATTTTGTGCTATCTGACGTTCTTTGATCTTCATGAATTAAGGCCTTAAAAGCGTCATGGAACTGGGACCAATTTTCCCGCAGCCCATCGAAAGTAGGCAAATTAATGGGTGGTAGATTTATTCGATCCCGAATCGCAAATTGGGGCTCGACATTTAAAGCTGATTGTTGAGAGTTTGCTGATTTATACTGAGTAATATATCTATTGGCCTTGCCCATAGAATCATAAAATTCAGCTTCAAATGTCTGCCTCTCCTTTCTATGATTTTTTATTTTTGTGGCACTGACATCATTGACTTCTAACTCAGTCGAAATTTGATCAAAATCGCAATAGGTTTTGTCAATCTTTTCTATGCGGACCTGTAGCTCCTCAATCGAATGTAAATTAAGATCAAAATCTCCCACAAATTTAGTGAAACCAGCCAATTTGGCTTTGTAACAATCTCTAACATTTTTTAAGCTATTAATTTTAGCTTCTAAATCTTCGTCACTCATGATTTATTATTAAAATGACTAATAAATAAAAATGTGTGATTTCGTAATGAAAATGACTACCTATATAAAGTGAAAATGTTTTTATTTAGGTATTTTTTCGAAGTTGCAGCGAATGACTTTGCAATTATTTTTTTTAAATATTTAGTAAATAAAATTTATCGCGAATGTCTTGATAAAAGCTATTCCTTTAAATTTGACGTAGCACAAACTGAGAGGAGGCGACAGATGCACTTAGACACGCTGACTGTTCTAAATAATGACTAATAAAATGGAACAGACTTACAGTTCAGTTGCACTTTGGTCCAATGGCACTTGTCAAACACTAAACAATGGCTTTTTAGTGTCTTGTTTTCTTTTAAGCAAATATCACTGTGCGAATGGCTTGCACTGCCCGATTCACTTATAAATTAAGAATGTCTTGTGCGTAATGTCTTGCACTGGTTTCCCGCGGAATAATGGCTTTTTCACGAGAAACTGTCCCAAATTCAAGGTAAAATGACTTATCTGGCACGTAGGACCAATAAATATGGAGGTATTTTACCATATACTTTGACAAAAATGCTGGTTAATGTTTTTTAGGACTGTATATTAAAGACTTATTGTACAAACAAAACTAATTACTAAAATTTGGAACATTGCGTAAAAGTCCTTGAAGATGGGGAAAACGATCGTCACAACCCCACGTCTAGAGTGCGAGTCTCTGGCTTCTCCTCGCGCTTGCGGCTTCCTTGCAGTCGCTAGTCCGAAGAGTGCCGACCAATCACACGCGCTCTCTGATCAAATCTTCCAGAAGCAAGGTATGCGAGGTACAGTGGTCCGTGCTGTCGAATTAGCAGAGCAAAATACTTGTTGGGTCCAAACACAGACCAAGTCTGATCGGTTTCTAGTAGGATATAGATGTCGGTTGAGTTTACAAATAGATCAGGGTTTTCGACAATGAAACAAATGGATTCTAAAATATACATACTTATTACAGTTAAAATATTGTTTAAAATAAAAACTGGTTTGCAACTATCTTGTTGTTTCATTCTAAAAATACTGCATCTTTTTTGCAATACTAATATCCTTTGAATTTCACAGGAATAGCAAGTGGCGGCTCGTAGTGAATTATATTGGGAGGTCAATAACAAATAATACTTGAAATAAAAATAAATATCTTATCTTTAAATTCAGCTTTAAATTCTCTTGAAGTTTAGGTCTACTCTTCGCTCTTTAGAATTGGCAAAATGCTGAAGAACACGTTCGCACATTCCTTTTATAAACGATTCTCCATACTTAACATTGCCAAAGCGGATAGTCTATCTTGGCACAACTCCTCAACAAAATTTATAAGACCTCGAAAAACCCCTGGATTTTCAGACAAAGCCGTTTCATCATGGCCACTTAGTGCCAGCTCGAATGCCCCACAAAATCTAAAATTTTGTTTAAAATAGAACGATTTTTGGATACATTTTCATTAAAATCTCTAAGAGATTTTCTATAAGCTGTGTCTAGCTGAGTGCGAATATAAACACTTCCGACCGTAGCATAGTTCACCGAACATTTCATGTGATCTGCAGAAAACGCATGTTTTTTTATTTTTTCTTTTAAGTGTTTTAAGTCTTTAACACCGGTTCTGCACCACGACAACAACAAACAAACATAACAGTAAAATGTATTAGAGACTTCACAACCACATATCCAGTTAGCTAAATCCTACGTACTTTTGCGAAAGTTTCTACGAACCTCTTTATTTTTGTCTTTACTAGTTCTAGCAAATTGCGACCAGTTACCTTGAATTCGGTTATTTGCTCAAAATTAAGTTCGTTAGCACTCTTTAGTTGTTTAATTTTTTGCACTACCGACATTTTATTTTATCTACATTCACCACTCAAACGCATAGACCACCTTGATATTGGTTATTTTTGCAAAATTAAGTTTGTTAGCACTTTTTTGTCGTTTTTTTTTTGCATTAGTCACTACCAACATTTTATTTCTTGTATATTTCCAACTCACACATGGATATTACAAAAAATATTACAAAAAAATGTGTATTACAAAAAACAGTATATAAATCAATTTTCATCGATTAAAAACGTCCGAAACAATATCGTGTTAGAATATCGACCTCGCGACCTATGAACAATTAAACTTCCGCATGCCGACGTGATGCCGCGACCGATCGAATTATGAGAAGAGACCCAAATCGCGATTTCATATTCCACTTGCTATCACGTTCGGCTGCCGCTCGGTAGCTGTGAAATCTTCGGATACTTTCGTCAAGCTTTAAGCTAATCAGGGCAATTCGGACTACCCACTGTACTCTAGTGTACTGTGTAGCGTATTTTATTATGCCTAAGAAACGCAACGAGACCATACGAAACGCCGCGCGTGACTAATAGTGTAGTGTATTTAACTTTTCCCAAGGTTCGCGTTTTATTACAACTATTAGGAGGGACCGGTCAAACGAATAATTTATTTTCTGAAATATTTTTGACCAAATGACCCTATGGAAGAGCCGCCACTGGCTTCACCTACATTTTCCAATTAATTTACTTAAAAATAAAAATATTTTAAAATATTAAGCATTTTATAATCTTTGTTATTATAAAAATGTAGTATGTTTTATATAAATTCACATTATTTACTTAATTATACCAATATTTTCTATCAAAACTAGTACGTTATATACTAAAAAAATAATAATGAATAAAAATGTAGCGCGCTGAACATTTTTTCATAAGAGCGACCCGTTGAGGAATCACAATCAGCAGGAAAAAATTCCGCATCAGACTCCCCCGCACGCCGGCTTTCGCGCTTAGATTTGTTTACAGCAGTTGCTATGGCAACGCAGTGGTGAATAAAGTGCGGGACATGAAAGAAAACCGGGCGGAGTCAATCGGTTTAGGAAGGTCGGCCAATAAATCTCTTTAAACAAGTGGTGTTCCGTCGTTCTTTAAATATTATTGTACTCCTTTTTGACTATGTGCACTTCAGATAATTAAAAAATATAACTATGCTTAATGAACCTTTATCTATATTTGTCTGTTTTCTTTCGTGTACCGCATTTCTATATCTCTTTTGTCTTGCAAAAACGGCGAACTTTCGAATTTTAAAATGATTTAATTTTGATTTTTATTGATCGATTTACCTATAAATATATTTTTTCTTGAGTTCTGTCATTAAAGGTTCATGGGCTACTGCCTACGTCCACTATTATTGAACCACCCAGTATAGTGATACACGATTTACAAGTCCAGATTTTACAAGGGCAGCCAGCATCAGATCCAATGAACGAGATTTATCAAAATTTTAATTTATGCAGTTCGACTTTGGGCTACTCGGGTGTGACAAAAGTGGCAGTCTGTCTCCGTTTGTCGTATTACTTTATACAGGGGCCGTCATTGTGAAGTACTATACAGGGCGTTTCCTAGTATACTACTTCACAATGACGCCCCTTGTACAAAGTAATATGACAGACGGAGACAAACGGTCACTTTTGGCATACCCGAATAGCCCAAAGTCGAATTGCATAAGTTAAAATTTTGATAAATCTTGTTCATTGGAATCAGTGCTGGCTTCCCTACTATAACTACAATGATGTGTTAATTTTGGAAAAAAATGAGTTCTGTAGTTTTTCAAATATTAATTGCAATATTAGATATTTTGTTGAGATTTCGTCGTCACTACTTGAAGATATCAGTGTGATAACTAAATCATCAATAACCGTTTCAATTTTGCCATCTACTTCCCAGTATTTATCTTCAATAAAACGAACATGTTTAACATACGATTTCTAATTTTCAGCCGATATTGGGTCAATCGCTTCTAATGTTATTTTATTTAAATCTTTATTTAAAAGTTCACCGGTGTTGCGTTCTCGAATATGTTTTTTTACTCCAGCCCATGCAAGTTCAATAGGGTTGAGGTCGCACATGTATGGAGGCAGCCTTAAAGGTGTATGACCGAGGTAATGTAAAAGACCGTCAATTTTATACTTTTTTTCTCTAGGCTTGTTGGCTGATATTACTTCATATAATTGATATTTTCTCCATGTTGGATCACATACAAGATTGTTCGATTTAAGCCACGATATCATGAGCTTTTGTAGAGTATTTAGTTGGCACATTATCTTCTACGTGAGAATGATAAGATGCATTATCCATTACCACGACTGATTTGGGAGGAATGTTAGGTAGAAGCTTCTCGAGCAACCACTTTTCAAAATTATCTCTATTCATCTGTCCATGATAGTCTCCAGTTGTTAGTCCCGAGCGAAAAACTAAAGTAGCACCTGGAACAAATGCGGCTTCTGAACCAGCATGAACTATAATAAAGCGACTACTAGAGCAGGTTTCCTGAACAACACCTGTATCACTTTCACTTTGCCAGCATTTGTTCACTGTCATATCATTATCTACCCAGGTTTCGTCTAGATACACAATATTGCGTCCTTCTTGCCTATACTGCCTTACAGTTGATAGATATTTCACTCGCCAGTGAAAAATATTTGGTCTCTCAATGAGCAATTTTCGTTTATTTTAGCACTTGCGCCAAACAAAATCATTTGATCATAAAAGCCGATTTAAGGTTTTATACCCAAACGGAAAATCTATTTTGTTCTTTACAGCGCGAAGTAGGGGTTTGCAGGTCGGAACCTTCTTCAAGTTTATATAAAAATCCTCTATTGTTCGTCTAATTACTTGAAAATCACCATCGTCAATTTTATCTTTGTATGATAATCGGGGTCTTTTTATACCAGGAGATTTTAAAGGTGAGGTAGAACATGAGCGATCATTATGTTCTCTTTGAATTTTTCTTACACTGCTTTCCGAAGCACCAGTGTAAAATGCAGCGCGTTCTGTTCGATTTTGAATTGGAATAGTCAAACTATTATTTTCAGCTTCTCTAGTACAGGCCTCTAGAACGCTCGCAATAACTTCATGTGCACCGCATCGAATTGTTTTTCCTCTTTTGCTCGCCATCCTTACTTCGAAATAATAATTCAAATTCAACGCAACGCATTTATATAGAAATGAAAACAAATGCTCGAAATGTATATGCGCCACTGGAAATAGCTAGAACCTTCTAGCGGCAAATGCGTGGAGACTCTAGGCACATCCCAATTACAAGTGGACCAGTGCGAAATTTACTAAATCCTCGATTAATTTTCCGTAGCGCTTAGCTGGCGCACTTTATAGGTGAAGCGGCAAACTTTTACAACAAATAAAATAACATAAAATTTATTTGCGTACACGAATTTTACTTTTCCGCTTGCTTAAGACTATGGACCTTTATTGTAAGGACCGCCCGGTTTTCTTTCGTGTCCTGCACTTTCTCCGTAAGCCAAATAGAGATGGAAGCGGCTTGTGGCATAAAACTTCTGCTGCAGGATGCAGGCGCAGACCAGTATTTTTGTTAAATTATTAAAACTTAAAATGATAATATATTTTTATCAATATTCTTTAATTAGTTTGTTTTTTTCAAGTTTATATATTTATATTTCTAAGTATAAGCATTGACAAGATCGCTTGTTATAGAATTAATGTAAATTAGTGCGTTTGGATCATCATACAGGTAGATAACTGTTTTTTAAAAAATATATTTAAAATTTTATAAATTCATATTATTTCCCCTAAGTAATAAAAAACGCTCCAAAGCTATGGATAACTAACATCATAAAAAGGTTAAAAAATAGCCATTTTAGGCTTGGCACCCCGAAACATTTTCGCCTGCGGCGCTGTGCACCTTACTGCGCTGAACTTCACCCGTTCTTAATGCCACGAGCCGCCATTGGGAATAGCCCCAAAGTATCAAGCCGTACTTATAACTGCATGATATTCTGTTAATGCAGCATTTATACCAACCCTATCAGCCATTATCTTTAAAGCAAAACAATACTGTGCCACTTTTGACGCAACTCCCTCAATGTGCCCTTCTATCGATGTCGAGTCCAAGAAAAGAAATAGTTTCTGCTGTTGTTATTGTCAATTTATTAACCTGGATGTTACATTTTTCAACATATCTATTTCCAAATACCAGACATTGGGTTTTTTAAAGATTTAAGAGAAGATTGTAATGTTCTGCTTATTACTTGATTGCCCCCTAAAATTTCCCCTGAAAGGTCGATTTCCCCTGTAACTAGAGTTCCTGTGAGAATTTCTTCCAAAATTTCTTTGATGCATGTGAAAAATAGATTGTGAGGAATCTGAAGGTTTTAGTACTTCCTCGGAAGCGGCACCTACTATGGCGTCTTTTAAAGAAGAATATTCCCTAGCCTTAATTATCGTGCGAAGGTCGTTGTTTCTCAAGCCGTTTGAAAAAGCGTTTATAGCTAATTTTTCGTTTACTTCTTTTAACACTTCAATTTTATTGTTGTCATTATCTGCCTGTGCCAACGTTAAATTAATAAACAACTCCTCAATCGATTTTCCATATTGGTTTATAGATTTATTATGTTGCTTACTATTATGTAATTCGGTTGCCAAAGCGGCAGCAGATTTTTTTGGGATTAGATGTTGCTTTATGTCGGAAATTAAAGTGTCAATAGAATTATAGCTAAGCTTTAAACGAAGTTTTGCACTTGGAGTTAGCCTGGTTTTCAAAACATAATTAATTAAAAGCAATTTACCAGCATTATCTAACATATCGCTATAAAGTTGAATAGAATCAATTAGTTGATTAGTAATATTTTCCGAACCATCTAAACATGGAAGCAGAGATGCTGCCGTTCTTATATCGAATTTATCCGTCATATTTATTTCCCTATTTATACTACCTAACCTATTTAAGAGTAATTGCTTAGAATCACTAATATATTTTTCTATTTCACTAAAAATACTTTTAACTTTATCAGTATTAGCTATTTCACTTTGTACCTTACTAAATTCTATTTTTAAAGACTGAAACTTAATTTCTAACAACCCATTGTCAGTCAATAATTTATTAACCCTGGCCAAACTTTCTCTTCTATCTGCGGGTTCTTTACCAACATTAGCAAAAAATTTTTTAGCATTTTGACATAATTCATTTAAATCGCTTACAAATACACTAGCCATTTAATAATTAAATTAAAAAAAAAATAAATTTTTATTTTATCTGACCTCATATCCATCTTTCCTCAAAATATGTGTGTTGAGTGAAGTCCTTCCGCTAGGAGCTGATGGTTAAAGTTGCGAACTAGTGACCTTTTCGTAGAAGCTGACGGGTCCAACGTTGCGAACTAGCGGCATTGCGCCCACTACTAGCCCGTTCCCACGATGCCAGCCCCGGCTTGGGTGCTAGTTGACGTTCCCGATGGGTCCGATAAATCGAACCAAAATCGTCAGGGTGAATAGTCTTCTCTCTTACACTAACTCTTGGCTTCTTCTTATTTCTGCTCTAATATTTTTTTGCAAATTTTTTCTGAATCTTCTATAACAATAGTAACCAATTGCTGTTACTACAAAAGCAGCAATTATTAATCCAGCGACTTCAAGAAGGGATACGTATTTATCTTGTCCTTGTGTTGCTGTTGTTGTTGATCCACCACTATTTCCAGATTGAGCAATTATTATTTCTTCCTTTACCTCCTTTGACTGATTTTTCCCCATCTTTTTACACTCTCACTTTTTTTTTCACCAACACATTATCTAACACTTATTCCAAAAAACATTTTTTTTCTTAGCTGGCAGGATCGCCATGTAATGTTCTGCTTAGCGCACCGAAAATCAAACGCAATCGTTGATGGTTTCTATTAATCTAGTTTATTAAAATTGCATCGTAATATTCTAATTCGTACATAATTAAAATGCGAAGTCATCAATATTACAAGTTAATTAACTAAACCTAAGTCTATAATTCTCAGAAAAGCTGTGCTGGGCGTTTGTCAGTAATTGCTGAGTTGATACTTGCATTTATTGGAATAATAATAATTAGAAGTCAATGACTTTAAAATATAACATATTATATTTTCCCAGTACAAGATTATTGGACAGAAAGTACTCATCAAGGATGCCAGAGACTATCAATGATAGTAACTCATTATTATTTTCACTAAAAATAAGCCAGTATATAGTTTTGAGGAACGCCCTTAGATACATCAATTTTATTTGATATATATTTGCTTCCCTGCTGAGTTCTATCACCTAAATATGAAGTTATTACATTTCCAGCTTGTCTACCAACTTTTCATGATCGACATTGTCGAAAGCCTTAGACAGTTCAAGGTACATTGCCATTGTCAGTTTTTTGCTGTTCAAGTGTGATAAAAATGCAAGTGTTTGATAAATTGCCCTTATAGTTGACTTACGCTTCCTAAAACCGTTCTGTCTATTTGATATAACATGATGTCCCTCCAACACTGTCATAAATCATTAACAATCTTTTCAAAAAACTTGCTCATGGTAGAAGTAGAGAAATCGAGAAATAGAGAAAATAAATATATATATATATATATATATATATATATATATATATATATATATATATACATATATATATATACATAGTACTTGTATTTTTCGCATGCATGGCCCTTAATTTTAGACTGAAATTTGAAGAAATCGGATAAGTAGTTTTTAGCTATGCGGCGAACAGACAGAAATACCTACAGGGACCCTTAAACGTAAAGATCTGAAAAAATCGCACGAGGGAAGTAATAACTAATTATCTTGTGTTTTTAACAAAAATGTATAATATTTTTGCAAAATAATTTTTTTTTTGTTAGCATAATACAAAAAAAAGCAAGTTTTCTTTGCACAGGGGTGGCCCGCATTTAAATAAATGACACTGTATAAGTAGTTAGATTTTTAGGTCAAGCGGGGCTCATAATTTTTGGTGATTGATAAAAAAATAACTTTCATTAAGTGGCTGTATATACAGAACATGTCCTGATTGTTCCACTGACTCGAACCGCCTTCCGACTTTATTAAGGCGCTTGCCATTTTGTGTATTTTTGTTTTTGCCAACCAAAAATTTTTAACCAAATACATATTTAGCGAATTTTCTTATTTCGTCCTTCGGCATTTAATATATAAAATAATATTAAGTGGCTATCTTAATAATATTGCGTAATATAATAATAAAAAACTATTTTCTTTCTCCCTGTATATTTGTAAATAGCTCATCGAGATTTAATAGCTCGATAAAAGAATCACACAACATTTTGGTATTCACTGTGTTTTCTGTTTTGATCCATAATGTTGGCGACCTTTGGACCTGTACGATAAGACCGTATTCGACTATAACTTAGTACTTTTCACTGCCTATTTTCCAAATAAGTTAAAAAAACTCGCATATTAAGGCAATTAATAAAAAAGATAATGAAAAAAACTACAGACCGATTTCTCTGCTGCCTACCATGAGCAAGGTTTTTGAAAAGGTTGTTAAGGATTTATAACAGTGAGGGACATCATGTTATATTAAATAGACAGAATGGTTTTAGGAAGCGTAAGTCAACTATAAGGGCAATTTATCAAACACTTGCATTTTTATCACACTTGAACAGCAGAAAACTGACAATGGCAATGTACCTTGAACTTTCTAAGGCTTTCGACAGTGTCGATCATGAAAAGTTGGTAGACAAGCTGGAAATGTAATAACTTCATATTTAGGTGATAGAACTCAGCAGGTAGTAGAGTCTGAGTTCCAGGGAAGCAAATATATATCAAATAAAATTGATGTATCTAAGGGCGTTCCTCAAAACTATATACTGGCTTATTTTTAGTGAAAATAATAATAAGTTACTATCATTGATAGCCTCTGGCATCCTTGATGAGTACTTTCTGTCCAATAATATTTTCTTCAAAATCCGAATATCTGGTATTTGCAAATAGATATGTTGAAAAATGTAACATCCAGGTTAATAAATTGACAATAATAATAGCAGAAACTATTTCTTTTCGTGGACTCGACATCGATAGAAGGGCACATTGAGGGAGTTGCGTCAAAAGTGGCACAGTATTGTCTGCTTTAAAGATAATGGCTGACAGGGTTGGTATAAATACTGCATTAAGAGCATATCATGCATTTATAAGTTCTAGGATAACGTACGGCTTGATACTTTGGGGCTATTTCCAGTGGCGACTCGTGGCTTTAAGAACGGGTGAAGTGCAGCCCAGTAAAGTGCACAGCGCCGCCGGCAGGCGAAAATGTTTTGGGGTGCCACGCCCAAAATGGCTATTTTTTAACCTTTTTATGATGTTAGTTATCCATAGCTTTGGAGCGTTTTTTATTACTTAGGGGAAATAATATGAATTTATAAAATTTTAAATATATTTTTTAAAAAACAGTTATCTACCTGTATCTTAAAGCTAATTTCGATTCGATTCGATCGATGCAAAACTGTTTCCGCCTCCGATGATCCGAACGCACTAATTTACATTAATTCTATAACAAGCGATCAAGCGCCTGCATCCTGCAGCAGAAGTTTTATGCCGCATGCCGCTTCCATCTCTATTTGGCTTACGGAGAAAGTGCAGGACACGAAAGAAAACCGGGCGGTCCTTAAAATAAAGGTCCTTAAGACTATCTTAAGCAAGCGGAAAAGTAAAATTCGTGTACGCAAATAAATTTTATGTTATTTTATTTGTTGTAAAAGTTTGCCGCTTCACCTATAAAGTGCACCAGCTAAGCGGTACGGAAAATTAATCGAGGATTTAGTAAATTTCGCACTGGTCCACTGTAATTGGGATGTGCCTAGAGTCTCCACGCATTTGCCGCTGAAGGTTCTAGCTATTTCCATTGGCGCCTATACATTTCGAGCATTTGTTTTCATTATATATATATATATATATATATATATATATATATATATATATATATATATATATATAAATATATAGCCTGTATTTTTCGCTAGCCCCGAGTTTCTGGTAAAGCGAATTTACCGATTTTTATATATCAAATTTTGTCTTATAATTAATAAAAAAATGTACTTATTTTAAGCACGCTTTAAAATTGGAACAAGTATTCTATAATTATTTATTTATTGCCTACAAAATTACAAATGTACTAAAAAAGTCAGCAAAAAAATGTAATAAAATTTCTTTTAAATTAAAATTCACTGGCTAATATTCAGGAGCCAGTGGCAAAACCTCTGAGAATCGGTATAAGGAATGTACAGAAACTTGTGCATGAAAAAAAAAACCTAATTTACTTCCGAAGAAGATTAAGAAATGTATACGAAAAATCCAAAGGCACAAGACTTAAGTTGCAAAATGCAATGCAAAAATGCATATTCATAATGCAATTTATGATTTATACACGTCAAAGACTAATATAATCTTTCAGAAACGTTTTAATATTATAGACTAAAAAATATCATCACAGTTAAAAAGTCCTCATCTTCTGAGTCGTACTCAAATGGCGCAATGATCATTGGTGCTATTTCGACATCTAGAACTCGTTCTCGATTCCACCAATCCCATATTAATTTCTCCGTATGTTCCACAGATTTCTTCCAGTACTCCGGCGTAAGACTATCGTTCACGTGTTTTTCGTAATATGATTTTGACCCAGCCCATATTAATTCTATTGCGTTAAACTGGCAATGGTATGGCAGCAGTCGTAAAACCTCATGTCCAATTTCCCGTAATATTTCATCTACGGCAAATATTGTTGGTTTTTTAATAGATTTTGCCATTAAAACTGTTTAACCACTTTTCTAAATTTTGAATTAATATTTTCAGTGTATTTCATTAAAAACTGAATACGTTGACTTGTTATATGTGGCAACTCGCATAAAAATCTTCGATTACAGTCCTTTTTATATCGAAAACCCAACATTTCTATTAATTTTGACAACGATTTTAGTCCAATTTCCAATATGCCTCGATTTTTTAAAACTTCTTTTAAAACTCGAAGGGTTCTATTAGTTACTTAAGTCTTCTGTCTTTGGCTTTTTTCGTGTACATTTCTTAATCTTCTTCGGTAGTAAATTATGCTTTTTTTCATGAACAATTTTCTGCACAGTCCTTATACCGATTCCCAGAGCTTTTGCTACTGTCTCCTGGATATTGGCCGGTGAATTTACATTTTCGTAATGTTTTATTAGATTAAAACCCGAAAATTGTTTTCTATTACTCATTTTGTCACTGACTTGTCAATCTGACTTTGAAGTGACATCGCTCAAAGATTTTTGCAACTGCTGGTATTTATATGTTTATCCTCTTTTTTCGTATGAAAATACCATAGTTATATCTAATTCATCTTCCGGATTTTATCCGGAGGATATGATTCAAATGAAAAAAGAAAAACAAACTTAAAGAGTTTGTCGTTGATAAATCGTATGACCCGCACGATAACACTGCTTTTGACTATAGTAATTAAAGATAATAGCTCTGCAATAATGTATGCAGTCTCTTTCGGTATTTCGTCATCCCTCACTGCCTTTATATCCTTCAGATTTCAAATAATTCTAAAAGTTTCCTGAGCGTGACAGATATATGGAAGATACCAATCTGTTTGTGTTTTTTAAGTGGTCTAAGTTCTATGAATATAAATTAGGACATGAGTTTATGAAATAGTTATTTAGATTATTTGCTATATAAATGGGATTGTTATTGTTTTGCAAAAGTATTCAATACACTAATGCTATTGTAGCCTTTACCTTATTTTCCTAATCTTCTACATATTTGCTATTAGACATTTGCTTAGCTTCACATAACTTTTTTTAAAATACTGCAATATTTATTGAGATCAGACCTTTACTCTTCTTAAAATATAAAATACGTTTCTGTCTACATGACTTTTTTATTCCACCAGTTATCCAGCTTCGAGATTTTAGTGTCATTGATTTCTGTAAACATAGACATAAAAATATTGTATGCCTTATCGAGTGATACTTCTCCATATATGACCAATCAATACTCGAAAGATGCTGTTCAAACTGCACAATCTTATTCTTTGTGAAAAGCCTTTTTACAACAAAGTTGCTTTTTTTAGTAATGCTTAAAATCTGCATGTATAATACCTGAGCATGGTGATCAGACAGAGCTGTATTCAGAACACAGCTATTATGATTGCAATGTGAATTATAAAAAATATTATCTATTAGAGATAAAGTCGTCTCAGATACTCTTGTAGTCCAGAAATATGCACCGAGACAGCTTGTAAACACAAAAGTAAATCTAAATATTCACTAAACCTCCCCTAACAACAACACTATATCTAAGAAAGTTTTCAAATATATAAATACATAAAAAAATTCCTAACCTTTTCTATAAACACATAAAATGACAATTTTAAGTTTGCTAGCCATTTCACATGCTAGCTCTATCTCGCCTTCTATAGGTGTTCCACAGGGCTCTGTGTTGGGACCCACTCTCTTTCTCATTTATGTAAATGATCTAATTAATGTTGTAAATAAGGCAAACCTCCTTTTATTTGCAGATGACACCACGATATATGTTCCTTATGACCTGTCTTCCTCATGTGTGGATGTTACTGTCTCCAATAACCACAGCACAATTGAGCCTTGGTTTAGAGCAAACAAACTTAGCCTTAACAATTCTAAGACTGAAAATATAAATTTCACACTTCGCCGAAATAATCCGAATGTCCTTGAGACTGAGGAGGACTCTGTTAAATTCCTTGGAGTGTTCCTCGATTCTGGTATGACATGGGCAGTACATGTGGCGGAACTCTCAAGAAAGCTCTCCCGGATCATCTTTTTGATAAGAGGTTTAGCTAAATGTGTCTCTACTAACACCCTGTTGACAGCCTATTATGGTTGTTTTGCTTCTAATATGTCATAATATGCTCTTCTGGTAGACACTCAGTTCATGCTAAGAGGATATTTGGTGTTCAGCGGAGGTGTGTAAGAATAATTGCTGGATGGGCTTCGAGACTGTTGTAGAGCTCAATTCATTCAACTCGGTATCTTGACATTGCCCTCTCTTTACATATATCAGTGTCTATCATAGTGTATCACAGTGATATACATAATTATCCAACTAGAAATCGGAATAACATTCTCCCTGAGTTCAATCGACTCTCTAGAACTAGGGATGGTCCGGGGTATTTGGGACTTAGGTTCTATAATATTCTGCCATTAAGTGTTCGTAATCTTGATACTAGGGCCCAGATAAACCTACTCTCTGGGACTCTACTTTGTGAGCACACCCTGTATAATTGAAAATATTTTTAAATTCAAGGCAAAAGAATACTCCGCGCTATGGTTGACTCTGTACAACCACCTCCCACAAATATTTAGAAAAATAGAGTATC
Organism: Kuschelorhynchus macadamiae; assembly: GCA_030620095.1. Classification (NCBI taxonomy): domain Eukaryota; kingdom Metazoa; phylum Arthropoda; class Insecta; order Coleoptera; family Curculionidae; genus Kuschelorhynchus; species Kuschelorhynchus macadamiae. The sequence goes on from JAUTXW010001603.1 coordinate 88,387, forward strand.
TTTAAATTGTTTAAAAAGTAAACTGTAGCTTGGAGGCAAAAGCATAAACATAAACATGCAAGAATTTTACGATGATAGTTTGTGAGCACACCATATATTTTGTTTTTTATTACTCACGTGTTTTAGGTTTTGTGGCTAAAACCTATACTTAAAAGCTTTATATCTCTTTTATTACATTATGTACTTAATGATGGATTTTAGTATGGCTATATTTATAACGTTTTGTATATGTAATTACTAAGTTTATAGTGTATGTTTATTTATTTTATTTTTCCAATAATTAGACCCTAGTATTTATTTGTATTTTTATAGAGGTTACTATATTGACAAGAAGTATATGTTCTTTTAACAATAAAATATATTTGAGTTTGAGTTTTATATGGAAAAACAAAGGAGGTCGATAACTAAGCAAATAGATCCCAAAAACTAAAAAACCATTTTACCACCACTTTACTCATGAAGGAAATATGATTTAATGGAAGTAAATGTAGTTTCGAAAGTTCAGAAGAAAGATATGATACGGCTTCCGTGTTATGGGAGCAGCTAAAAAGTCTGTGGTTTAGGTCATCTAAGGATTCATTGTCCCAAGAACATAATGAAGTGTGAGATAGTTTTAATTTTTCCAGGTGTTTGTTGAATCTTCCATGCCCCACCAGATACCTGAAATAAGACACAAACATTTTGCGAGAGAGTTGCACTATATGGATAAGAGGTTTCTCGTTTAGATTATGGTGGATTAATGAATACTGGTTAGTGGAGCTAAGTGCATTATTTATATATAACTGTTTCCAAATCTCCCGTGTATTTTCTTTCATAATTCTATACAAATCCGAACGTGGGATCCCTTCTGAGGGAAGTCCCACTGATATTGCTTCCATGGCGGCTTTATCCGCCAGTTCATTTCCAGATAGACCTGAGTGACCTTTTGCCCAAACGAATTTAATATCAGTTGCACTAGAGGACAGTCTAAAGATCATATTTAAAATACTGGCAATAATTGGATGTTTGCAGTTAAGGTTGTTTTTAGAGATAACAATACAGACTGAGAATCAGATATTATGACCGCTTTAGATATTGTACTATCTAAACTCACATATTCTAGAGCCTTTAGTAGAGCTAGCGCTTCGGCCGAGAAAATTTATGAAAGTTTATAGCATTTATACATTTTAGTTATTTTAGTGTGTGGGATTACAAAGGCACAGCCTACTCCATTGTTATTTTTTGATCCATCAGCACATATCTTGTAATAGGACTTAAACTGATCCAAAACTTCATTTACAATATTTTCGTTTAGTATTTGTAACTCTGTGAATTTGGGAAGGATTACTTCCATATTTAAATAAATAATGTTAAATGGGTTTACAAATAAAAAATAATTATCCCATTTCAGAATAACATCGTTGTATTTTGCTGTTGTAGTGAAAGCTTCAGCAAGCGGAGGGCTATTTTTATTGGACCAAAATGGTAGTGTTAGGTTGTCTATAGCTAGTTTATTTACTTTATTTAATAGATTATTATTGTTGTATTGTATTGATAGTTGTAAATCTGTAAGATGTTAACATTAACTATTATAACTAGCGTGAATAGTAGAAGCTAATATTTTGCTACTATAATATAATAAATCAAAATTGATTTACTTATTTATTTATTTACAAAAACTTCTTACAGGACACATGTCCCAATTAAAAGACAGTAAAAATTATTGTAAGAGATTCAATAACAATAAAAATCATGATAACCGCAACAACATGATAATCATATCAATAATAATCACTATAACATCAATAAAGCGTAGCAAAATCAATCAAACAGAAAAGAGAAATAAATGAATAAAAAAAATCAAATATATTTCGTCAGTGGAATATATTTTAATATTGAGATAACAAATCCTTAATTTGATCCCTATAGTCTCTTTCAGAAATGTATACAGTAATAAAACGCCATTAGATATGCAAAAGGACTACAGGGTGACCCACAAATAATGTATGCCACTTCCATAGTTTGGCACTGAAAATGGTATGCCAAAGGCGTGTGGTTGGATACTTATGGAAATAATTTAAATTTAACGAAATTTTATTTTAACAAAATAAAAATTATATATAATATGTTCATAATATATATAAATAAAATGATTGATGAACTACTGTTAAAAGTGTATCAACAAAATATGTTAATTTTATTCAACTAAAAAATTCGTAAATAGACATTTGACAATTTTGACATTTCATGATTAATCGGCCATTTCCCCGTATTCAAAAAGCAATGCTGCCTATTTTAATTTTATTTTATTAGCAAAGAATTCATTACTCTTTATTAGGGTTACCAATAATATTTTGTTGCATAGCTGAAACGGTGTCCGTAGGAGAACAAGGTGAAACAGTAAAGGGTTAGCACCAGGTTTGGCGCCGAAGGCATCATCATTAAAGCCATAACGTAAAAATACGCACAGTACAAAAGCTGCCAGGGGATACAATACAATCTGTAAATAGGTACAGGGTTAGCACCAGGTTAGGCGCCGAAGGCATCATCATTAAAGCCATAACCCCATAGACCCCATATTTTTACCAGCAAGCCATATACTTGCAGCAGATTTCAGTAAAGTTGACAGTATTGCTGCATGAATTTTTAACAATGAAATTTTTATCATTTCTGTTTTTGGTATTTTTAATATTAATCATAATTGAGTGATGAAAATCCTTTACATTTCCAGCGTCAACTCAACTAACTTCTTACTTATACAGGCACCTGCTACACCAAAAATAAGGGCTACCTTCATCATTAAAAACTGGTTATTAAAAATTCATCAACCTGATCAGCAGTCAGGATCTTGGCTTTCTTTGACTTATATCTTTCGTTTCTTCTTTTCAGCAGGGAATTAGCTTGTGAAATTTGCTAATGTCGATATTATTTTTAACACTGAATCACACAAGTAGCGCATCTTCTTGAAATTTTCCACGTTTGCTCACAGCACCATCTTACAAATGTCTGATATGGCGCTTCATATATTTTCGTTGATTTAGACGGCAAAATATCTTCTAGCGCCTCCTCAGCTGATTTTTTTTAAATCAAAAGTTTCCATTTAAATTTACAATCACGAAATCACTGACAACTTGTTTATTTATGATGTAACTACGTACCGTCATTATTTCAAAGCACGCTAATCAAATTTGTATCGGTTACTTGCAATAATTTGTCACATTAAGAGGTTTGTTGAATTTGCACCTATACATCAAGGCCCATTAACTCTAAGGTTACCTCGATGAGCAGCTATCGGGCGAGGGGGACGCGCGGGTGAGACGGAGGTCGTGACGTCGACTGGCGACCCGATCTGACAAGGCGGCCAGTTTATTGCTTATTCAGCTTAACGTTTTCTTTGCGATAGTTGTCAGTTGTGTTTTTCAGAGTATTTTTTGGGATATTTAAACATTTAACTAATTGAGTTTACTGCAAATAGTATGCCTATAGTTAATAAAATGTAAAAAATACTTATAATATACATAAGCTGTCCCAAGTGTGTTCTCGGTTGATATCTTGGTTCCGGTTTAGAAATAGAGAAGAAGTGTTGGGTAGACTATTAAAAACTAAATCAGGAAAGTACAGCTGTTCAAAATTGAAAATCCCAGTTTTTAAATGTCAATATCTCGAAAACAATTAGGCCTCTGGACTATATATGAAGTAGACGTAGAATTTTAGATAAAATTCAAATATGTAATAAAATATAGGGTGTTTCCTATACGAAAAACTATTTAAATGGGTATATAAGTTATATATATACTAAAAGTTATATTTAAACTTTTTCTCTGTCTCTAACCATTATCACCAAAACCGACTGGGACACCTTGTATAAAAAAATGTACATTTCCTAAAGTTATTCAACTATTTGTCATGCTAAAACTTTTTACAAGAATATTTTTTAGAGACTTTAAAAATACATCATATTTTTTCAAATACGATGCGAACTTTTTGAAATGCACTCAGCGAAAAAACTGGGTTAAAATTTGAACCAACATCCCAAAACGGAGTTTAAAATTATAATAACATATATTGAAGGCTGCATTTTATTGTCAGAAAAAAGTTTCAATTTTGAACAAAAAAAGATGTAATATATGTAATTAAACGCAAACAGAAGAGATATGGGCAATGCCGTGCTAAAGCAAAACGGTCGCCGAGTGACGTAGATCGCTTACACCGAGTTGGGATAGGTCAAGATCGCTCGAGGCAACCTATAGAGTTAATGGGTCTTGCCTATACATTACATTAGTTAGTAATATTGTTCCCGAAAGTTAAAAAAATAATGTATATATCGCGGGACTAAAGTGCCTTAATCCCTTAAACTCCATTCGCGGGATTAAATGAGTCACTTTAGTCCTTAGTTGCACAATATACCATTATAGACCACGACTATAAACAACTTAAAATACTGTAAATGTGGTTACGCTTGAAAATAAGACAGTAGACTGGAAACTCAGTAACTTTACTCACTAAATATTTTACTTCGTTACAAGTCCAGTCTCAAAACAAGACCTCGGAATAGAAATGGCCTAGTTTCAGCACAAACGGAGAAAGACAAATGCAGAAAGTCAAACATTTTCTCCAAACCCCTAAGGCTTGCTGAGATCAATTTGTTTAATTTAACGGAAAATCAGTCTAAAAATAAACTTGTTGATAAGCAATTAGAGGAATTAAAAAAGAATTTTTATTGAAATTAAATCGAAAATATAATAGCCGAAATGCTGACCCCGAGCATTTCTGTTTTAGTTTGCTTCGAGTTGTGACGTATATATACACCCACACTGAGAGCTCTTCAAATCGCTCCCTGGTGGAAACGGACAAGCAACACTTTATTTCATTCACAAAGCAAGGAAAATTTAAATATTCAAAGCGATAAGAAATATTCTATACAAAGATATTAAAGAAAATCTCCTTTGATGTGTACTTGTTAACTGTAAAAAACTGGTTTCTGCCCGAAAGGCAACTAGACATCGAATTGAAAAAATATTAATTGATTCTTGAGTAAAACATTATTTCCTGCGAAAGCAATGGAAAAGTACGTGTAGGTTGGTTAAACCTTGCCATCCCCATCCATGACTCTAGACAAATATCACATTTTTAAATCAATAATTAATTTCTATTATTAATGCTTTTCTCTAATGATCGTCTCACTGATAAATACCTACAAGATGAGAGAATAGACTATACCAATAGAACAGGGTATATAAATTCCTAATTTTTTTTTTTTTCTCATGACAAACGCAAAAACATGAGTATTTCAAAGAAGTCCTTAAAGTAAAGCTATCTAATATTAGTGTTTAAAATCTAACCAAAAAAATAAATATCATTTATCTCAAACGCTATCTGCTAGATTGTGTAGGCAGATACGTGCTTAAACCTTCTCAAGTGTTATCGTTTATGCCTCCCTTTCCAGAGTTCATGGTCCCATTTGGACCTGTGGCGTAGGAAGCTGTCATTTAAGTTAATGCTAATAATAATTGAAACATTTTATTTGGGTCGATTCAATTATAATAAACTGTCAACTTACTATGTTAAAAATACAATAGAATATTTTATAATAGAAGGCGTTTTAAAAATTCCATGTTTTTTTTTGGAGAGCATTGTTTCCCTTCAGAAAATATTGCCTGAGTCTTTTTGAGCCAGAACACTGAAAAGTTAGTTTAGACATTTATAAAGAATATACTTTTATCCCATTTAGACGGAAATGTAGCTATTATTCTTATTCTTTTGTATGTGTTAAAATGGTTCGAAGAAATTGTCCATATTTCTCAAAGAGACCTAGTTTTAATAACAAACAAAAAAAGACTTCAAGTCTCGGACTCATTAAATTATAATTTTACAATTTACAACAAACATGACACGTGTTTCGCCCTTTCGAGCATCATCAGACCTACAAACAACAGAGAGAACCTTAATAAATAATCACACCCACAAATCCTAAAACAATAACTTACAAATAGAACAAAACACACTAAAGCACAACAAAACAAACAACTACTTATACATATTTGATTGACATTAAAAGTGCAAGTGCAAGATTCATACTAGGGCCGCATCAGCTGCATTGAAGAAAGCTGAAACCGTTTGGTTCAAGGAAGAGATTAAACAACATTATAAAACTTTGAACTCAGTTAACTCTAAACTCAAATATCTCTATCTAACTTTAACATTTCTGTTATCCTACATTGAATTTGTAGTTTTAGATCATGACTTTAGAGATGAGGTTGAGTCTTTCGGTGAGAATACGTTTAGGAGATTAGGTAGGAAAATTCATTGTCTTAAATTAGCTGAAAGAAATTATCTTTTATCTAATAATATTGATGAATACAGATTAGGTTTGGGAAGCACAAATTTTGGTTTTCACAAGCGTTTTATTAATTTGTCTGGTGTTACTTTTACTCCTCAATAGGAGCATATACTTAATTCTAACCTTAAGTATAATTTTTCCCACAACATCAATACTGATATTAAAGAAACTCTAGCTATAGAGGCCGAATGGATTATTCAAACGACCGATATTTCTAACAAAAATATATTGCGGGCTAAAATAATAAATTTTCTGAACTCTAATTTTCCGTGTGACATAGGCTGTAACAACAACATGGCTCACCTAAAATCTCTGGCACATAAGATCAAATCCAACGATCTAATTTGCACCAAGGCCGATAAAGGCTCTTGTTTGGTAGTTATGGAAAGAACTGATTATGTTGACAAGGTTATTGGTTTCTTGAACTCTGGTGATTTTGAAAGAATAAACAAAGACCCAACATACTCATTTTTTACGAGGTTAAAAAGTAGTCTGGACACATTGCTAACAACCTTGAAATATTTTAACATGACAAAAGATAAATTATATCCTATGAACCCAAAAACACCCTTACTTTATGGCTTGCCCAAGATTCATAAAAATGGCAGCGGTTTCATTTATTGATTCCCCATGCTATAAGCTTTCAGCTTGGCTAAATAGAGAGAGGGACGTAACGGGTTTTCACAGAACATATTCTACCAGGAATTCCATCGACTTTGTCAATCACCTGAAAAACCTTGATATTCCGCACAATGCGTCATTAGTTTCATTGGATGTCAAGAATTTGTTTCCTAGTGTGCCTCCCGCAGACTGTATTCAGTTGGTAAGGGATTTATTGGCGAGATCTTCTTTGCCACAGTTACTCGTTGATGGCCTCACTTCTCTTCTTACCTTAGTTTTAGACCAAAATTTTTTCAAATTTAATAGACAGTTATATAGGCAAAGGTCTGGGCTGGCTATAGGTTCCTGTTTGTCGCCATTTCTGAGCGAGATTTTCATGAAGAATTTGGAAAACCGGATAATGAATAGTTATTTTGCCTCCTTCCTAACAGCATATAAAAGATACGTGGATGATATTTGCATTGTGTGGAATGGCAACAGAAAACAGTTGGAAGAGTTTTTACAATTCGTTAACTTGTTGCATCCTAAAATTGAGTTTACATTGGAAATGGAAGATGAAGAAAAACTACCGTTTCTTGACCTTTTACTATCGAGGAAACACCGAAGGATAAAGTTTGAGGTTTACCGGAAAACATCGTCCACGGATAATGTTATTCAGTATGCTTCAAACTCTCCTTACACACATAAATTCGCCTCGTTTAACATCTTTTTCCTTCGGTTGTGTAATTTACCACTGTCAAGGGAAGGGTTTAATAAGGAGCGTGATATTATAATGCAGATTGCTAAGAATAACGGTTTTCCTTTGGAGTCCATCACCAAATTATATTATAAATTTATAAACAAGTACAAAATGTCCTATACTGTCATATATTCAAAACTTAGCGATGAGACAATTTTTTTCAAGTGCATTACTTTTTTCGGAAGTATTTCTCTCCAATTGGCTAATTTTTTTAAAAATATTAAAAATGTCAATATTTCATTCAAAACAGTAAATACTCTCAAGAGACATTTAGTAAGGACAAAGGACACAACCGATAAATTGTCCAGATCTGGGGTTTATGCACTAAATTGTAGCGAATGTTCCACGACCTATGTGGGACAAACAGGTCGAAAAATTTCCACAAGGGTGAGAGAACATTTAATCCTTGTCAACAAATTCAGAAATACGGATGTAGCTGAGACTGTTTCAGCTTTTGCCAATCATTTGTTGGAGTCAGGTCATGAATTATCCATTTCTGACGTTGATGTTTTGCATGAATGTCCGAAGGGGAAAAGCTTGACCTTCTAGAAAAAATGGAAATAACCAAAGCTATAAAAAGTCCCATTCTCACTTGCGTTAACGATGTTTTTAATTTTGAACCAACCCTAATATTTAACAATTTAATGTAATAATAATTGTAGGCAACCTTCATTTCATTCATTAATTTTATTAATAGAGTGAGAGTTTTTGGTTGTTTTTTTCGGCTAGTCTAGTGGTCTGTGGGTGGTTGCTTCGGCGTCTCACTCGGACGGTCTGGGTTCGATCCCGCCTAGAGACATGAATCTTTTTTAATATTTTATTTTGTTTATTCACGTGAGACTTAACCTCATTTTAATGTCAATCAAATACGTATAAGTAGTTGTTTGTTTTGTTGTGCTTTAGTGTGTTTTATTCTATTTGTAAGTTATTGTTTGAGGATTTGTGAGTGTTTGTTATTAAAATGGTTCATTGGTGTTCGGATAATGACCAGCGATTTGAAGATTTTGATTGAATTAAATTTCTAATAGTTAATTTTTTAATTTAAGTCGCATGCCAGAGTTATTTAATCGGCTAAAAAACCTATAACTTTGTATTTTACTGAACAACAATAATTTATTAAAACTGATGGTGGATACGAACACCTTGATTTTCTACAACAGCTTGTAGCTTTCGGCGCCATAATCCGATAGAATTTGAATATTTCTTGGTTAAGATTTTGCCAGCACATTATTATTCTTTCTTTTAATTCCTGAACAGTGTTAACCACTACATCTTCGTAAATCATTCTTTCCAGAAAACTCCATACTGTATAATCCACTGGATTAAGATCCGGACTGTTTGGGGGCCAAGACTGAGGTTCTATAAAATCTGGGCAGTTCTCTCGTAAATATCTAATGGTACTGTTGGAGGTATGTGCAGGGGCACCGTCTTGTTGGAATGTATAGTTATCACAAATATATTCGTTTTCCGGTAACATATAAGACAAAGTTTCTCGTTGGCAAACTTCAGAGGTTACGTTCTCATCTACAAAAATGGTGCTGATGTTTTCCTTCATGGAAGCTCCCACGGAAGCCATCACCGATTCCGAAAAATGCTCCCTTTGAACTAGCAACCGATTTAAAGGAATATCTCTCTTATCATATTAACAAACTGAAAAAATTAATTAATTATTTTGAATTAATAATAATTTTCTCTTATGATAAGTTCATTGATAAGTCCCCACAGGACGAAAACCCTTTTACATAGAGTTGCCAAACGGCCGGTTTCGGATCGGACAGTCAGGTTTCTAAAGAACTGTCCGGTATGATTCATCAAAATGTCCGGTTCGTTTCAATTTTACGAAGAATACCGTGACATCTATGGCTTTCGCAACAATTTGACTGATAAAGACTGATGCCGGCTGGGACAAGTACCTTAAACCACACAGGATAGTTACATCGCCGATTTATTTCCGTCAGATTAGAGGAAGCGAGCCTTGCTGCAGTGACATCGCCTGGCCTGCTCAAAACGAGTTTATTGCGTTATTTCTATTTCTTTCTAAAAAACTTTAACCGAATACATATTTAGCGAATTTTCTTATTTAGTCTCTCGGCATTTAATATATAAAATAATATTAAGTGGCTATCTTAATAATATTGCGTAATACAATAAAAAAACTATTTTCTTTCTCCCTGTAGATTTGTAAATCGCCCATCGAGATTTAATAGCTCGATAAAAGAATCACACAATATTTTGGTATTCACTGTGTTTTCTGATTTGATTCATAATGTTGGTGACCTTTGGATCCGCACGATAAGACCGCATTCGACTATAGTAGGATTCCCGCCGTTGAGGCGGATGGCTTGTTTTTAAGATTTTTTTAAATTTGTAATTAATAAAAATGCCGATAAAGAAAGCGCGCGGTAGCGCACTAACAAAACTGCCAGTGGCGGCTCGTCAAGGTAGGCCTCTGAGGCCGCGCCTCACCCCCAAAATAAAGGAAAAGAGAATTTTTTTATATAACTTTTTATCTATTACCAATTAGAAATATACTTTTTGACAGTTTTACAACATAATAACATTAAAAAAAAAACAAAATATAATCCCATAATAAATATTTTAGAAAATAAATTCTGACCACATCAAAAAACCGACCGTGCAAACCCATTCCTAAAGAAAGTGCTCTCGAATGAGGCGAAATAATTTTAGCTTGGAAAGTTTCGACTTCTGACCTATTTATCAACGGCCGCTGCCGATGCCGGCGAGTCACCTGATTACGACAGAGCGGGATGGCGATTGCCGATGCACGCGTTTTCTATTGCATTCTTGAGGCGATAAATCTGTAGCTTGGATATGCTTCTATTGGTTATTTAAATCATATGACTAGCGAAATATTCCAACGGCTTCTTTTTACGTGGTGCGTGCGGCTGAGAAAGAAATAGGAAATAGATTGGGATAATCGCTGATTGAGGGCGTTCTGTCTTTTAAGGTGAATAAATACGCGTGAGTAAGTTATTGTTTTGTTTTGATTTGGTAAGTTGGACCGTTCCATTTTTTGTATTTGCTTTTTGCTTTTGAAATGAATCCTATTCACGACATTATTGCTTCATTAATTGAAACGCCTTTTTTAAGAAGAAGCGAAACTGAAAAGAAACAGATATTAGGTAGCCGTCCGACGCCGAAAATTTTAGCAATATTTAACGATAAGAGGCAAGGTAAAAAATATTCAAGAACTTTTCAAATATCTTGGTACGAAACTTATAGGTGGCTATGCGGAAGTATTTATAAAGAAAGCTTATATTGTTGGCCTTGTATTTTATTAGGTTGCGTCAAAAATAATTGGAGTTCAGGGGGCGGATATTCGGATTTAAAAAATTTTTCACGAGCAGTAAAATCGCATGAAAGTTCAAGAGAGCATATTAAAAATTCGGTAGCACTTACAAGACCGGAGCAAAATAGGGCGACTATTGCGGATGCACTACAAGAAAATGCAAGTCTTAATAAAATTGTTTATAATGAAAATGTTCGAAAAAACCGTTTATTATTAAATTATTTAATTGATGTTACTATTACTTTGGGTAAACAGGACTTGGCATTTCGAGGTCATAATGAAACAACAGATTCTTTTAACCGTGGCAATTTTAAGGAAATATTTGCATGCTTAATAAAAAGAAATGTCGAACTTACTGAACATTGTGCTAAATTTAGTAATATTTTTACGGGACAATCTAAGACTATACAAAATGAACTAATTGGTTGCATACATGACTATATTCAAGAATATATAAAAAAAGAAATCAATGACACCGTTTGTTGTTTTTTTGGCGTAATTGCGGATGATAGTACTGATATAACAGAAAAATCACAGTGTTCGATAACAGTTAGGTATGTGACCAACGGATCTTTAAAAGAAATATTTTTAGGATTTTTTGAGGTTAGCGATAATAGAACACTCTTTTTCATTTAATACAAAACAGCTTAGAGCCTTATGACTTTAAAAATAAATTGGTCGCGCAGTGTTACGATGGGGCTAGTGTTAGGGCAGGTGAAATAAATGGGCTTCAAACAAAAGTTAGATCTATTGCTCCTTTAGCTATGTTTACTCATTGTTGCGCCCACAGATTAAATCTAGTTTTACAACAGGGAACAAAACTGATTACCCAAAGTCGTATATTTTTTGCCACTTTATTAGGAATACCAAATTATTTCCATCAATCACCAAAACGGTCTTTTGTGCTTAATCAGATAGTAGGTAAAAGAATTCCGCGAGCTGTAGAAACGCGATGGTATACACGGTCTAAAATTTTAAACTTAGTGGCTAATGAATGGGACAATTTAATTATAGTATTTGAAACTATTATTAATGACTTAAGTTCTGGAACAGAACCTATTAATGGTGCAAAAGGATTTCTAAAGCATTTTAATGATTTGGAATTTTGCCTTTTAACGCATATTTATAAACAAATTTTTAGTTGCACTGATGTACTGTTTCAAATATTACAGTTAAAGCATTTAGATATAAATTACTGCATTTCGCAAATAAACCTTGCCAAGCAACGAATTATTGAATTTAGAAACGAGGACCATTTCAAAGAACTTTTCAATATTGCTAAAAAAGCCACTATTCTGCCAACTAACACACGTCGAGGGCAATGTTCTAGAGACTTTGATATTTTTACTAAATATAAAATATTATATTTCGAAATAATAGATTGTATAATTCTTCAATTAGGGACGCGGTTTGAAAATTTAAATAATTTAAATTTCTTTGCTTTAGTCGACTGCACAAAATATTCGGAATATGTTAAATGCTTTCCAGACGACTTATTAAATAATTTATTAAGAAATGATCCAAACATTTTTGACAGAGATAGATTAAATAATGAGCTTTCTGTATTGTATAGGGATGAACAATTTTCAAATTTAGATGTCGAAAAAAGTCTAGCTTTGTTATTTAAAGATTTTAAAGCAATTTTTGCAGAAGCATATAAGCTTTTTAATTTAGTTTTAACTATTCCCGCAACAAGTGTATCGGCCGAACGAAATTTTTCATGTCTTAAACGGATCAAAACCTACCTAAGAAACACAATGACACAAGAACGGCTTTCGGGTTTAGCAATGATGTCAATAGAGCAGGAATTACTGTCAGAACTTAGTGAAGACCAAAACTTTTACGACCAAATTATAGATAAATTTGCAACCTTAAAAGACAGACGTATAGATTTAATGTACAAAAAGTAGTTTTTTTTATCTTATTTCATACAACTATTTATTTTAAGTTTTAATAAACTAAATTATGTTTTTATTATCGCAATCACCGCTATATTTTAGTGATAGGTGTACATATTTTACTTGTTTTGTTTACCTTTTATTTACTTTTTATAGAGTTTATTTTTTTAGTTTTTAATGGTTTAGTAGGGCTATTGGCGATGACCTCCATTAAAAAAAAAGGTCAACGCGTCGCAGAATTAGACCTCATGGGTGACGTGGAAATTTATTCACATTTAAACAAAATTAACCTCATGTAGCCTCACCCTTCAATATACTCACGAGCCGCCACTGAAAGCTGCAAGTCTATATTAAAACGAGGATTTTTTTTATTTAAACCTAAACTATTAGGTGGATCTGTTCCGTTAGGCGTTAGGTTGGTCCAAGTTCGTCGATAAAAGCCATAAAATTACATGCTACAGCAGAATTATTATTGTTAATCGTCCAATGCGACTTTAATAGAATTCAAGATGGCATTATACCTTTTTTTATTTACCTATTTTATCTTCTTGAGGCAACGATCATCTTTGTTTTCTTAAATACAGCCCTGGATATAACGAAAAAATTCTTGCCGCGGCAAAAAAAAATTGGGGAATATGTTTTATATTTTTAACAAAATGGAGGATGCGCCGCAAAAATATTTCTTTTTCGACATTTCCTCGGTTTGTCCTGGTTGTCCGGTTTTAAAGAAACTAACATCTGGCAGCTCTACTTGTACAACGACTATGTGTCTATAAAAACTTAAGATAAATGACACATTTTTTTATTATTAACCGACTTGAAAAAAAGAAGAGGTTATCAATTCGATCCTATGTATTTTTTTGTGTACGTTCATCGATTACTTCGCGATGGTTGGGTGTTACCGGAGTGATCCCATAGCAAGCATATTAACAAAATATTAATAATGGGAGAATGACGCTATTTTAAACTGTTAACTCGATGTTACATTGAACAATATATGCGTTCAATAATATGTTCACCATTCTGTCAAGAAGAAAAAGTATGTAAGTATGTAGGGTGTATTTTTATAATTTTACAATTATTCTTATTTTATTTAAACAGATACAAAAAAAAACTTTAAATACAAAAGTTGTTGGGTTTGAGGTGACCCGCCACGAAAAATTGCAGAGGGTCCAACAATGCGGTACGGGCACTTAATTTTTTTAAATAGATCACCCAATATTTTTTTGATATTTGAATAGAGCTAATTTTCCTCTTTTCAAAAATGTATAATATCGCTCTATATTGCTTTAAAAATCCTGAATTAATATTTATTTTGATGCTTTTAATCATAGTGGACATGGCCCGAAATTGCAGGTTGCTGCGTTTACTTTGTAAACTTCGAAAGTGTTAATCTAGGTTGCCATGGAAAAAATTATTTGTTCATCATGGTTGAAAATAAAGAAGAAAAAGTTCCAACCAGAGCTACGTCTTATAAAGTTGAACGCAGTATGCGGCAAAGAAAATCTCTGCTACGAAAGAAGCGAACAGTTGCTTTAAACCAGCCATGTCAAACATGCGGCCCAGTGAGCATTTTTCTGCGGCCCAAATCAGTTTTGAAGACAGCCAGATAATGCGGCCCGCGAACAAGTATAATTGTACATAGTGCCATCTATGTTTAAGAGGATGAACTACACATATTCAACTTAAAACCTAAAGCCAAACGTTATCTGGCTTGTTCCATGAAATTCTATCGCGCAAAAACACAGATGACGCTCTCTGAACATTCTGGAGAGAACTCGAGAAATCACAATCCGTATATAAGCCGTGTTCGATTGAATTCAGTCGTTCAGTGTTTAGTCAGTTATGAGTCAGTTGCGATGGAGTTTCGAGTTGAGTTGCACACCTATTGTTACAACACTTAAAAGTACTTATTATCATTTATTTCGGATACAGTTTTTAACATATCTCTTTCAAAACCAAATGGGAGTAAGTAAGACTGATCGCGAAACACTCAAAACCATTTGTTGAAGGTGAATTTATAAAATAATGCCTTGTAAAGGCAGCGGAAATTGGAAGTCCCGGGAGCGTGAAGGCATTTCAAAATATATCCTTGTCCCGGAATACTGTCGCTGAAAGAGTTACTGAGTTGGCTGCCAATATAAGTGATCAGATAAAAACAAAATCAGACTCTTTGCATTGCATTTTCTATTGCCTGTGACGAAAGTACGGATGTGTGTGGTGTGGCGCAACTCGCTGTTTTTCTTCGTGCGGTTGATACAGATATCAATGTGTATGAAGAATTACTGGAATTAGTACCATTGCATGATACAACAACTGGGAAGGATATTTTTAATGCTGTTCATGGCCTACTGCAAAAGTACAATTTAGATTTGTCAAAACTGTGTTCCGTTGCAACAGACGGAGCTCCTTCAATGACTGGAGTAAAAAACAGCTTCGTTAAGGCAGTGACAAACTAGATTTTCATCATATTAATTGTATAATACACCAAGAAGTCTTATGCTCGAAAGTGATCAAGTTGGAAAGTGTTTTAAAGTCAGTAAAATATTATAAACTTCATAAGGTCACGAGGCCTTAATCAGCGACAGTTTTCTGTATTTTTACGTGATTTAGAAAGTGAGTACATTGGTTTACCATATTATGCAGAGGTGCGATGGCTTTCGTGTTCTATAGTACTCGACCGGTTTTAGAAACTCAAAGAAGAAATACGCTTTTTCCTGGAAACAAAAGGAGAAGATATCAGCTTATTATGCGATATACCTTTTTTTACAAAATCTTTCATTTATGGTAGATATCACAAAACACTTGTCGGACTTAAATACGAAATTGCAAGGACCACGTCAAGTTATTACAGATATGCATGATCATGTGAAAGCTTTCAAGTGTAAGATGATGTTGTGGAAAACACACTTAGCAGAGGATAATCTGTCACATTTTCTGACTTGTAAGGCATATCAGGAAAGCACAAATGTCCCAATATCATACAAAATATATTCAGAGAAAATGAGAAGCCTTCTGGCAGAATTTAAGAAGCGTTTTCCGGTTTTTAAGACCCAAGAAAAAAAATTTTCTCTATTTACTGGTCTTTTCACTATCGATATTGATAAAGTTCCCCCTCACTTGCAAATGGAAGTAATTGAAATTCAGTGTCAGACCCATTTAAAAGAAAAATTTGATAGTGTTGGTACATTCGAATTTTATTTATGTAAAAGTACTTGCCTGTTCAATACCAAGAAATAAGAACATTTTCCTGTAAAATCCTGTCAATGTTTGGAAAACTTATAACTGTGAACAACTATTTTTTTTTATGACAAATCTTTCGCAAGATCGCGATTAACGGACGCACACACAAATAGACAACTTAATTAAAGACAAAAGATGTCAAATATCTGGCAAAATAATTTAATGTTGTTGTAGTTTTTTTGTAATGTACTTTTTATTGGAAATTTAATAAACAGACTTGTCCTATAATGGTACTTTTTCTCAAGGTTTTCAGTAATTTGTCTTCTTTAAGATAAAGTTTTGCGGCCCACTTAGTCGATGGTCTTCATGCTTTTGGCTCACCAGTGACTTTGAGTTTGACATGGCTGATCTAAATCGAATTTTGTTATTAAGTGAATAGAAATAAGTCTGGCACCAAATTTACAGAGCAAAATTTTTCAGATGAAATAAAATATTATTTTTACTTTTTAGTGCATTTTCTTGAAATCGGTTTTATTTTTTTATAAAAATTTTTATTACCTAAAATATATACATTTTTTAAGTTGAGTTGAGTCGTCGCGTCAAAAAATGTCTCTATAATTCTAACCGCAACAAATAAATTGAATATTTACAAAAGATTCATTTTATCGACCACCAATATAAACTTGAAATACTGTAAATGTGGGTACACTTGAATAGAATTTTAATAGGTTTTAAATAGTAAGACAGTAAACTGGAAACTCACTATACCCACTTAATGTTTTAGTTTGTTTCAAGTCCAGTCTGAAAATAAGCTCTCGGAATAGAAATGTTCCAGTTTCAATACAAACAAAAGAGAAAGACCAATACAGTCAAGCAGTTCCTCCAAACCCTCAAGGCTTGCTGAGATCAATATGTTTAATTTATCGGAAAGTCGGTCCAAAAATAAGCATTTTAATCTGCAATTAGAGGAACTGAAAAAGAATTTTTAGTTGAAATAAAATCGAGAATGGAATAGCCGAAATGCTGCCCCGAGATGTTAGTTTACATTCGAATTGTGGCGTAGTTATACTCCCACACGCTGAGGGCCCTTTAAAACGCCCACGCCTCTGTTACCGATGATTTCAGAATAATAATTGACGAGAGATTTCCATCACGATGTAGCACGGCCATAAGTTCCATAAAAATATTGTTTTAGTATAAAGTGCTAGTTTTGCGTGTGTATGGAGGAAGAAAATCAATTATTATTCAATTACGTCGTGTTTTACTTTCAACTTGGGGCGTGAACGTATAGTAAATGTAAACATTTTCCCGGTGGCTGAAATATTGAGAGCAAAGTTTTGTAGAGAAAAACTAATAGATTTTCACATAAAACTGTTTAAGCCAGACATTGGCTGAAAAATCCATAATTTACGTTTTTTGACAATTTTAGCTGATATTTATCTTATATAGAAGTTATAAACATTTCCATAATAATATAATCATTTTAAAGTCAAAATTATGGGGTTTAAATAAAATCATAAAAGCAATATGTCACATTAAATTTATAATGCGCTACTGCTTAGTGCGCAGACAAAACTTCTCGAGTAAAAATTAATTTTTATATATATTTTAAAATGCGGTTGGAAGAAGACATCCGTGGCTATATAACATAACCTCAAAATAGATTAATGTCTTTTTTCTTATGTAAAAATCTGCCCTACCTTTTTTGATTAAACAATTTCGCTTTATCTGCGATAATTTGGAAGATATTGGCTTTTTTTCGGCCATTTTTTCTTGTGAACCAGACGGCCTACGTGTAAGCCTTCTGCAAGTTCCTAAACGGCCCCACCAGAAGTACTGTATTATTAGTGAAAAAAAAGTACACAATTATTCTTGATGTGACAACCTCCAGAACTGTGTCTGATAACTGGGCTACTGTACTATTAAGTAACATATGTGTATAATTCTCACAATTGCACATAAAATTTCTATAATTTAATAAGACAATTCTATGCATATTTAATATTTACTTAGATGGTATGTACAGTGTCTACACTGACCTTCTTACAGTCACGTCAGTTGAACCTTGCACGTTCTGATGACTATACATAATATAATGTTATTAAATTTTACTATTTTGCATCATTGAGATCGCACGCATTGTTTAATTGATAGTTGTATAAATGGAATGTAAATCTTAGAATAAATCAGTACGTTATTAACCACGATAATTGTTACTCATTTACTACGAACAAATACCTACTACGTCCTACATCGTCCCGCTGCTCATCTCAAGCCGAAGCTGAGCAAAGCTATTGGCAAGCAAAGCTTGCACAATATGTCAAGTTGCAAGTTTTGATTTGTTATCAACTTATCAAATAAATAATATATTTGATAAGTTGTGATTGTGATTAATATTTGTTAAATAAAAAAAAACGATAATGCCAGCATTAACTTTAGAACAAGGAGGTCGGAGGAATATCTCGACGGAGGATGAGTGATACCGAGCCTGTCAACTTTCTAAGAGTTTCAATTTCCGCGGAACCTCCAGCAGATCAGAACAACCGATTCTATCAAAAGAGTAGAATTTTGCAGCGAATATCTCAGAATAATATTTGAGAAAGAGATATATTTTTTTTGACAAAAAAACATTTTAGTAGTGAAACAGTTGCGTGTGATGCGGAATTAGTGCAACAACAACAGCAACATCCGGGAAAAATAAATAACGACCAATGGCCGCTCAGATATAACCTTTGGTCTAGAGTGGGGGTATAACAGAAAGACATCGCATTCACTAACACTTCAGTCTCTATTCGGACGCTATATATATATATATATATATATATATATATATATATATATATATATTTGTTGCGTTTTCTTAAAAGATGGGAATTTTTCAAGAATTTTCTTGGCGAGAAATTTAAGAAGAGGAACTAAGAAATTAGGCTAATAATCTCTCTATGAAGCGCGAAACGTTAAGGAAACAAATAATTCTTTTAAGAAAATAAACCAACACCCAAGAATTTTTAACAAAAAGAAAATATATATATATATATATATATATATATATATATATATATATATATATATATGTTATGAATGTCGCCACATATTATCACACAGTTGCGTCATTCACAGAAACCAATATCAGCAGTTTCCAAGAATTGCGACAGTACGCTCAAACACCGTCAGCAGTCTCCATGGAAGCCAGCGGATGCTTGCCGGTTTCCCACGTACCTCAGCAAGATTTTTAATATAAATAGACTATGTAGATTTTATTAAAAACAGTATAATATTATTCTTTTAAGTTGTAACAATAATTAATGTCCATTTGATTTCCAAAGTTGTGAACATATTGTTTTATTTTTATTTTAATAAAAAGTGTTTTTTTTAAAAAGTGAATTTTTCAAATAGTGAGATAACAATTTGGCGCAGTCGGTAGGATTCGTTTAAACGCTATTAGAACAAGAAAAAGGTCTAACTGGTAGCGGCGGATTCCAATCCCTTAACGGAACAAAAGGAACCTGAGAAGTCCTCACTCGTAAAGCTTGGAGCCACATCGAGAACAAGACAACCCAGATGCAGATTACGATTACGTAAGAATCGTCTCGTATTTGATTTTATTTTTCTATACTGTTCGATTTTTCAAATAGGATTTAAACATATTATTATTTCCCTTACCATTTGTTTTCTTAAATTACAAAAAGGAAAACTATTTATTATTTTTTGTTAAGATATTCTTAATAACTTAACGTTTTCATTTTACTCGTTTTTGATAAAACCTTTTTATTTTTAACGCATCTACATTTAAAATTCAAAATGTCTCTCGATAATGCCCAAACAACCATTGAAATTGAACCTTATAAACTTTCTGAAATTTTTTCCATTGTACCCGAATTTGAAGGTGATCAAATTTCTTTAAGCAATTTTATAACCGCATGCGATTGTGCATACGACATGGCAACAACGCAACAAAAAGTGTTTTTAGTTATTCACATAAAAAACAAGCTCCGTGGTAGAGCAGCTCAATTAATTAGTTCAAGGAATCCAAGTTCATACCTTGAAATTAAACAATTGTTAAATTTACACTTCGGTGATTCAAGGGATCTTACTTCCCTTATAGACGATCTGCAGCGATTAAGACAACTTCCTAATGAGTCGCCCCTTACATTCTTTAATCGACTTCAGGTCCTGAACGCTAAAATGCATGCCAGCATACAAAAGTCCCCACTCCTACATTCAAAAGAACAAAAAGATGCTCAGACCATGTTAATTGAAACTATGACTCTTAATACACTTCTTACCGGTCTAGAGCCACGCCTAGGACAACTTATCCGTGCTAGTAACCCAACGTCACTTTTAGAAGCACAATCAAGAATTCGGAGAGAACTTCAGCTTTCGTATTTCGAAAATTAAAAAGTTAATAAACCAACTATTCCGAAACCCAGTCCTCAGTTACCTAGACCACACCAGCCACAACAATTAAAGTGTTCCAATTGTAACAGAATTGGTCATACAATATCTCAGTGCAGGCAACTTTCTTCTAATTTTCCCCAAAATAATAATTTCCAACGACCCATAACAAATTCTAATTTTCAAAGACCCGCAATAAACTCGAATTCTCAAAGATCACAATATCAACCAAATTTTTCGCAACAAAATAGACCAAATAATCCTAGCCAAAATACAAACCAAGCACAATTTAGGCCATCAATAATTCAAAGAAATCCCAATTTTCAACCAGCTAAGACGCATCATGTTAATACAAGACAAGAATGCTCCTCAGAGAATTATTTGCCCGAATACGATCAGTACACCGCCGAAAACGGCAATCCCGGTTTTTACGATTTTTTCCAACCAGAGGAAGAATCTTATCAAGATATAAACTATTCAAATGACACTAGTAATTACCAGGATTTTCTTACACCCCTTACGAATACCGACCCTCCAGACAATTCACCCCAGAACCCAATGACCGAGATCCAATCGAGAATAGAAACACTAAATCTAGAGAATATGGATCCAAATCTCAATTTCCCGGAACAAGCGTTTCTTTAAGTCCTCTTCTTACTGTAAATTCTAAGAATCTATATTATATCGATGACGCATCAAAACAATTCAAACTTCTCATTGATACCGGTGCAGGCATTTCTATATTTAAGGAAAACACCGTACAAAAATTTCCTACACGATTTCCCGAAAATGTCACTATTCAGGGAATTACCGATGAAAAACTTTCAATATCTCAATCTACACTCATACCTTTTACTATTGGTGATCCACACAAAGTGTATATTTGCAATTTAGATATAGATTTCGACGGTATATTAGGATTGGATTTCTTGGAACATTATGAATGTATTGTAGATCTGAAATCAAAACAACTTATTACAAATTTTAAAACTATGCCCCTTCACAAAGTAACCACAACTACAGCCATATCAGATATACAAGAATGCATTAAAAACCGTAATAAAATTTCTATAGAGGCTAGAACTGAAAAAATTTTCAAACTCAAGTGCGAACTATTTAATACGGATGCTATACTTCACGCATATGTCAAAGAAAATGTTAGATTGCCAAATGCCCTGGTTAAGGTTAATGAACGCGGTGAATTTTTTACATCTATAATTAACTCAAATGCTATAGAAAAAACAATCGACTTTTCAAATTTAAATATCGAACCTTTTGACCCTGGAATTGATACTGAAACAATTTTTAACTTAAATACCTACCCTATACAAAACGCAGTTTTAGATAGGCGCTCAATTATTAAAGACCAGTTACGCACCGAACATTTAAACAACGAAGAAAACGATTTAATAACTAATCTATGTCTCGAATTTTCCGATATCTTTTATTTAGAAGGCGATAATTTATCTTTTACCAACGAGATCAAACATTCTATAGATACTAATAATTCAAGGCCCGTATTTACCAAATCATATAGATATCCTCACATTCATAAAGAAGAGGTAAAAAGCCAGGTAAATAAAATGTTAGAGCAAGGAATTATTCTCCAGTCCATCTCTCCATGGTCCTCCCCGGTTTGGGTTGTTCCCAAAAAATTGGATGCCTCCGGAAAACCCAAATGGCGTGTAGTTATAGACTACCGCAAGCTGAACGAGCTTTCTATAGCTGATAAATATCCTCTTCCGAACATTTCCGACCTTCTCGATCAATTAGGGAAATGTCAATATTTCACAACCCTCGACTTGGCTTCTGGTTTCCACCAGATCGAGATCAATCCAAAAGACATCGAGAAAACTGCCTTCTCTGTTGAAAATGGCCATTACGAATTCGTCCGTATGCCATTCGGTTTAAAGAATGCCCCGTCCACATTCCAAAGAGTCATGGACAACATCCTTCTCGGTATTCAAAATGAACGTTGCTTAGTGTATATGGATGACATCATCGTGTACTCTCCAACAATACATGAACATATTTCAAGACTAACAGAAGTCTTCAAGCGTCTCCGCAAAGCCAACTTAAAGATCCAACCTGATAAATGCGAATTCCTTCGAAAGGAAGTTGCTTATCTAGGACACCTTATTACCCAAAGTGGAGTAAAACCTAATCCAAGCAAAGTTGAATGCATTCAGAAATTTCCTATGCCAACAAATCCTAAAGAAATAAAGTCATTCTTAGGTCTTGCTGGATATTACAGACGCTTCATCCCAAATTTTGCCAAAATATCAAAACCCCTGACCAAGTTATTACAAAAGGACGTCCCATTCACATTCGACGCGGAATGCAAAACCTCATTTTCTGACCTGAAAAAGGCACTTACATCGGACCCAATCTTAATTTACCCCAATTTCGAAGAAACTTTCTTGCTAACCACAGACGCTAGCGCATTCGCTATTGGAGCCGTCTTATCTCAAGGTCCCATCGGAAAAGATCTTCCGATAGCATATGCATCTCGAACTCTGTGTAGTGCTGAAACAAAGTATTCTACCATAGAAAGAGAATTATTAGCCATTGTATGGGCTGTCAAACACTTCAGACCATATCTTTTTGGTCGAAAATTTGTTTTGGTAACAGATCATCGCCCTTTGACTTGGCTATTTTCAATTAAGGACCCCGGCAGTCGCCTAGCTCGCTGGCGCCTTAAACTCGAGGAATATGATTACAAGATTGAATATAAACCCGGCCGAATAAACAAAAACGCAGACGCCTTATCACGTATTAAAATTAACCATTTTAAAAATTGCTCAGATTTTCAATCAACCATCGCTATTTACGCCTCAAATGAAGACGACTTTAATAACAGACCCTCGACCAGCAAACAAAATTCATTTTCAGAAATAATAACCGAAAACGATCTAGACGATAATGAAATAACCGACGAATACAATAGATTTGTTAATTTATACAAGACAAAATCAATCATCGATTATTCCAAAATCGAAATTTCCAATGATCAATTTTTGGACAAATCAAACAAAAATATTGTCACTTTCTTTTGGCAAACTAAAATGGAAGATTTTCATTTTAAAATTATAGAGGACCTATTTGAGGAAAACTATGATTTTGCCCCGCTTACGGTAAACACCCTGTCTAGTAAGAGTGTAAAGGACCGCAAATATTTCATAATACCCTTGTCGTATAATACTGATACCGTAGTCCAGCAGCTTTTCTATATTATCTATAAATGTCAAGATAAATTCGATCTTTCTAAAACCTATTGTATCGAAAATAATTTACAACTTCCCATCCTCGAAATATTTTCATTCATTTTCTCTGATAAAGATATTAACTTAAAAATATGCCATAACCTCGTAAGAACCCCAGACCCGGATGAAATACCCACAATTTTAGATCAACACCATACTGGCAAAAAGAATCTTCATCGCGGTATTAATGAAACTGTCAAACGCATTCGACAAAAATACAATTGGACCGGACTAACTAAAGATGTCGAAAAACTCATTCGAAGCTGTGAAATCTGCCAAAAAGTTAAAATCTGTAGGAAAAATCTTAGTACGCCCCTAGTCATAACAGAAACTCCAAAAACTGCATTCGAAAGAATCAATATTGACATCTTCGAGTATCCAACTCGTAACTATGCCCTTACGATCCGAGATGAGCTAACCAAGTTCACACAGGCGTACCCAACATCGGATAAAAAAGCCTCAACGATTGTCAATACACTCCTGCTATTCTTTCAACATTATGGAACTCCCCTACGGATCCACTGTGACCATGGCCGTGAGTTTGATAACACATTAATGAAAGACCTGTGCACACTCTATGACGTCAAGTTAACCTTTTCAAGTGTTAGCCATCCGCAATCAAATGGATCGCTCGAAAGATTCCACGCCACTTTAACCGAAATGATTAGGGTTCACACAGCAGAACATCCCGAGGAACACCCATTCAATATCCTCCCCTATTCAGTCATCTGTTATAATAACACAAAAAACAAAACTCATGGATTCACCCCTTATGAGCTGATATTCGGCCATACGTCTAGCCGACCCCCAGAAACCTTATATAATCAAGAACAACTTATCTCCAAATACATCCGAAATCTAAATAATAAAATGGAAACATATTACAAAATCGCACGAGCTAGAACAAACGCCCAAAAGGAAAAATCAAAAATCAGATTCGACAAATCAGTCTCCGATAAACAACCCGATTATAAAGTTGGTGACAAAGTATATGTCAAAGAATCGCAAATTAAAGACAAAAGTGAAAATAAATTCAATGGCCCCTTTCAAATTATCGAACTTTACCAAACTTCAGCTAAACTTAAAAACCTTTCTACAAACCAAATTTCCAAAATAAATTTTGATAGGCTAAAGACATACTATGACTAGTCTATTTTTTTTTCCAGACTCCTTTGGCTTATTCCAGCCGTCTTCTCCCAATACTTCTTCACACCAATCAACAATACCGTTGGACTATTTTACCATGAGGAAAATTTTGTCAAAATTACTAACGATAAGTGGACGTTACTCGTATACAAAGATTTACAACCCCTTAAAGAAACTATACAAAACAACGACAAATTACTTACTACACTCAGTGACGTGTTGAATGACCCATCCCCTAGAACTGTATCTTTTAAAATAGAAATTAAAACACATTTGAGCTTATTAACCCAAATTTCAAACGCAGTTAATCAAAAATATAGAGAAATCATGGCAGATACAAAAAAGTTATCTTATAGGAACAAACGCGGATTAATAAACGGCATTGGTAGTATTTTTAAATCTATCACAGGCAATTTAGATTCAGCCGATGGCGAATATTACAATGCATGTATAAACAAAATCACGCGAGATGAACGCGAACTTGAAAGCTTACTTAAAAATCAAATATCGGTAACTTCATCTGTAATTAAAAACTTCAATTCCACCATTCAAAAGATTCAAATTGATGAAGAAACCTTCAACCAAGACATAGATATTATACAGAGCGCTATCATGAACATATCTGATGACTTAGCGTTTTACGAAGGGCAAATTAAAACTCTAAATCTTTGCGAAGCTTTAATGGAAAGTTATGTTTTTCTAGAAGATTCTTTAAACGATATTATAAATGCCATCACATTCGCTCGTTTGAAAATTCTTCATAGTTCTATAATAACTCCAGGAGATTTGATCACTTCTCTCCAAGGGATATCGCGTTCTCTATCAAAAAATAATCTTCCTCTCCCTATATATTCATCAAATATTGCCAATTATATTGACTTAATTGAATTAGAATCATACCAGTCCGATAATAGGATTGTGTTCGTTCTTAAAATTCCTCTAACTGAACCAGAATCATACACTTTGTATCGAATTTTTCCTATTCCTATTATGGACAATCGAACAGGTCTTTTTCACATAATACCAACAACAAAAAAATACATTGCGCGAGATGACGACGCCTTACTATATGTACTACCACAAGACATCTCCAGCTGCAAGCCACTCGAGACGCACACTAAGATCTGTTCAGACCTTCTGCAATATCCAATCGACAGTGATGCTATCTGCGAAGCACAGCTACTCAGGCAGCAGAACATACTACCGAAAACCTGTCAAACATCGATATTGCTAGTCACCGATTACCACGTCCAAGAGATCTCCACGAACTACTGGCTTATCTCAGTTTCCGAGCCACTTCCTGTAACCGTAAAATGTGGAACCAGGAATATAGAAACCCAGATCCTGAAGACGAACTCCCTTCTTAAGTTACAACCAAACTGTAACGCTTTTATTGGAAGCACAAGAATTCATTCCAAGTACCTGGTGGAGGAATATAAAAATGTAACCTATAAAAGCCATCCTGTTCAGATTCCTTTCGAATGCTGCAAACAGTTCCCAGAACAGTCTCAAATCCCAAAGCTCAAACCCTTGAAGCTCAGCAACATCAATGCCGATGACCTGAACGTTGCTCAACACCGCCTAGACCAATACTCAGAAGAGCTAGACAAGTTGATGAAAGAACCCTTCATAACCAAACATATCCATTGGTTTACGATACTCACAATATCAATGGTCGTTGGAATGGCAATCCTCTACATCCTCTGTAAGTGTAGACGTAAGAAGCCACTGAAACTGTCCATAACTGGTAGTCAGGATCCTCCATCACCTCCCAGGCCTAGTCCGAAGCGCTTTGCCCCATACCAGTTGAGAAGACTAATACCAAAAAGGCGAACTAGCATCCATCCAGAAAATACACAAGAAGAGGAAGAAGCATTTGAACTTCAGTCCTAAAAGTAGCTGCAAAGCACCAACTTTTCACTAAAAGGGGAAGCTGTTATATCCGTTTCCCATGACCTTCCACGTGCCTCCAGAATGTCGCCACATATTATCACACAGTTGCGTCATTCACAGAAACCAACATCAGCAGTTTCCAAGAATTGCGACAGTACGCTCAAACACCGTCAGCAGTCTCCATGGAAGCCAGCGGATGCTTGCCGGTTTCCCACGTACCTCAGCAAGATTTTTAATATAAATAGACTATGTAGATTTTATTAAAAACAGTATAATATTATTCTTTTAAGTTGTAACAATAATTAATGTCCATTTGATTTCCAAAGTTGTGAACATATTGTTTTATTTTATTTTAATAAAAAGTGTTTTTTTTAAAAAGTGAATTTTTCAAATAGTGAGATAATATATATATATATATATATATATATATATATATATATATATATATATATATATATATATAAGATCTCCCTGGGTACAAGCCTACCTGATGAGGGTAGTGGTCCAGAAATCATGATCGCAAGAGGGTACCCTGTGACACATTCGAAAGCAATTCTTCTTGTAGGCCGTTTTGTACCTGCAGAAATTATATATTTTTGCTATTTACATATGTATTTTCCGGCAATGAACTTTTCATAACCGACTTCAAAAGGAGAGGTTATCAATTCCATCTTATATATTTTTTATGTATATACGTCGATTACTTCGTGATGGTTTGACCAATTTGGATACAACTTTCAGGGAGTGTTTAAGATGTTGCCAAAGTGGTTCTATATCAGCCACATTGAAAAAATGTTTTAAACGAGAGAATAATGCCATTTTCAACTATTTTCTCGATGTTACATTGAACAATATATGCGTTCACCATTTTGTCAGGAAGAAAGAGTATGTATGTTACAATTGTATATTATCTTGAGTCTTCATTGTTGTGACTCAAGATTTTAGAAATGTTATGATTCACTAGATTAAGGTTTTGTATTTTAAATGAGTTGAGTTCATGTATTGGTAACGGACAGTAGTGTCCCTAAAGGATCCCATTGAAAGAAATTTAATGTGTTACTGTTAGGAAGGAATGTTTTAATCTTTATATTAAACTCATAAATACATTAATTTTAAGATTTTTCTATAGGTACAAGCGGGACCCACAGTAACAAAGTTTTTGTTTTTGAATTATTCTAGATCCTTAAAAAAATGGCTGATGGTTAGGTTACACATTATTGCAAAGAAAAGAATGACGCAGTCCTATTTTGTTGATTGTATATACATTTTGTTAATTTTATATTCATTAAAAAACGTAAGAAATTAACGTTATTTAAAAAACACTTAACGTGTAGCATCTCGGACAATCCTCATTTTCAACAAAAAGGATTATTTCTTAGTTTCGGTTAAAACGATTAGAAATAGGTCACTCGAAACATTGTGAAACTAAATAGATGTTAAGAAAGGTACTTACATTATCATCGTCAATCAACTGAGTTTCCTCCTCGTTTCTCTCGGGATACATCCTCGCTTCTTCCAGAATATCATGTTCGAGCGGCTTGTATCGGCGATACTGACTTAAATGATCTGCGCGATCCGATGCTTCTTTCATATGATTTAATCCATCTTCGAGTTTCTCGAAGAATCTATCACGGTAGTTCTGACTAGCCCTTTAAAAAGAAAACGTTTTTTAACAAAATCTAGCAGCTTTAATAAAATTTATAAAAACATAAAATATATATTAAATATATACTGATGGCGAAAGAAGTCGCCTTGAAAGAGTAGGAGTAAGTATTGGTTCAGGGCAACAGGAAGTGAGTTTAACACTAATGTTAATGTATGTACAGGCTGATCTAGATCAGTGGCGGCTCTTCCATAGGGTCATTTGGTCAATGACCCCCCAAAAATATTTCAGAAAATACATTATTCGTTGGACCGTCCCTCCTATTAGTATAGTAATAAAACGCGAACCTTAGGAAAAGTTAAATACGCTACACTATTATCCGCGCGCGACGCACAGTGATTCGATCTGTACATGCTAGACGGCGAAAAATATTTTACAAGTTGAATTCATTATTTTTATTTAAATATGAGATATAATGTATTTAATAAGTCGTTATTTAGCATTTTGATAAGAAATACTGAATATAGGATTATACAGGGTGTCCCAATAGTGTATGCTCGGTTGATATGTTAATAACGGCTAGTCATAGATACAAAAATTAAATAGAAAAGTGGTACAGCAACATAAGCTGCACAACCTAAAATTATTTTCATTTATACAGGATGTCTAAAAAATCTGTACTAAATCAAAATTGCTGTTTTTATGGTGCACCCTGTGTATGTTTTCTAATTTGAATTCTACGAAATTATCAACACGATTAATTATTATTTTGTTCAATAATGTACAACACAGAAAAATAAAAATACATAATTTTCAAAAATACCCTATACAGGGTGTCCCTAAATTACATTGTCATACTTCAATAGGGTATCCTTCATCGAAAAAATACTAGTTTGTCATATAAACAGGATTGTTTTATTTGTGTTTTAATAACTCTCATAATAAGCCAGATTACAGCCACAAAAGTGAACATTTTATGTTATAGGTAATGACTTTATCTTGTGGAGGACAGTACCTATTATGGCCTATTATGGGAGCTATTAAAATAAAATAAAAAAAATCCTTGACAACCTGTATTTCAAACACAAAGCTTTTTCGGACCTATGTTTACATGATAAACTAGTAATTTCGATGTAGAATACGCTATTTAAGAATGACAGTCTGATTTTGGAACATACACATATACACATGTTTTTATACACATAACAAAAGTTTCATAATGTCAATTATTGTTCAAAACAATAAACTATTCGAATAAACTACAGAAATATCTATAACTAGGAACCTATTTAAAAAATTAAAAATCGTCAACACTTCCCTCGATTGAGCTTTCAGAGCTGTCTGGTTCAAAAGAATTTTCATTTACTTCTGACTCTCTGATTGGGGACTCGTTCTGGAGTCTTTAAAAAGGGCAATACATTTTCAGGGAACGTTCTTAAACTCGCAATAGGTTCTTCACGGTACGAACCAATCAAAGGGTCAGAAGTAATGAGTAGCATATTAAAAAGGTCTGTATTTGTATTTAATCTAGATGTTTTTCGTGTAAAGAAAACGGCAATCTTTATTGCGATACATCGATTGGCACAATACACTCCCTTATAACATCTACTGCATGTGTCAATATTTTATGAATACTTATAGGCATTGAATACCAATTATATAAACTTATGTACATTTTCTTAGTCTCTAACAAAAAAATATTGAATAATTCTAAATTTAAGTCATATCCCGAGGACAAGCAACACAATATAACATAAAAACGCTCAATAAGACCATGTTCGATACCGGTTATTTCGGCACTTTGAGCAGCATGTTTGAAAAATCGTCTAGCCGTATTGCCATCATTTGTGGTACCAAACCCAGGTTTGGGCTTATCCACTATAAGACCCATTTCAGCTTTGAATCGCGCTTGAATGTTTTTTTTCCTGTTTGCAACAGATAATTTGTCGTTTTCTTTCCGGATAGCCCATTTTTTTACTTCTAATCTATATGATATATGCAAAAAACATTCAAGCGCTTTTATCCATGCATGTAAAGTGGATAAACCATACTGGTAAACTTCGGTCTTAGGTGTTTTAAGCTGCATGGAGTTCATTTCACTGGGTTTGGCACCACAAATATAGTGTGATAGTGTACTTCCGTCAGATACCTTATCGATAATGGTTGAAGCTATTGCTTTTAGTAGACGTTGGAAAGTGTGATTAGCCAACGCTTGTAAATTAATACTGGCGCTAACTTCATCTACATCAATTACATTATTTGAAGGAATACATTCACTTTTCATTTTTCTTAGGCAGTATAGCGATGGGTACAAATTGTGTCCTTTTTCTAAAGCTTTTTTTCTTAATACTTTATATTTATTATGGGTTAATCCTAAGTCGATATATAAGCCAAGTGCTTCTTCGCCAGAATAAGTTTGCAATGATTTAGCTTTTTCTATCAGTTTTTGAATTTCTTTTGCTTTATTATTGGATTCAGAAGCCGTTTTTAGGAGGACTGCTGAAGTTCTACTGCCATTAGCTCGTGCAGACATTTGTGCTGCGTATTTTAATTCAGCTAAAGACCTCGATTCAACGAGATCGCGCACCTTGGTACGTTTGGTCCGTTCGCTACAGTTTTCGAATGATTTTTGTGGTCTCCCTGGGCCACCAATATGTTCATTATTTTCATCAGAATTATTGTCTTCATTTATATTTTTGAAAATAAAATAGTTTGCCAACCAATCTTGATATTTGATTAAAAATCTAAAAAAACGAATATTTTGTTTTTTTATGTATGAAGCAGATTATTTTTAGACACACTGCATTATAACGATTTTTTTCTTTTAGGATGGGAGTGTGCTATAGTAATGTCAATATTTCGGAAGGAAAAATGAGAAAGTTGAAAAAAATAATATAAGTTTGATAAGTTCACCTTTCTTTTCTGCAGCCAGCCGACTTCCATTTTTTCTCAATTTTCGAAGAAAACAACTTTATTTGGGTTTTTAAACCACTTGATATATCCGTTGAAATATTTTGTAAATTAAAAGCTTCTAAAAGGAACTGATATAAGCGGTTGTTTTTTTCATTTTTTGGATGAGAACACCAAACATCCAAATAAGCCATACGAGAAACTCGGTAATCACCTTCTGAAAAAAAATGTTTTCAGTATGATGCAAGGCCGCCCGTGCGAACATTAAGAATTATGTCAAAAGAAAGCTAAATAATGTAGTTTTAACATATCAAAAAATAACAGGGGTACCTCGGGATACTCATACTTAGATTTGTTAATAAAATTGAGAATTTAGGTAAGTAAATGTTTTTATCCGCAAAAACTATGTTTATATTTCACCCTGTATAAATTGATCAATAATTATCAATCAATGTCAAAAAAGTAGCTCCTACCTTCAAAAATATTGGCCATTTCTTCAACTTGCAAAACTTAGTTTCTGCGTAGAAATATAATGAATCCAGATAACACAAATGTAAACAATATACTATCTAATTATCGCTCAATTTATTTCCTCACATTATAACTAAATGCTTGAGGAGAATGATGACAGATGTCAATAACAAACATGATTATGTTGTTATTGGATACCTACCAATAGCTGAGCGTGTCAAAGGTTGCTAGATTAACCAATTCTTTTTTGCCGTGTAACATATATGGATCGAATCACTGTGCGACGGTTTGAATGGTCACGTTGCGTTCCTTAGGCATCATAAAATACGCTATACTAAGCTAGGCTGGCAGTCCGAATTGCCCTGATTACCATAAAGCTTGACGAAAATACCCGAAGATTTCACAGCTACCGAACGGAAGCCGAACGTGATAGCAAATGGAATATGAAATCACGATTTGGATCATCAGCCGGTCTCTTCTCAAATTCGATCGATCGGTGGCGGCATCACGTCGCGCGATCGATATTCTAACTCAATATTATTTCCGACGTGTTTAATTTTTAATTAAAAATTGATTTATATACTGTTTTTGTAATATATATTTTTTAATTTTTATGATCCACGTGCGAGTTGGAAATATACAGGAAATAAAATGTTGGTAGTGACTAGTGCAAAAAAATAAACAACTAAAAAGTGCTAACGAACTTAATTTTATGAAAATAACCGAATTCAAGGTTAGTATACGACAAACTAGTAAAGACAAAAATAAAGAGGTTCATCGAAACTTTCGCAAAAGTATGTACCGTAAAGTTACCTAACTTTGACCGAAATTGAAGTTCAATTGTGAATATCTTTGCTTGGCGTTTAGCTAATTTGTTCATTTAGTGGACCACCTTGGGGCTTCAAGTAACCCTTTAAATTGCACCATCAAATTTTTTGTTAGCAAGCCACATAAGGCATTTTTTTAAAAAAAACCTTGGTGGTCAAAGTTAGGGACGATGAACCTAACTTTGACTGACCCCTTAAAATGTATGATATCTTAAATTTAGGGACCCTGTTCAATATCATTGACCATCAGATTCATTTTTAAAAAATATTAGAGAAGATTTGGTTCATTTTTTTCAAGAATAAAACACAAAAAATCAAAAATAAAGTATTTATTCTTATAAATATAATAAATGCAGGTACTAAAACAGTCTCGATTTAGTAAAAACAAACTAACATATAAATCAAACATAAGTAGGTACCTAAATACCTACATAAAACAAAAAACAAACAAAATTAAACTTAAGAACGAAATAAATATGTTTAACATTTCGGAACAAGAAAATATTATTCTATTTTTAGTTGCAAATTGTCAACTTCTGGAAATACCAACCCGCGTTTGAAATCACTAGGTTTGTTTAGTTTCAAAATTATGTCCTTTTTAGAAACTAGTGATATATCATCTGCTATGGGCCAAATAAATTTGGAATTCTTATTCCGCATGAATTTTATTTGAAATTCTTGCTCCTCGGAAGTCATTATTTGACCAACATAATATTTTGGTTGGTTATTTAGGGTTTTTAGGGACACTACTACATAGTCATCTGTAGCACACTCTTCTTTTTTGTTCATTAAGGTCTTTCTCAAATCTGCTAGGTTCGTATTTTCCTCTGCTGAATCTTCATCGTCGAGTTGGACTTCAGTAGTTTTACTTAAAGCCTTTTTTTCATTAGTTGCCCATGTCTCAAAACAGCTATCATTTAAAGTGTCCGTGTATATTATATTGCCTTCATCAATACTGTCAGAACTTTCGCTGGCTAGTCTCATTCTTTGCGTCTTTTTCTCGAATATCTTTTTAATAGCTGTCTTCTGATTCGATGGACCTGGAGTTGGGTTGACGTCATTGTCATTCGAAGTGAGATCTTTTAATCGGATTCCCTGACCTGGTTGGACGTTGATTTTCGATTTTCTTGTCTTCTTAGGTGCTTCTTGATCCCCATATCTCATAGTTTTTAGCATTCCTACTACGACTTCAGAAACTAACTCAACTGAGCGATCTTCTGTCGTCCCTTCAGTGCTAGTTCGAGGAAGCCTATTTATCACTTCCTGTGGATTAAACGGAACGATTCCACATTTTTTAAAGCCGTTTGTGTGCCTACCACTTTCATCTGCTTAGGCTGTCTAATAGCTTGGTCTTTTATTTGTTTCTTTAAGGCATCTAGTTCAAGAGAAGCTCTTTTTTAAAATGTTCCTCCATGTCAAAAACATCATCCTGGAAAGCTGCGGATCTTCTTCTGATATTTCTAAATATTTGTCTTTTTGTTGTAATTGTTGTAAAAGTTCTTTATTTTCCGTCTTTAGTTCTTGGATAATTTCTTTGCTAAATTCTTGACTATTTGCTTTATCAATGCAAGTTTGGGAACAGTATATTTTGTGCTGATCGATATGGATCCAATTTTTTTTCTTTCCCAGCAAGATTTATGTACTATTGTATGGCATGAAACGCAACAGTATATTCTCAGTTGCAGTTGCTTGCTGGTACAACATGGAAATATAGGAATTTTATTATCAAGCATGGTAACTGAGCAAGAACAAAGTACGTACAGTTTACAATGATATGAAAAAGTGTGCAAAAACAGAAGCAATTAACTAATATTATGTATATAAAGTACAAAGGACATCAAATTAGTAGAATGATTGTTTGGAGAAATGCTCTTACAAAGATTGTTTAATAGGCGCGGAAACTGGTCCTTTTGAATTACCTGGGATTTTCTTTGTTGGTTACTTTTCCAGGAATCTAATATGTCCCGCCACTTTCTTTTTAATGGCGCCTAGAAGGCGACATCCAGTGGCTGGCACAAATGGGTCGAATTTTTAGGAAAACATGCGAAAATAATATTATTTTCATGTGCAGTTTTTAAAACTTCCGATGAAAAATGACTCGCTAGATTATCTCCAAGTACTACGATTTTCCCATCCTTATGTTGTTTTTTAACGAATGGTACAAATTGGTTGCAGAACCAGTCAGTGAAAATAACAGAGTCGAACCATCCGCTTTTACTCCGATTGTATCGTGTGTGGGGTGGTCCTCCCTCTGTCCATGTGGACCAAATGTGTTCAGATTTGTACACCACGTATGGCGGCAACATTACACCACTTGCGGATCCGCAAAACATAACGGACACACTGGCTTTTGTGGAATCGCGAATGCTATCTGGGTATTTCGTACTTTTTTTAAATATGTACTT
The DNA here is from genome assembly GCA_030620095.1 of Kuschelorhynchus macadamiae. NCBI lineage: Eukaryota > Metazoa > Arthropoda > Insecta > Coleoptera > Curculionidae > Kuschelorhynchus > Kuschelorhynchus macadamiae. Next base: position 123,370 of record JAUTXW010001603.1, read on the forward strand.
TTTCCTTCCCGGATCGTCGGCTAGGTTGGTTTCGTCGTAGTTATAAATTCGGCCGGGGTCAATAAAGTCTCCATCATTCTGTAATGTATCTTTCAATGCATTAAAATATTGCATTATTGTATCTGGCGATATTTCTCCTTTTGAAACCTTGAGGTTTTGACTCATTCTATGGCTAAGTGCCTGATGCCGATTTATAAACTTTGTCGTCCACCTTAGAGTTGGCATATTTCCTTCTTTAAATTGTGAAGCGGTCACTCCCTTTTTATCTAAAAGGTCGCTTACTAAATGTTGCAAGTCTTTACGGCTAAAAGGGAACCCCCACTCGCTAACTTTTATAGCATGTGCAACTATAGCTTCTTCTTCAGTGGGTGTTAGCACGAAGGGGCGACCGACCTTACCCAAGTGTACTTTTTTACACTTATTAATTAATGTACCCTTTGGTATGTTAAATGTTTTCGCTGCCTGGTTTTTTGATATTTGTCCCGACCTTATCATGTTTAATGCCCTTTCAAGGTTAACTCGATTTTCCCCTATGTCGTACTGGCTGTACTTTCTTTTCGGCATTTCTGAGAAAAAAATAATAAGTTTTTATTAAAATAAAACTCAACTTTGACCGTGCCATTAACTTTGACCGGCGGTCAAAGTTATTGACAAAAGTTGCAATTTTAGGTTATGTTTACATTTTTTTTTAAATATAGAAAAATGTGTGACCAGTTCAGTTCACGTTATCACAATCACTTCCTAATAGTTTAAATCACTTACCTGCGTAATACTAATGATTAAAACGAATTAGTTTTTGCTCAGCAATGAGAAGTTTACCGGTAATATTTTCGCGGCACTTTTTCGGGATGGCGGACAAAGTTTCTATCGGGACTATTTTTTCGCGCACGTTTGAAAACGCATTAAAGGCCATCTATGATGCACTGCCCTACTTATCAGGACCAAAATCGCAACGGTATCTACTTTTGCTGCTTCATAAATTCGGTTAAAAACATTTTTTGAATTTGTGGTCAATGTTATATTCGGAGTCAAAGTTAGGTAACTTTACGGTACGATATAGCTAACTGGATATGTGGTTGTGAAGTCTCTAACTCATTTTACTGTTATGTTTGTTTGTTGTTTTCTAAGGACTCGTCGGACTCATTATGGTGCAAAACCGGTGTTAAAGACTTAAAATACTTAAAAGAAAAAATAAAAAATATGCGTTTTCTGCAGATCACATGAAATATTCGGTGAACTATGCTACGGTCGGAAGTGAAGATATTCTCACTCAGCTAGACACAGCTTATAGAAAATCCCTTAGAGATTTTAATGAAAATGTATCCAAAAATAGTTATATTTTAAACAGAATTATAGATTGTGTAAAATTTTGTGGGACATTCGAGCTGGCACTACGTGGCCATGATGAAACGGCTTTGTCTGCAAATCCAGGGGTTTTTCGAGGGCTTATAAATTTTGTTGAGGAGTTGGGCCAAGATAGACTATTCGCTTTAGCAATGTTAAGTAACGAGAAATCATTTATAAAAGGAATGTGCGTGCAATTTTAACGAACGTGTCATTCAGCATTTTTTTAATTCTAAAGAACGAAGAGTAGGCCTGAACTTTAAAGCTCAATAAATCTTATTTATTTTTATTTTAAGAATGTCTGTTTTTAAATTTGTTATTGACCTCCCAATATAATTCACCACGAGCCGCCACTGACCTAGATAACTCTTTAAATAGAAATTTCTCGGTCAATTTTGAAATTAGAAAAAAGTATTCCAAACAAAAGTTGTCTGATTTGATATACTTTTTCATATGCTTATATTTTTATGTGTACAGGGTGTCTCAAAAAAACATAGCAAGTACCAACTTTATTTTTTAAATATGATATACCACATTTTTAATGGTTTGAATGAATTTTATATTAAAATCTGCTTTTTTTCGAAATATGGAAGGTTTTAGAAATACAAAATACTAGTATTTTTCGAATATAACTGCTTACCTATTTAGATACTTGCTGCTACCTGGAGATAAAGGATTATTCTTCGAATAGCATGAGGTTAATGTTTAAAAGTCTGATTTACCGCATAAATCATTTTTATTTTCCACTAATATTCCACAAAATATTTACAAAATTTGATAAAACATTTTATATAGTTTGTAAATTATGTTTACTAAATTTGGAAATAACATGGTATAGTGTATCTAAAGTCAATTGAAACACCACTTATATGGAATAAATTTATTTTTATTCAGTTGACAGGTCCCCGTACAAACAGCGGACCTTCGTGACACAGTCAACGTGGACTCCAATATTATACATATATATATATATATATATATATATATATATATATATATATATATATATATATATATATATATATATATATATATATATATATATATATATATATATATATATATATATATATATATATATATATATATATATATATATATATATATATATATATATATATATATATATATATATATATATATATATATATATATATATATATATATATATATATATATATATATATATATATATATATATATATATATATATATATATATATATATATATATATATATATATATATATATATATATATATATATATATATATATATATATATATATATATATATATATATATATATATATATACTGGGTGGTGCAACCAAGATGGGGTGGACGATTGTGGGCAAACGGTGAGGAATTTGAAAAAAAAAAAATATGATTGATAGTCAAGAACGCTGTGTTTTAAAATTATACCCATTATACAGGGTGGTCTGAAAAGTTCGTGGTGAACCAAACTTGTGTTTTTTTAAATGGGATACCCGGTATATTATTATTTTAGTTGATTTTCCTATTCGTTGCGATCATTTTGATATAAGGTTAGTTGGGTCTAAAATTTATACCAAGGGAATGGGACGAGGTTAAAGTGGAAAAAAGGGTTATACTCCGGCCATTTTTTGAAAACAATTGAAGCAGGTATGGAAAAACCAAATATTCTATAAAATGTATTGTATCTAGGACTACAATAATCGCTTGTAAGTCGTTCAAAATTATTCACTGTTATACAGGATGGTCAAGTTTTGCAAATTTACCTTGGATTGAATTTTTTTAAATGGAACACCCTGTATATTTTACTTTCATGTTAAAGTTAGCATTACTAGCTTTCAGAAAATACCATATTTGATACCTTTCTAACCAACAGTTTTTCAGTAAATTAGCTGTGAAATCAAAATTTCTTCATTTTAACACGAATTACTCTGAATTCACGTTGTTAAAATTGACAATTTAATATTAGGAGGCAATGATATCATCATAAATTGAACAAAAGATTGACAGTCCTGTCAAAACAGCAAAGTGTCAGAATATTGTCATCAGTAAATAAATAAATATTGTTCTTTGATGATGCGATGCCGAAATAAAAACAAGATAGAAGCTTTTGTTTATCATAGAGATTTCAAGAAACAGGAAATGTTGCTTTCAAAAAAACGTAAAGTAATTAATAAACCAGTTACCAATGAAGATAATGCTTTGACAGTATTATTAACAGATCTTTTTTTACAAAAAAATAAATTTAATATAAATCAACAAAAACAATGTAACTAAAACTTATAAAAGATGTTCAACTAAACCTCCGTTTTGCTGAAGGCACATTTCGAGTCTATCCATAAATGAAAGTTTCACTTTTCTCAATGTCAGATCTGAAATGTTACGAAAACTGCTTATTATTCTCAACTTCATATCTTCCACTGTAGTTGGAACCTCTTTATAAACTTCTTCTTTAACATGTCCCCATAAAAAGAAATCTAGTGGCGTTAAATCGGGTGACCTCGCAGGCCACTTAACTGGTCCACCTCGCCCAATCCAATGCTCTCCTTTCCAATTATTGAGAAAATGTCTTACATGCCTATGGTAATGCGGGGGTGCTCCATCATGTTGGAACCATAAAGAATTTCTTAACATTAAAGGTAAGTCTTCGAGCAATACGGGCAACTCATTTCTCAAAAAATTTAAATAGACTTCTCCCGTTAAATGCTCTTCAAAGAAATATGGTCCTGTAACATGAGAGCCAATTATACCTCCCCAAACATTAATTGATCATTTATTTTGATGGTCCACCTGACGAATCCAATGTGGATTTTCGGTTGAATAATAGTGCATATTATGTTTGTTAACCAAGCCGTTGCTTTTAAAAGTTGCTTCATCTGAAAACAGCACCCTATCTACAAAACCTGGATTATCCCAAATTGTATTTAAAAACCAAATTGAAAACTCTTGTCGTTGGACGTAATCGCGATCATACAGTTCTTGGTGTAATTCAATGTGGTAGGCATGATATTTATGTTGTTTCAGAATCCGTTTAATACTAGTGCGTTCAATATCAGTAGCTCTCTCAATTTCCCTGGTACTTGTGTGTGGATTTTCTTGCACTGTTAATAACACTGTCAAAGCATTATCTTCATTGGTAACTAGTTTATTAATTACTTTACGTTTCTTAAAAGCAACATTACCTGTTTCTTGAAACCTCTCTATAAACTTGCAAAAGCTTCAGGTCTTGGTTTTTTTTCGGCATCGGGATATCGTACCGTATAAACCCTGCTTGCTAGTAAAGGGTTTTTTTGACACTCGCCCAACATAAAAGTCATGTTTATCAACTCTGGAGTACTCAACTCATTGTTATTTAACAATTTCTCGGCTTATCGTCAAAAACAATTCTCTGACGCTTTGCGGTTTTGACAAAAATGTCAATCTTTCTTTTCATTTATGATTATATCATGGCCTCCTTATATTATAGGTAGTCAATTTAAGCAACGTAAATAATACCGTTTCTGTTAGAATGAGTAAATTTTGGTTTCACGGTTAATTTACTAAAAAACTGTTGGTTAGAAAGATATCAAATAGGGTATTTACTGAAAGCTGGCGATGTTATCTTTAATATGACAGTAAAATATATGGGGTGTTCCATTTAAAAAACTTACAAGCGATTATTGTAGTCCTAGATACAATACATTTTATAGAATATTTGGTTTTTCCATACCTGCTTCAATTGTTTTCAAAAAATGGCCGGAGTATAAACCTTTTTTCCATTTTAACCTCGTCCCATTCCCTTGGTATAAATTTTAGACCCAACAAACCTCATATCAAAATGATCGTAACGTATAGGAAAATCAACTAAAATAATAATACACCGGGTGTCCCATTTAAAAAAACACAAGTTTGGTTCACCACGAACTTTTCAGACCACCCTTTATAATGGGTATAATTTTAAAACACAGCGTTCTTGACTATCAATCATATCCCAAAAATGTTTTTTCAAATTCCTCTCCGTTTGCCCACAATCGTCCACCCCATCTTGGTTGCACCACCCTGTATATATATTTTATATATATATTTATATATATATATATATATATATATATATATATATATATATATATATATATATATATATATATATATATATATATATATATATATATATATATATATATATATATATATATATATATATATATAACCTGTATTTTTCGTTAGCCCCGAGTTTCTGGTAAAGTGATTTTACCACTTTTTATATATCAAATTTTGTCTTATAAATAATAAAAAAATTTACTTATTTTAAACACGTTTTAAAATTGGAACAAGTATTCTATAATTATTTATTTATTGCCTACAAAATCACAAATGTACTAAAAAAGTAAGCAAAAAAATGGTGACAAATCTAATAAAAAAAATTTTAAATTAAAATTCACCGGCTAATATCCAGGAGCTAGTGGCAAAAGCTCTGAGAATCGGTATAAGGAATGTACAGAAACTTTTGCATGAAAAAAAAACATAATTTACTTCCGAAGAAGATTAAGAAATGTACACGAAAAAATCCAAAGGCAAAAGACTTAAGTTACAATGCAAAAATGGATATTCATAATGCAATTTATGATTTATACACGTCAAAGACTAATATAATCCTTCAGAAACTTTTTAATATTATAGATTAAAAAATATCATCATCACTTAAAAAGTCCTCATCTTTTGAGTCGTCCTCAAATGACGCAATGATCATTGGTGCTATTTCGACATCTAACTCGTTCTCGATTCCACCAATCCCATATTAATTTCTGCGTATGTTCCACAGATTTCTTCCAGTACTCCGGCGTAATATATTTTAATGAATCTTGCCAAACAATTTGCACTTCATCTGATGTAAGACCATCGTTCACGTGTTTTTCGTAATATGATTTTGCCCCAGCCCATATTAATTCTATTGCGTTAAACTGGCAATGGTATGGCGGCAGTCGTAAAACTTCATGTCCATTTTCCCCTAATATTTCATCTACGGCATATATTGTTGGTTTTTTAATGGATTTTGCCATTAAAAGAAGTTCTAGTTTCAGCATATTGGGTAAAGGATTTGGTTTTTGTTTTATTAGCCAGTCATAAATATCACTTTTCTTCCAAGATGAAGTAGGTTGTTTATTTAAGATTCTTGAATGATAAGATGCATTGTCCAGAATGATTAAAGATGGAGCATCTAAATTTGGAATCAATTGTTCTTTTAACCACTTTTCAAACAGTTCCCAGTTCATATTATCATGGTAATCCATACTTTTGGATGTCGAAGAAAACAGTAAACTTGCAACTGGGAGAAATCCTGTTGAAGAACCTGCATGCAAAATGATGAACTGTTTTCCTGTCCCACATCCCTTTTTTCTCTTGTCACTTTTTACAGACTCGTCCTGCCAAGATTTCGAACCACTTCCATTAGAAAATATCCAAGTCTGGGTACGCTGACTTGCTATATGTGGCAACTCGCATAAAAATCTTCGATTACAGTCGTTTTTATATCGAAATCCCAACATTTTTATTAATTTTGACAACGATTTTAGTCCAATTTCCAATATGCCTCGATTTTTTAAACCTTATTTTAAAACTTGAAGGGTTATATTAGTTTTTGATGTGTATAAATCGTAAATTGCATTACGAACATCCATTTTTACATTGTCACTTAAGTCTTCTGTCTTTGGCTTTTTTCGTGTACATTTCTTAATCTTCTTCGGTAGTAAATTATGCTTTTGCTGGTATTTGTATGTTTATCCTCTTTTTTCATATGAAAATATCATAGGTCTATCTAATTCATCTTACGGATTTTATGCGGAGGATATGATTACACGTAATAAAAAAAAACAAACTTAAATAAAAAGTTTGTCGTTGATAAATCGTATAACCCGCACGATAACACTGCTTTTGACTATACAAGGTCATGCCCCGCCCCCGCATTCAGTTTGTATTCATACCCTTTATAACTCGCTCTATTTCAAGTACATAAAATTCTTTAATACTCATGTATTACGAGCGAGTGGGCGAAAAATAGTGAAAATGCAAAGGAGACTTTAATTAAATCACGTTTTGCAACGCTGAAAACCTGAAATTTAATTTTGTGCTTCGGGTTTTGATTCAATATCTGTCTCTCCGCAACCAAATAGATGCGACCGAAAGATTCAAGTGCAGATTAATATAAATTGCCATTTCCAGATGTCCTAAAAATAAGTTGGTTGGTTACATTCAAGTTTATGTGCCTGAATAAATAGCTCTGAAACAAACACTCAAGAAATTTGGTTGTGATAGAACTTTTATGTTTTGAAAACTATATTTACTACCATAACTCAATTGTTCAGGACTCCGATACTTGTTGATTTTGTTGGTCGGGATCGGGATATAGTGGTAGTTCAAATTGTTTTTTGTTTTAAGTATGATATTTGACTTTTGCTATCTTTTTGTCTAGAAGTGAATGCAGTCTTATACGCCGCCTATAACTACAACCACAAGCAGTCACAAATTTCAGGATATGAGCTATTATAATTTTTCTATTGAAATAGCACTACCCCCTTTAAATTTGATTTTCCATAATCCCGAATGTCCGAATAAAACATGAGAGACAGACTCGAATATCCTTTGGAAATTGATAAGCTTATGCAGTAGGATCAATCTTCTTTAAAATAATATTAAAAACCTCTTGGAAGATTTAACCATTGGCCAATATAACCGCCTCATTTGGCAACAAGGCGGCCCTCCATCCCATAATACCATGCCTGACACAAATTATCTTAACAACCGTTATGATATTTGGATCGGTAGGCATGGTACTATTAGATGGCCCGCCAACAGCTCTGACCTAAATCCTCTAGATATATTTTTGTGGGGATTTTTAAAAACAGGATATATTATAATAAACCTTTAGACTTAAACGTTCTAAGGCCGAGAATAGAAAATGAAATATTCAATTTAAACCATGACTAATGATTATCAGCATTTTATTTCTGCATCTATTAATAATAAGATGAGGGAAAACTTTTTTAAATGTATTTAAAATCGAAAAATGTAGAAAATATTTAATTTCTGAGTTTTTGTAAGCTTTAAAAATGGCAAATTTATATTAAATTGATACCTTCATGAAATTTCTATTAAATTAATACGTTCACACATCTTTATTAAAAGTTCTTGGTCGGAAAAGATATATGTAGAATAGCCAAAATATATAATTTCTGCAGGTGCAAAACGGCCTATATATTTTTTGCTATTCTACATATATCTTTCCCGGCCAAAATGGGAAGAACTTTTGATAAAGATGTGTGAAAGCGCATTTTTATGGATTTTAATATCTACTCATCTACAGGTGTTAAACTACCAAAATGCCATTTTAGGACGTTTTTTGTGACTTCCGGTTTGACCGGAAATGACCCTAACTTTCGATTTTTAAATGAGACACTCTATATATTTTTCAATATTTCGAATTTATGGATCATTTTACGTCCGATAGTACTAGTTTTGTTGCGATTTTGGTAACGAAAAAGAATTTATCACGATATTTAATTTTTAGTCTAGAGGGCCATGACCAACTCAGAATTATTCTAGTGAATGTGTACATTGTTAGAAAAATACATTTTTATTTTTTTCATTACTTTCTTGCTTTTCAGAAATATTTCAAGTCGGAAAAATCAATTTTTGGTTAATAACTTAGTTATGTCAAATAAAACTACCCCATTTTCTAATCACGGTTAAATGGAGTTTTTCAAAACGCATAAAATGACATAACACAATCATAGATGTTGAGTGAGTTTTTTTGTAATTTATTTATTTTTGTCTCCAATAACCATAAAGGGCATTGCTTAATATACACCCACCTAAGTAAGTATGCCATTACAAAATAGATAAAAACGAAATTTTGTTAATGTTTATTTATGACCTAAACTACCCTAAAACTAGTTTTTAACCATAAAATATTTTTAACTAACCACCAATAAGATTTTCAAAATGTCCTCTCTGAGCAGCTCTACATTGCCTAATACGGAACATATTTTCTTCTACAACATTTTGTAGCATTTGCAGAGTAATGTTTTGAAATGCTTCTCGTGTTCTATGTTCCAATACTTCAAGTGTTGCTGTTGGTGTCTGGTATACACGATTTTGTATGTACCCTCATGAAAAAAAGTCAAGCGGAGTGAGGTCTGGCGACCTTGGTGGCAACTGGATCGCTCCATTTGTGGCTATATATCGCTGTCCAAATCTTTGCTCCAAATGAGCAATCACAACTCGGGCATTATGGGGTAGAGCCCGATCTTGTTGGAAGTAAATGTCCCGATTTAAAGCCAACGGAATGTCTATTAAAAACCCCTCAATTTCGTTTTGCAAAAACTGTAGGTATCTCTCTCCTGTTAAAGGTCCTTGAAAAAAAATTGGCCAAATTATCCTGGTTCCCAATATCCCAGCCCAAACATTTACTCCGAATCTTTGTTGAAAATTTCCAACATTTAATCTATGCTCATTTTGCCTAGACCAATATCTTGTATTTTCTCGATTGAACATACCATTGTAAATCTTGACTCATCTGTGTATAATATCGTTAATGAAAAATTATTTGGGCCATTATTTTCCAAAAACCAATTAGCGTATTGAAACCTTCTTTCGAAATCACCCTCGTACAAATACTGGTATAGTTAATACTTGAAGGAGCAATACTTATACGTTTTTAATATTTTCCAAACCGATTGGTGACTAATGTTTAGTTCTTGAGCAATTTTTCTTTTTAAAAGAGCACCAAAACTTAAAAATCTTAAGACCAGATAAGTCAAACAAAACAGTCATTATGTGTGAAAACAAATATGATAATAAATTGGAATCCCTTTTGAATAACGAGGAAACTTATAAACTCATCTCTAACGACCCCACTAATATACTACAAAAAAAAAATGAACTAATCAAAATCTGGGAAAACAAAAACTATATTTCTCCCACCATAGCAAAAAATTTAAAAATACATAACGCTCAAGCGCCAAAAATATACGGGCTACCAAAACTGCATAAGGATGGTATACCCTTACGGCCTATCATCTCATGTATCCAATCACCTCTAAATGGTATCTCAAAATTCCTGAAAACTATTTTAGCAAATGTCATAAACAAAACTGATACTTTCATCAAAGACTCTTGGGATTTTAAAGAAAAAATAAAAAACATCCAAATACCAAATAACCACACTTTAATCTCGCTAGACGTAGTCTCACTATATACTAACATTCCAATTGATCTAACATTCGAAATCATCAGGAAAAAATGGAATGATATAAAAAAACATACTAATATCCCACTTGATGAATTTTTAAAAGGAATAGAATTAGTTCTAAAATCCACTTACTTTATGCATAAAAACAAATTCTATAAACAACTTGACGGCTGTACAATGGGCTCATCTATTTCAAGTGTCGTTGCACAATTAGTGATGGAAGAATTAGAAAACAACGTTATTAAAAACTTAAATTTTAAACTTCCATTCTTCTTCAGATACGTTGATGATTGTTTAACAATCATACCACAAGGAAAGAGCGAATATATCCTTAACGCGTTTAACAATTTTCACCAAAAACTTAATTTCACCATCGAAACTGAAAAAGATAAAAAAATAAATTTTCTAGACATGACCTTATATAACAAAGAAACTTGCATAAAAACAAAGTGGTATACAAAAAATACTTGGTCTGGTAGATACATAAACTATCTTTCGCAACACCCACACTCCCAAAAAAAATCTGTCATTATAGGGCTCGCGGATAGGGCAATCAAATTAAGCGATCTAGAATTTCGACAAGAAGCTATCCAAAAAGCAAAAAATACTTTATTAAAAAACAGCTACCCAATGAAATTAATAAACTCAAATTTTAAGTCCCGATTAAATAACATTAATAAAAATAATTCTAACCCCAGCAACAATCAAAACAATAAAAATAAATATATTTCAATACCCTATATTCAAGGACTGTCGGAAAATTTACAAAAATCCCTTAAAAAACAAGATCTAACCGTATCTCACAAAAGTTACAATACCCTACAAAAACAATTTTTTTCCTCTTTAAAATCAAAAACACCTAAGTTTCAAAAAACACACACTATATACAAAATAAAATGCAACGACTGCCCAAAAGTCTATATAGGGCAAACCACACAGTATCTTAAAAATCGTTTGAATGGACACAAGTATGATAAAAAAAATAAAACAGCGCTTACAAATCACGAAACAGAATATAAACATACTTTTAACTTTCAAGATACTACTATTCTAAATACGGAAATTAATCAAAAAAAAGAGAGAGTTTCTGGAAATGTTATACATAAAACGGGAGATCAATGCTATAAATGACAAAACAGACATAAAGAATTTGAGCCAAATATATTATAACGTTATCAAATAACTCTAAAACTGACCTCATATATACATTAAATTAATATAAAAAAAAAACAATCTAAATTAGCCCCCTTTCTTCTAAATTCAAAAGTAAATAAACAATATATCACCTTTTAAATAAAACAGTTCAAAACAAATCTAATTATCTTTGCTTTTTTAAACTAATATATATAAAAAAAAACCCATAGAATTCCTTAACCGACGTTTCACATGAATGCATTCTGCCAGTTAAAGCAGTGTCGCTCGAAGATAGACATACTCGTAGCAATTAATATATAGTAATTTTAATCTGTATGACGTTCTTTTCAATGTTTTTAAATGTGCTGTTTTTGAGTGTTGTATGGAAAACGTGCTGTTTTTAAATGTTGCATAAGGATGAATTCTGAAAGATCCTTCTTATGGTAAGTCATCTAAAATGTTAAAATAATATTATTAATAATTTGTCCATACAATTTATAATAGTCTTTTAAGAAAAATATCTTATCTCGGTTTTCTATTGTTACAGACACACAAAAAAAAATACTGATGAAGACCAACCATAAATGGTCGAAACGTCTATAAAAATGTAACAAAATACCCAAGAAAACCAAATTAGAATATATATATATATATATATATATATATATATATATATATATATATATATATAGTTTTTCCATTTTTCGATGCGACTTTTTTTGCCTGACAATTTTAAAGATTATATAGGAAAAAATGTACTACTTTTGTATAAAACATTCTTTTCCGTGTCAAATAATAAAGGCTGTAGACCCAGGCAACCCAGACCATTATTCGATTTCATCCAGTTACTTTATAATATATAGGTGATAACTTCCCACGAGAAAAATAAACAACTAAAACTACAGCTTTGATATATTTTTAGCACACACGAAAGCATTAGTGACTATTTTACCGGCATAAGTCCATTTTTAGTCACAAGAACAAACAAAATTAAAATTTGAGCCCAATTTTTTTTATGTAATTAAATCCATTTAATGTTACGAGTAAAAGCGAGACGCCAATACTAACTGGTGCTATCTTTGTGACATTTGCCCCTGGCCCACTTTTAGAAGATCTTGGCCACGGCCGACTCCAGAACACGCCATGAATTAGTAAATCCGGCAACGGTGCATACGGGGTTGGAATCAGTATGTAATGTATATGGTTATGCAGTTCGAATAAATTAAGTTTTTTTGTAGATATATTTTCTTTACTGGTAAATTTACAAATGAAAAAGCAGAAAAGTTGTGTAGTAAATATGGAGTTTTAGTGGGGGTTTGATTATAATGTGAGTTTTGATGATATTTAGAAATACATCCAGACATGCATTTTCTAGTCAAAACACCGATACCAAATATTGTTTAGATATATCTACTATCAACAGACCTCGGCGGACTACAAGCTGTTTTTTATTATATCATGCATTTTTATAATTTTATCATGGACCTATCTTAGGTATGCCTAGTGCAGATTTAATATAGCGTAGATGTGTACCAAATTAAGTTACTTAGCAGGTAAGGTATTGATTATAAGAAAAAATTACGATTTTCAAATTCCATAAATTGACGTTTTCCCGTCACTAACTACCTATAACACAGGCCAACACACATTTTGGTGCCTGCGATTTTTTAACTGTTCCTGGGTAATTTTTGAGTGCAGAATGTAAAAAAGTTCTCAGATTTTGTCTATCAGATCTAGTTAAAAAAAAATTTTGTATATATTTTACGTTATAACTGTTATAATATATAATATTACTATTGCCAGTTAAAAAAACAAATACACATGGATTTAAGTATTTATTGCAAACACTTAATTTACATAATTACATTAATCACTAATCACATAAATATTTTCTTTTAATGGACTTTCTAGAATGGAGTTTACTAGGGCAGTCTCGTCCCATCGTCCTTGATAACGATCTTCCATAGTTTTAATATCCTGATGGAATCTTTCCCCCTGTTCTTCACTACAATCACCTAAGTTTTCTGGAAAACGATCTAGGTGGCTGTGGAGGTAGTGAACTTTTATACTCATGTTACAGCCGAGAATATTAAAATTTGAAAGCATAGTTTCCACTAATTCTACGTAATTCTCTGCTTTACGATTGCCAAGAAAATTTTGAACTACTTGAACAAATGAACACCAAGCCTTAGATTCAGTGTCGTTCATTGATGTGGTGAATTGTGGATCTTTAGCAAGTTGCCTTATTTGAGGACCATCAAATATACTAGCTTTTAGTTTTTTCGTGCTAATGCCAAGAAATTTACGTGACAAATACCCAAAACAATTTCCATCTCGATTTAAAGCCTTCACAAATTGCTGCATTAGGCCTAGCTTGATAAGCAAGGGCGGAAGTAAGATTTTTTCTTTTGAAACCAAAGGTTCGTTGATCACGTTTTGTTTTCCTTGAATCATGACATGACATGACGTTTTGTTTTCCTTGAACATTGAGGGCCAATTTTTATTAACCCAGTGCTCATTTTTAGCTCTGCTGTCCCAAAGGCACAAACAACAAGGATATTTTGTATGACCAATCTGCTGTCCAAGGAGGAAGTTAACCATTTTTAAATCAACACAAATTGCACACTGATGTTCTTCGTATTTAATTTTTCTCAAAACTAATGCAATTGTTTCATATTCTTCCTTCATGGTAGTAGAATGACCAATAGGAATTGAGCCATATTTGTTACCGTTATGTAAAGAACACATTTTAAACTACGTTTTGAACTGTCAATAAAAAGGCGCCAATCACCTGGATTGTATTCAGGCAAACCCATTTTTTCTAAGAGCCCTTATATATTGTTACAGAATACCAAGTCATTTTCCTGAGCGAAAAAAGGCAGCAGATCCTTATCTCTTTTACGATAAAATGTAGTATTAGTACCTGGACAAAGTAGATTTTTTTCTTTTAATATGGATGCAAGTAATTCAGCAGATTCCTTTGAGAGATTCAGGTCTCTTATAAGATCGTTTAGTTCTTCTTGATTGAAACACTGCGGAGTTGCTAAATCTGCTTCAAATTCACTGTGGTTTTCTGAGTGAATTCTTTGAACTTCGTCAGACGTTGATGTTTCTGTATCATTTTCTGTCACTTCGGGTAGACTGCTGAATGATGGAACGGGTATTTCTTCCGAATGCGCTACAGGCCTTCTTGCAGAATCTAGATCAGGATATGTCCTATTGTTTCTATTTATGCCTTTAATATTAACAAGACAAAAAATAGCAGTCGTCATGATGATTTCGCGGTTCTCTCCAAACCATTGTTACACCAAACTTTAGGCACTTCCTCTTTCCAGTTGCCCACTGTCCCAAATGTTCAACACATGTTTTACATATAAAATGTGGGGCCCAAGATTTCTCCTAAATGAACGCCAAAGTAGGCAAGATAAGCCCTTTTCACAAAGTCATAAATCGTTTTTCTGCTCTCTTTCAAAGTGTACTCACCACGCACATAATAAAAAACATCGGGATGATTTACACAGGTACGTCTGCTTGTGGATGCCATTGTTTCAGTTTAGTGTCTTGATACTACAAAGCGACCAAAATTTACACAAAATGATAGCACAACTTTACTTGGGAAAACTCAGTAATATACTAAATTGAGTACAGCCAAGCAGGTATAGAAGGATCGGGTCATAGGCAATTACAGGTATAAAAGTAATTAAGAGCAGTGTATTGAGTAGTTCCTAGTATAGGAACATTGGGTCAGGGACAATTCCACGTATCCGTTTGGTTAATTAGGTTCTGGGAAATTTCTATTTGAATAGGTGATAGATAAAATGTGGTGGCATTTTTGGAATCAGCACTTTAAAAACATCTAAAATCAGATGTTAGATTTCAGGCACCAAATTTTTGTTTTCATTTTGTTAGCTGTGTAATTAATGTCAAAAAAAGACAAAGATTGGCCTTCACGGCCTGTTCTCGAGTAGGCCGTGTCTTGGCAATAGTTCGGGTTGTTTCAGTAACGTAGTTACTGTAGGATTATACATTGGGAATATCAGTCATACAGTAACATTGGGACATATTGTTTTATTATAGATATACTTTTTATGTCAACCAAAAAAAAGGCCTAGCCAGGGCTAACCACAAACACAGTCCGATATTGAAATATCTCAACGATAAAATCATAGAGGTATCTCAAAATTTGATTCCACATGAACTTTTTGATTCAGTCGCAAACCGTGTATCCCAATTGTCAAGTAGTGTACCGACAATTTCTGAAATGTATGACATTTTAGTGAAGAGTGAATCCAGGTGGGATCTCATGGAGAAAAAGATTGACGATATCCACAATCTCTCGAGGGAGTTTTCTGCTTACAAGCCAGATATGTTATTAAAGTCTCTAAGGGATATGGAACAGAATATTTTCAATATTTCCCAAATCCTCTTTAACAATGCCGAAGAAGCGATAAAAATCCAAGTACAGGACTCCTCTTCAATTGAATTAAAAGCAGGTATTGCTAACATTAAGAGCAACCTAACTTGTGTAACTGACTTGGTAAAGGAGTTATACTCCAAATATGAAAACCAACATAAGTGTAAGCATATCAAAAATACATACCCTTCCACCATATCCTTGCCTACACCAACTATGGAAACTACCTGCTCCACCGCCTCTACACAAACTGAGGTAACACCTACGGATACTCCCAGTACTACTGAAGTGTATGTGAATGTAGTCGTAAGAAATCTTCCTGCAGGGTTTACGCCTAACAACATAGTTCACTACGTTAAGGAGAAGCTTGGGACTACAGAGTTTATTCGCTGCTACCACCTAATCAATCATATCTCAAATATTGATTTTAAAATTGGAACTCAGTCAAAAAAGTCAGCTGAAAAGCTTTTAGACAGCAATCTATGGCCCCATGGCGTAGTAATAAAACGGTCAGCTGTATCCGAACTTTCAGAAAAATCTACACCGAACCTCCCACCTCCCTCCACACCGAAAAAACTGCCCACCAACTCGAGCTCCGTCAGTTCACTGGTTGTCTCCTCTCCAATTTCTCAAAAGGGCAGTATAATATCTTCTGACAAAGAGGCCATTGCTGCCTGCAAAGCAAATGTCTTGTTGAGCGACAACTGCTACAGTCTTTCCAAGAAAGCTCCTATTGGACCAAGAACCTATTTTTGATCCAATGTCTCCCCCCAACAGCTTGCAGCCTATGGATCCTATATATCATCGGAGAGAACGATCCATCTTCAGAGGACCAGAGAATGCCATAAAACTATTTTACCAGCAATTCTCCCAAAAAAAATTTTTAGAAAACACAACGTGTCCTGAGGAACTAGATTCCTCAAAACTTCCTGTTGTTACTAGTCTTAATATGGTTCTAATTAATATTGCTTCTCTAAGAAATAAAACTGACGAGTTGTACCTATTTCTGGAAGAATTGGAGTTCCCCCAACTTGTTGCAATTACTGAGCACTGGCTGAATCTAAACGAACCCTTTTATATTGAGAGGTATACCACAATAGCTAGATATGACAGAAAAAACTCAGCTCATGGGGGAACACTGATTCTATCCCTAAATGGAGATTTCATGTCGGTATCTAAATATGATCATTTGTTAGCGGATAGCTCTTTTGAATTCTCTATGGTATATAATCAAAACCTTGATCTTTATGTAATTTGTATTTATAGATCACCAAACTCTGATGTACAATAATTTTTAAATAGCCTGGTAAGTTTGCTAGACAGTCTACCGATTAAAGGTAAAAAAATTCTATGCGGGGACTTTAATATTGACTATGCTACTATTTGTGCCATCCAAAAATATCTAATTTCTATATTCGACTCTTTCGGTCTTTCAATGCATGTATCCTTGCCAACTAGAATTTCAAAAAAGTCTTCTTCTATCATCGATTACATGGCGTCTGATTTTTCTACATCAGAGGTGCATTCACAGGTCTATAACTCAGGTCTTTCCGATTACGAGGCGGTAATTTCCGGGATTAGTTTACCTATTAGGCCCTTACCAAGATCTCGCCATCGGGGCAGAATTTTCTCGGTCGCAAATTTCTCAGTATTTCATAATATTTGCTTTAACACGATTGGAATTTTGAATTGGAATTTTTTTAAATAAAACTTTAAGTGCTTTTAACAAGACCTTCCCGCTTAAGAATATCAAACCTAAGCGGCATAAACCGTGGACCACGAAAGGAATACGAATTTCTGCTAAAAATATGCGCTCGCTCTCATATATAAAAAAATTCACCGACTCCTTCCTTATTCTCGACTATATCTCTAACTATAGGAGGATCTACACTACTCTTATTAAGTTAGCAAAAAAATTACACTACCGAAAACGTCTAACAAACTCAAATAACGTTTCAAAAGGAACCTGGTCCATCATCAATAACCTCAGAAACAAATCAAACCCTGTGACTCAGATCTTGCCAGGGGCTAATGATCTAAATGATTATTTTATTAATGTAAGCAAAAATGTTACCTCTAGTATCTCGCCAAGTTTGGACCCTCTTTCGTTTCTCCCTCCTTCAAAAAATTTAGCTGATAGCTCTTTCTTAAGTCCCTTTAGCAACACTGACCTATTGAAGGTAATAAATAATATCAAAAGTAAATCTTCGTGTAGCACTGATGGCCTATCAATTAGAATATTCCTGAATTTGCCACTCCCAGTCATAGAGGCCCTTACAACATTAATAAATGAGTCCTTTATAAAAGGTGTATTCCCTGATTGCCTTAAAACAACTATAATTATTCCACTTCATAAAGGCGGCGAAAAAACTAACTCTTGCAATTATCGCCCAATTGCACTACTACCAGTGCTTTCAAAAATCATCGAAAGGCTACTGAAGAATCGTCTTATGCCATTTCTCCTGAAACATCAGATAATATCCCCGGAGCAGTTCGGATTTCTACCCAACAAGTGCACCAGCGACGCCATGTTCACGTTGCTTAGATGCCTCAGTTTTTTGTGACTATGCGAAAGCCTTTGATGAAATTCTGATAAACAAACTAAATTTTTATGGAATTCCTGGTACTTCTTTAAATTGGTTCAAATCTTATCTTGGGAAAAGGCAACAACTTGTAAGGGCTAATGGTTCCGACTCTGATTGTAAGTTGAATACAAGTGGAGTCCCACAAGGTTCAGTCTTGGGACCTATTCTTTTTTTGTTATACATTAATGATATCACGAACCTTAACATTAATGGAAGAATTTCCCTTTTTGCTGACGACACAAGCATAACTTGGAGTGATTTTGATACAACTTCTTTACACTCTAGTATCTCCAAAGACTTGGTTATAATTAAGGCTTGGTCTGATTACAATATGCTTTGTTTTAATGTCGATAAAACGGTGGCGTTATCTTATAAGGGAACTTTACAACCACTTCAGGTACATAACAGCAATAATGAATACGTAGAGTCGGTTAAATTCCTGGGTTTAAATATAAATAACAACCTAAAATGGTTTAATCATATTGACACCTTAACTAAAAAACTTTCTACCACCTGCTTCGCCATTCGATCAGTTTCAAAAGAACTAGACGTTCCTTCTGCCAGACTTACTTATTTCTCTTTATTTGAATCCCACCTCCGCTATGGCCTTCCCTTTTGGGGCTGCTGTACCACCGAGCAATTTCGTAGTATTTTTATGCTTCAAAAGAGAGCCATTCGTTATTTGTTTGGTCTAAATAATAGAGCTTACTGCCAATACTATTTCAAAAAACATGAAATATTAACACTTCCTGCATTATTTATTTTGGAAACGGTATGTTTGCTGAGAAAACATATAAACACCCTCCCAGAAAGGCCACAACATGTATACCCTACCAGAAACTCTAGGCATGATATATATCTTCCCATTCCTTCCTCAGAATTAATAAAAAAATCAATTATTTACAACGCCATAAAACTTTACAACAACCTGCCAGTACATTTAAAATCTATCCCTATGCTTGCACAGTTTCGAAAAACACCAAAGCATACCTCATTGAGAGACCATTTTACAGCGTTAATGATTTTTACAGTCATGTCCTAACTCGTAGCATAAATTTTGAATGTCCTAACTCGTAGCATAGAATTTTGAAAATCATCATATAGAGAAAAGAACTGTCGAACATTCGCTTAAAACTTAATTATTTTTGTTAGGTATTGGATTAAAAACAAAATTTAATTCTTTCTTGTATACTACATTCTACACTAGTTCATTATACCTTCTGTTTAACATCACAATTATTTGTATAACTATAATAACATAGAGTTTAAGGTCGCATAGTTGCAATTTTGATTTCAATGTCATCAAAATTATTCACCTCCTACATGTGTGTTTGTTTACTTTTATAAGGTTATTAGGATTCATTAACTGTTTTGCGGCAATGTTATGTTATATTCTAACGTGTGTTTTACGATTTGGTAAATTGATAATTTACATTTTTAAAAAGCATTGACCTATCGAAATTCTTTTCGATTAATGTTTTGATATGTCTTATTTTAGGTATATTTTGCTTTGTCCATAAAATTGTAAAATTTTTCTGCGGCAATAAAGTATAAATTTATTATTTATTATTATTATTATTGAAAACACGATTACATACTATGACGACTATGTACGGGTGATAATAAATTCAAAAATAACGGCGGTTTTGGGAAACAATCCTAGAGAGGGAACGTCCTGCAAATAAATTAGGGAGCAAAAAAAAGTCTCACCTTCTTAAATATGTAACCTAGCGTTCTCGCAAATAATTCAGCAAGCAAAAAATTATGTAACCCACTTAAATCGATATTTTTTAGTTACCTAATGTTATACGTGACATATAAGAGTTAAAAAACAAATTCTTCTAATTTATTTTCTATTTTTCCGAAGGATCAGTTAACTAGTCGATTAAAATTAATTACCAACAGATTGTTATATCTGGTATTACTCATAGGCACTGGTTTTTGTAAACAAAATAATTTACTCCTTTTTGTGAACTGTCCTATTCTCTTTTTAATCTCAATCATTTTTATGATCTTATCTTAGCCTATGCTAAAATAAAACAAAGCTTTAAACAAAACCAATGTAACATCTATTTACTACAGAATAAATGTATAAAACTTTTACAGAGATTCAACATTACTAAATAATACCTCATTCATTCCCATATTTAAGCCGTACTCTAAAACATGAAATAACTTTTCGCAACAATTCGGTGCTTTCAAATAAATGAGTTACAAAATTATAATTAAAATACTCTTACTCAGTTGTGTTCGGTCCTTCTTCACTTCACTTTTATTAACACATATTAAAGTAAAAATGGTAGTGTTACAGAACAATTCTGTTGATTAAAGTTATTACATAAAGCTGTAATTTAGCTGGCAGAAATGTGCTTGATTTAGTCTTTTATTAACACCACCTTTGGTTTTACACTTTATTATTTCGAAGTATAATTTACTTATACTGAATAAGACCAACTCGGTATATATTTGTTTGTGCTGCCTTTTATTTGAACAAAAATCAAGATATCACTTCTTGTAAATTTACTGGAATATAATTATACTCAACCGATAATAACTTTGCATTTGGCATTTATGGATAGGACGTTTCAGTGGCGGCTATTCAGGTGAAGTAGGTATAAACAAGCAAACATCTAACTATCTTTATTATATATCTCTTAAAATTTTTTTAGTTTTGGCATTCATTTATTCTCCTAATTGGTAAAAAATAAAATGTACAGGGTGGCCGTTTTATGGTGATACAGTACCTTATCTAGAAAACGGTAATAGTTACGACAAAAAGTTAAATACAAAAGTTGTTTGGATTCAATTAAATTTTTATTTTATTTCACTTTTGCTTATACAGGGTGTTTCGTTTTGATGTGACATATGTCAACTTTCTTAATTTAAATGGGATACCCTATATATTATTACATATTTCGATTCTACTGTTAATTTGCGAAAGTTTTTGAGTAAATTGAGTTTTTAGAATTTTTTTTTAAAAAACATATTTTTAAAAAAATAATTTTTTACCTATAAAACTTTAATCGAACTGACTAATATCCTGGACATACATTACTAAGGGTTCAATTCAACGAGTTTCCATGCTGGTCTTGCCAATTAATATACAGGATGTTTAAAATGGAGAGCAAAACAAACAGAACTTTAAATGTAAAAATCTCCTATTTTTCAAACGGAACACCCTGTATATTTTTCATTCATCTGATTCAGCGTTCAATTACCTATCATCAGTTTCGATTTTATTAGCTGTTTTCTGATTTGACTATTTTTTTTTAATATAAGTAAACAGATGAAGTGGGCTAAAATAAAAATGTCGTAAACTAAGTCTTATTCTCATTTCCTTAACACAGATAGCGACTATAAATAATGTTAGAAAATACAAATAAAAGTGAAATATTATGTAATTTATGTTCTTATTATTTAATGTTTACGAAAATAAGGGAGAGACAAAAAAAAATATCTTGTGCCACACGGTATAACTAATAACTAACTGAGTATTAAACGTGATTAAAACACCGTCCATTGCGATACATGAAGTGTAAATAGCCTCCATTTTTCGAATAGCGTTCCTTACCGAAATAGATGCATTAAAATTATTGATCTCTTCCCCGATTTTTATTTTTAACTCATTTCTATTATTAGATCTATTTTTATAAACTTTATTTTTTAGTGTACCCCACAAAAAGAAGTCTAAAGGGCTTAAATCAGGGCTTCGTGGTGGCCAGGATATTCAACCATGTCTTCCTATCCACAATGGAAAATGTTGATTAAGGAAATTTACTACCGGTGCAACCGTGTGGTAAGGGGCGCTATCCTACTGAAAAATTATATTTTCTCGAATATTTGCTGGCAAGTCGTTGATAAGGGGCATGATTTCATTCCTAAGCAGCTCCAAGTGTCTTTCGCCATTTAACGACCTGTCAAAAAATATTGGTCCGATAATACGGTCGCAAATAATCCGCACCACACATTTACGGTTTGACGGCCTTGTTTTTTAATTGCTTTTATTAGATGTTTATTAGTTTGAGACCAGTAATGAGTGTTTTTCCGATTAAAAATACCCGCCGTATTAAATGAGGCCTCATCAGTCCAAAGCACTTTTGAAAAAAACACATTTTCGAACTGCCGGTCCATAATATCACAACAAAAAGTCAATCTTTCATTAAAGTCCAATTGTGATAATAATTGAGTTGGAAGAAATTTATAAGGATGATAACCATTCACCTGCAGTGTTTTTTGAATACTTCCTCTACTGACACCTGCAATGTCTCTGTCAGCCTCTCTTTGGGATCTTTCATCATCTTCCTCGAAATAAAATAAAATCTTCAGTTGTTTTTCCTCAGTGAGGACAAAATTGGGACGATTTTTCTTAGAGTTTTTAAGGACACCATTTTCCAAATCACGCACAATTCGAAAAAATATAGTCCTGGAAGGAACTCGATTATTAGGATACTCGATTATTTTGGACTTTTATTATTTTTTATGAAACAGTTGTATAATTTCAAACTTTCATCTAAACTATATAAAGCCATTTTTTAACAAATTTCGCAGCAAAAATTTGACAAAAACGACAAACAGAGCAAATGTCAACTTAAGTCAACAATTGCATTAGGTTATTTCCTAAGCCTATCTTGATTTTTTTAGTTTTTGATCTCATTTACTGACAAAATTCCGGGATAAATCAGAAAACGGCTAATAAAATCGAAACTGTTCATTTTAGGTATAGGACATATATATGAGTAATGATAGGTAATTGAACGCTGAATCAGATGAAATAAAAATATACAGGGTGTTCCATTTGAAAAACAGGAGATTTTTACACCCTGTATATTAATTGGTAAGACCAGCATGGAAACTCGTTGAATTGAACCCTTAGTAACGTATGTTTAGAATATTAGTCAGTTCCATTAAAGTTTTATAGCAAAAAACTTCTAAAAACTCAATTTACTCAAAAACGATAAAGAATTCAAATATAGATGTTATTATAAAAACTTTCGCAAATTAACAGGAGAATCGAAACATAATAATATATAGGATGTCCCATTTAAATTAAGAAAGTTGACATGTGTCACGTCAAAACGAAACACCCTGTATAAACAAAAGTGAAATAAAATAAAAACATAATTGAATCCAAACAACTTTTGTATTTAACTTTTTGTCGTTACTATTACTGTTTTCTAGATAAGGTACTGTATCACCATAAAATGGCCACCCTGTACTCTCAAATAAGTATTTTACTATAACAGTGGTGCAAACCGCTTTGACTTTGCTGGAGGTGCTATGTTTAGTTTACGATTTTCCTACTATATTGCCATGACAACGCGTATCCGATGACGTCGAGCCATACAACGCTCTCGGTGAATTGCAGGCGCAGTACACTACACCCACGTGTCGTTCAGTTTGCGGTGGTTGTTTACTTTTATTTTCGCGGATTTCGCTGCAACCGGTGAGTTCCTTTGCAGTTAACTTAACTATTTTGTGTTATATTTATGTAAGTGTGATTGTTCAAGACTGGAATAAATTAAAAGACGTCTTTGAATTTATTACAAACTGTGACAAATCTGATGAAAAATCAATCTGTCTTTCGAAAGGATTTTTAGGTGAAATGAACGATTTTGAATTCACGTTTCTGGCATTAGTGTTTAATAACATTTTCTCAATTACGGATATACTATTTGACGTTCTTCAAAAAAAATCGCTTGACATTCATTTTTGCATATCCAATATAAAACTTTAATACCATGTTTGATAAAGCAAATTCTATTACAGAAATAAAACATTACAAACGTGAGCTTGCTAAGCTTTCACCTGAAGAAATTAGGGCTAAGTATAGAATCCTTTTTTATGAAATATTGGACCATATTTTAATAGAAATGACACTAAGATTTCAAGACTGTGAAAAACTTACATTTTCTTGTTTGGCAGGTTCTGCTAAATTTTTCAAATATACACTCAAGTGCAAAAAATTCGATCCATTTCTTTTTTCTCATTTATTTTAAGTATTTCGACTCTCAAGTTATTATATGGCATATGTATCTTCAGGTATGCCCTCGTATATCCCAAATAAACCAAAATGTTTATATTAGTTCTGCATTTCTCATCGCAAATAGGAATTTATGTTTTTATTTGTTAAAATTAATCCGATAAGCGAAAATATAAATCCTTGTTGGTTGCATTTATTTTAACCCGGGTTACCATAGTGATCTTGCAGTGTCAAAAGGCGTTGCATTCTTAATTCTAATTGCAATAAAATGTTCTTAACTCCGACGGATGCAGCTAGAAATGGCTTTTTTAGCCAGTATTATGCAGCTAATGTGTTATGTTAGTCGTTCGGCGGTTCAAAGAGCAGTTCAGCGATTCAATGAAACCGGCAATTTCACAAGGCGGCCAGGTTCCGGTCGTAGAAGGGCAACATCCGAACGAGATGACCGATTTTTGGTAACTTCATGTTTGAGAAATCGGCATGACACATCAGTTCAATTAGCCAATTGTCTGAATGAAGTGAGAAATGTGGATGTAAGCAGGTGGACAGTTCGGCGTCGACTTGCTGAAGCTCATTTAGCATCCAGAAGACCAGCCCTATGTCCAATTATCCGTAGAACATCGCAGAAATAGACTTGCCTTTGCAAGAGAACACGAAAACTGGAATGACGCAGATTGGCGAAGTGTATTGTTCTCAGATGAGCCCAGGTTTACCTTGAGGTCACCAGACGGCCGCGAAAGAGTTTGGCGGAGGCAAAAGCGATTTGCTCAGTGCAATATTGCAGAAAGAATAAGCTATCGAGGAGGATCAGTCATGGTTTGGGGTGGTATAAGTTTCGAAGCTCGTACTGACCTAGCTATCGTGGATGGCGGTTCTATGACGGGTGAAAGATACATAACGACCATTCTTGATATGCATGTGATACCTCTTGCCCCGTTCATCGGACCCAATTTTATTTTCATGGACGATAATGCGCGTCCGCACCGTGCTAGGATCGTCAATGACTATTTAGAAGAGGTGGGAATTGTCCGTATGAATTGACCAGCTTGCAGTCCTGATCTCAATCCAATTGAGCATCTTTGGGACATAATGGGAAAGCAGTATCGAGCACGACTACCTCGTCCAAACAACTTGGCTGAGCTTGGTGCGGCTGTTCAGGAAATATGGAGAGAATTGGACCAAACTGACATCCAGAGCTTGATTACCTCGATGCCACGCCGTCTTCAAGCTGTTATAAGGGCCCGAGGAGGAAACACTAGGTATTAAGTAACACTGCATACACCACATTTTTTTGTATTACAATTTTTTATTCAAGAAGTTTTGATTATTTTTTTAATTTTCTGTATTATAGCGAATGGCTATATAAAATAAAGATTTATTTTCTGTAAACTATGCGTTTTATTGATATTCAATACGTATTTTTCAATCTATAACTTATTTTAAAGTTTAATATCCAAAGATCTTTATGTTCTATTAAAAAATTCGTATGGATCGAATTTTTTGCACCTGAGTGTAGTTTAAATTTTCCGACCGGCCCGTTTAAAAATTTGTTACAGTTATATGGGGAAATATTTTCAAAAAGTCAATTACTTAAAAATGAGCTTGGTCTTATTTTTGCTAATGAGAGTAATTAGAATATATCGCTGCAAGAGTAAGTGAAAAAAATTAATAAAAATAAACATATTTTTACCGAAGCATATAAATTGTTTTCCCTTATTTTGACAATACCGTCGACAAGTGCTTCAGAGGAAAGAAGGTTTTCTTACTTCAAATGTGTAAAAACTTATTTAAGAAGTACAATATATCAAGAAAGACTTACTTCTCTTGGCAATATTTCAATTCAAAAGGAATTTCTGGAGGAGATTAGGGCAACTCATCCATTTTATGAGGATGTTATAAATAAATTTGCTGCTATAAAGGATAGGAGAATTGATTTTGATAAAATTTAGGTAAGTCGTAAAAAACTATTCTACCCCCCTACATATAAAAAAATTCTGGAAAAAGAATTATTGGGATATTTTCTCGCTTCATTTGCACTTCACTTATATTTTTTCCCCAGCCGTCACTGGAACGTTTATTATTTAGAGCATTTGACTACTTGTACATTATGAGCTGAGCATAAACCAAACATGTGACACTGACAAATTTCACTAATAAAGGCGACTAATTAAAAGAACTAAATGACTTCAATCACGAAATAGAAACTCCATACGATTCTGGTGTCAAATATATTGATTAGGGACATTAGGGATCCCTAAAAAATTATTGGGATATTTTCTCGCTTCATTTGCACTTAATTTATACTTTTTCCCCCGCGAACCGTCACTGGAACGTTTATTATTTAGAGCATTTGACTACTTGTACATTATGAGCTGAGCATAAGCCAAACATGTGACACTGACAAATTTCACTAATAAAGGCGACTAATTAAAAGAACTAAACGACTTCAATCACGAAATAGAATCTCCATACGATTCTGGTGTCAAATATATTGATTATAGACATTAGGGATCTCGTGGCGGAAATTATTCGATAGATAGAGAAGCCTAGTAACTAGTTCAAAGGCTTAAAGTATTGTAATTGTGAAAAAATCACCCTCCGAAATTTTTTCAGATCTTCACGTTTCAGGGTCCCTAGATGCCGAAAAAACTTGTTTTCTCAATTCCATTGGTCTGTCTGTCTGTCTGTCTATCTGTTGAATCGCGGCATTAGCTGCCGCGAACAGACAGTCACAAACTACTTACGTCGATTAACTTCAAACTTTGGTCAAAAATTAAGGGTCATATGGACTTGATAACATTTTCGTACTAATCCAATATGGCGAAACAAAATGGCGGCCTAGTGAAATGTTAAAATAATTATTAAAAAACTACTTATCAAGTTTATCTCGAATTTTGCACAAATATCAAGTTATATATATATATATGTTGTTAAAATTTAATAAAAGTATAATAATATATTGAAGATCGATTTTAATATTATTAAAGATTGAAGGGAGATCTGTTGAACCGTTAATGATCTCTCGGCGAGTGGATTTGGTGGTACTCTTCGGTTTCCCAAGGTCTATAGGGCTGGGCTGCCGTCGGCTAACTGGATAACTAGTGATCGGTAGAGTTGGCCGGGGTAAAAATAGAAAAAGTATGCGCCACCTGTCTTTATGGCCCTGAAAGAAAGATGAACTGAAGAAAAACAGGAAAACTACAAAAACTTTACAATAACACCAATATCCCTAATATTGAAAAATATATTTACGAAAACTTACCGTTATAGCCTTGTTTATACATAGATTATAGTCGCACTTAGCTTATATAAAGTTTAATAAATGAGATGAAAGACATATTAATAATTATTACCTTCTCTTACGACTATTTTCTGAGTATGAACAAAAGAAAGAGAGAGAGAACTGTCTATAAAATATAGGAAGAGGTCGTAAGATGTGAAGTAACCTAACCTAGGATTCTTCCCAATAATTTTGCATGTTGCACTTAAATTTTAATATATTTAATAATAAGTGGTACGAGAGAAAGCTCATCAAGATTTAACTATGTTAAGTATCTCAGAAAGAAAGGTAGTATTGGTTTTAACCAATTTAACTTAAATCAAAAGGCTACAAAACTTACATCTTTCAAGTTTTAAGTACAGTACTTGTCAGTGATTCAATTACTTTCGAAATAGGCCTATTTAACCCAGTTTACAAATAAATGTGCAAATTCATAAAACAACAGTGCGGTGTACTATTCGTTAAAAGTTAAAAACTAGACATGATTTAAAGTGTTTCGTTAAAGTTCATTATATTATTATATTAATTCTATTATCAAAATGGAATTGGCTCTATTTGGCACATAATAACACTAACAGACAGTCAAGTATGTTCCCAAGACAACACACACAGATCAAACCTGAAGTTGATTATATTTGATACGTAGAAGAGTCTGTCGAGGATCTCACCACACCATCGAGGATGTACATATGGTTGGCAGGCCTAGTTTCATACAGCTTGAAACATGACTCCTGAGGGACTGCAAGCAAGCTTCAGAGTGACTGTGCTACTGCTGAAGTTCATCAGCACACAAGAACATTGGACGAAAACATCAAATAAAAAAAAAGGCCTAAAAGGAACAAATCAAGCAATAGAAGAAAGGTCGAGAACCCAAGGTAGGTAAATTATACATTTTGGTTTTAATAATAAATATTTGTGAGAGAATGATGAAAATGAGACTTACCAATGATATATAGGCCTTTTCAAAGAGTCAAGAACATGTGACTTGGAATGAAAAATGGGTTTCTTCCACTAAAATTCTAATTTTAGCTATAGGACACTTAAACAATAAGTCACCCAAAATAATTAGAATGGACCCATTTTTCGGAGAAATATCGGCAAAAATGCCCTAAAGACAACCAAAGGTTCCAGAATATGGTCTGCCTTTTTTTTAACTCCTTCTGTCACTTTTTCTTTCTCCGGTTGGATAGAAACCTAGAGATTTTTGATGTTGGTACTACTAATTGTTAATGAAGTTGACAGATATTTCAAAATTAATTTAAATTTAGATAAATTTTATTTTTGTTTTAAGATAATTAAGATATACCAAAATGTTAGTTAAAATTACAATAGTAAGTTTCAAAATGAAGATTTTTGATCATATCAATTTTCTTTACTCTGATTTCCTATTTTCCTAATTCCTAACCTTATTGTTTGTTATTGTTTTTACTAAAGTTTATGTAATGTGCTTTCTCTTAATTTCAGAAAAAATATCAGCTTTATTTCTACAAAAGGGCTTGATGCTACTGAAAAACAACAAATACAGTAAGAGCTAATGAGAGCTATCACCAGAGAACAAGGTAAACTTTGATTTCTTTTACTTAACTTAGCCTAAAATTGTCAACTCCATAATCATTAAACAAATTTGTACCTAAAATTGCTAATTTTAATAATTTGTTTCAGAATGAGAAGAATGTGCCTATGGAGGTCTCCACCACTTGGTTTATTGTTATAAAGTTAACTTAGGATTACTGAGATTGTGATTTTAAATTTTGAATTAAACGATAAAAAAAACATTAAATATGTGTCTTATTTCAACTATGAAGATTATAGGAACTGGTAAGCATATTTTATAGATATTATCTTAAATAAAAATATAGCAAAATTCTAAATTTCTGTTAGGAAAATATAACCCGTTACAATGTTAAAAACAACTGGTAACATTTTGAGTTTGAATCCAAGATGGCTAACCAAAAGTGTGGAATTAATGGATTAATTTCAAATTTTGCCAAAATTAATTGTGGTATAGGGATCAACTAATAAAATTACGGTACGAACTCAAGATGGCCGAACAAAATGGCGGCCAAATAAAATGTTTTTAATCTTGAAAAAATCACCCTCTCAGGTTTTACAAATCTTCACGTTTGAGCATTCCTGGATGCCAAAAAATATGTTTTATCAATTCCGTCGGTCGGTCCGTCTGTAGGCCTGTCTCTCAGTTCACGGCTTAGCTTAAAGACTACTTACCCGATTGACTTCAAATTTTGACCAAAAATTAAGGATTAAGGATGTGAGGATGACCTGGTAATATTTTGATAAAATTCCAATATGGCGAAACAAAATGGCGGTCTAGTGAAATGTTAAAAAAAATATTAAAAACTTCATATCTAATTTGTTTAAAATTTTACACAAACATTAAGTATTATGTTGGAATCAACAGGTAAAACTTTGTTACGAATTCTAGATGGCGGCTTAATAAAATATTTAAAAATTCAGCCTGAAAAACCATTCTAATTGTGGCCAAAACTAATTGTGGTATAGAGGGTCAACTAGTAAAATTGTTTTGCTAAGTCAAGATGGCCGAACAAAATGGCGGCCAAATAAAATGTCGTGAAAAAATCACCCTTTCAGGTTTTACATATCTTCACGTTTTCGCGTTCCTAGATGCCTAAAAATACGTTTTATCAAATCCATCGATCCATTTGTCGGTCTGGCTCTCTGCCTCCCAGTTCGAGGCATAGCTTAAAAACAACCTACCCAATTGACTTCGAAATTTGATACAAAATTAAGGGTCATATGGGGATGATCTGATAATGTTTTGGTAAAAATCTAACATGGCAAAACAAAATGATGGCCTAGTGAAATGTTAATTAGAAAAATATAATTAAAAAACTACTTATCCAATTTATCTCAAATGTTGCATAAACATCAAGTATTATGTATAATGTATCAACCGACAAAATTTTGGCACAAATATAGAATGGCGGAATAAAATGGCGGCATAATAAAATATTTATAAATTCAGCCTGAAAAGACTACTTAATAGATTGATTTCAAATTGTGTGCCATAACTAATTGTGATATAGGAATCAACTATTCTTAATGTAAGAACGTAGGACATAGCCGATGCACGCATTGGATAAATGGCCCTTCTGAAACGTACAATACAGTATGCTAAACATTCCAAATGGTACGAATTCGGAAATAAGATCAAAAAAGTATCAAGTCAAATAACACCGGGAAAAACAAGTAAATAAAAAAAGGATATACAATAATAAAACGATTTCAGGTCCAAAAGAAATATAGCAAAATTACACAGAATCGACGTGAACAAGGACAGACAGAAAACATCACAAAACTTTTAGCTGCAAAGTGTTGAGCTTAAAAACGTCATACTCCGGGAAGTAACGATTGTACTTGCATACTAGCCGGTCAACAAATGCGCTAAGCCCATAATTTGTACGGTGGTATCTTTCTAAAAATAGTTGAGACTGTCTGTTCTCCTAATAAGAACCAAAAATGAGATCGATTTTAGCAATATTTCATAGTCAATCGCTCCATTGAGCAATTTGTGTGGAAAAATAAGAAGTGCCTTCTTTCTTCGAAACTATTTTGCAAATCTATTTTGTACTTTTTCGATTCTGTCAATGTGACACTGATATGAAGGACTCCGTATTGCAGAACAGTATTCCAAAACGCTCCTAATCAATGAGCTATAAAGACACCCACGTGCTTTGGTATCAGTCACATGCTTTGTATGTCGTTTTATAAAGCCCAGCAATCTCAAAACCCTTAAGTACAATGCTATCAATATGAAGACTAAAAGTTAAATTTTCATCAAAAATACCACCCAGATTGGTTAAAGAAGTAACAACTTCAAGATGTACATCATCTATGAGGTAGGTGAAGTGTATGGGATTAATACGTTTATGGAAATGAAGCACTTTACATTTAGAAATGTTAAGATGCAGATAGTTAGTGTGGCACCATTTGACGAGCCTTTCAATGTCAGACTGCAGTTGATTAGAGTGAGAGGAAACCGGTGAAAAGAATTTTAAGTCATCTGCATATAACAGACATTTAGACATTTTAAAACAAGACACTATATCGTTTAAAAAGATTAAAAATAAAATTGGTACAATATGTGAACCCTGCGGAACACCCGACGTTAAAACTGTGTCACTAATTCAATATGGTGGAACAAAATGGCGACCAATTAAAATGTATTTAATGCTGAAATAATTACCCTCTTACATATCTTTCAGCTTCCGTAGAAGCCAAAAATTATGTTTTATCAATTCCATCGTCCATGTCTATCGGTCTGTCTGTCAGTTCGCGGCATAGTCTTACCAGACTGGCTTCAAATTTTAGTCAAAAATTAAGGGTCATATGAGGGTGACCTGGTAATGAATTAATTATCTAATTTATTTTAAATTTTGCACAAAAATCAAGTGTTACATAGGAACGAACTTGATATGAATGCAAGATAGTAAATCAAAATTGCGGCCTTATAAAAGATTTTAATAATCAGCCCGAAAATACACTATTCCTAACAAATGAAAAAAAAGGAGGGTAGTTCCCGGTAAAGAAAATTTACCGATTTTATCTTAGAAATTGTATTCCAACTAAGATAAACAAGTTGTGCATAAAAAAGAGTAACAAAGCCAAAAATAATGTTTTTTTAATATGTGGATCAGGATTTAATTGTGGATCGTTCATTAGCAGCCCAACCGTTTCTAGTAGCAAGTAGGAAAATATTTTATACTCGATAAGTTTCTTATTATAGGCAGTTTATTTCCGACACACTTTTTGAGGCGTTTGGAAATTTTTTTAACAGAAAATTACAGTTTGGAGGAATTTGCTTTACTGAAGAGGGAAAAAGGTTTTTTATGTAGATAATATTTCTTAGAATGGTTTGAGCCGCCATTTAGCGTAAGTTTGTGAAAATAAAATTGAGGAGTTTTACTTAGTGGATTGTTTAGGCGGACTTAAATGCAATTTGATGCATTTAGACCTTTTTGTTTTGACGGTTTTCGAAGTAAACGTGGTAATTTCAACGGGGTTAAACTTTTACTTAAATTGATATTAGATAGATACTTGATGTTTAGCTGCGTGTATGTAATTAGATTAAACTCTTTAGGTATTTTAGAATGTTTGAGAACAGATTTTTTAAACAGTTACTTTAATGATAATGAAATTACCGAGTTCACACACGAGGCAGAATAGCTTTCAGAATAATAGAGTCGCAGATTAACTCAGTTTAAAACCAAATCAATTTTAAAATCGAAATCTTATTTGCTCATTAAAAGTTGGACGCAATTTATGCAGACTTGGGGTGGGCGGTTTCTTGTTTTCTTATTTTATAGCCCTATGGTATATTACTTTTGAAAATTTGACAATGAATAAGGACACATACAAAACCAGAGGGCACTTAGAGAATAAAATATCCCCGTCTGATGTAATGTAATGTGTTTCAGTACATGTTGGGCCACTTATTAATTGGATTTTGGTTTTCCACCTTTACATTACCACTGTGACAAAATGTTGGATAATAGAATGTATTTTATATGAACTTGTGAAAACCATTCACGAGGGATCATATAAAAAGATTTCTTGTATTCGATATATATTATTATGACTTGTTGTCTCACAGTATTCCTGTGGTTGTATTTTATACGGACGGGTTATACCAAGTCAGTACAAAAAATAAAAATAAAAAAAGGAAATGAAAAAAAAAAAACAACTATTGTGTATTAAGAAGTGATCTAACTATGCTACATGTTTTCAAAATGACCGATTTCTGGATGTTCCTGTGAATGTCTGTATTACTGTAAACGTTGTTGGGTGTGACCTGTTACTGATATGATGAGAGAAACAATGATGACTCCTGTTTCCACAGCCTTTTTACTTCCATTACCAAGTCGGTGTATTTGGCGATCTTCTCACTGTATTTTGCTTGGATGTTCTCGTCGTTGGGGACAGCCATGTCTATTAAATAAGTGATTTTCTCTTTTTTGGATTGAAAGGTAATATCGGGTCTATTTGCGGGGATTGTTTTATCTGTGTGGATGTCAATGTCCCAGTAGAGCTTGTAGTCTTCGTTT
Source organism: Kuschelorhynchus macadamiae (assembly GCA_030620095.1). NCBI lineage: Eukaryota > Metazoa > Arthropoda > Insecta > Coleoptera > Curculionidae > Kuschelorhynchus > Kuschelorhynchus macadamiae. Next base: position 157,407 of record JAUTXW010001603.1, read on the forward strand.
TCAAGTCTAGATGTTGGTGTATAATGGTAGTAAGGGTCTGTGTTCTCTGTTAGTTTGTATATTGTGGCTAATGCTTGATGAACGACCTTTGCTGCTCAGTTGTGTCTCGCGGTGTATTCAGTTCCGGCCATTATTCTACATCCACTCGTTATGTGAACGATCGTTTCTCTCTGCTGGTGACATCTCCTACACCTCTCGTCTTCAATGGTTGTGTCCTTGATGATGTGCTTTCTGTAATTTCTGGTTGCTATGACTTTGTCCTGGATGGCAAGCAGGAAGCCTTCTGTTTCAGGGAACAGCTGCCCTTCTTGTAACCACATACAGGGTGGCCCAACGAAAAGGTCCCACCCTTATTTATGACTTTCCTGGTATATTTTGGGAAAAACGCTTGGACACGTCAATTTTGATTTTTAGGGGGACGTCTTTTCATGTATGATTGTATAATACAGGGTGTTCCAAAAATAAGATATCGCATTACACTTGACATTTTTAAATGGAAACCCCCAATTTTTTTTCTATTTTTGGATTCTCCAGGAAGTTTTTAGTAACTTTTGTATAATAGAGTTTATACCTATCTTCAACCATTTTGAAGTTTTTTTAATTTTTTTTATAAAATTCGCCTCATTTAATTTAGTACTGATAATACGGAAAAAAATAATAATCACCGATACCAGCAAGAAATTTAGCATCCGTCAATGTCATCGTAAATCATAGAACAACTTTATCTTTGATTTGAAATCGTTAAGTTGCCTAGTTCTATTATAATATTTTGCAATGATTTATTCAATTCAAGAAAGGGTCGAAATAACGAAACTGTATTATCAAAACGGAAGCATTGCAAGAGCTACCGCCCGGTTGTTTAATGCGTTACATCCAGACAAAAATATTAACCATAAGTATGTGGCTAAATTAATAAGAAAATTTGAAGCAACTGGATCTGTATCTAATATTCGCCGGAATCAGGAAAATCGTCCAAGTAGAAATGAAGCCAGAGAAATAGCAGTTTTGGGACACGTGGCTCTTGACAACACCCAAAGTACTCGTGGTCTGGCTACTTCTTCAGGATTTACACGCTCAACAGTGCAAAGAATTTTGAAATCCTATAAATTTCACCCGTACAAAACTAAACTTGTCCATGAGCTTAATGAAGACGATTATGATAGAAGGTTGGAGTTTTGCGAATTAATGACACAACGTTTGAACAATAACCCAAATTTGTTATTTAACATTTGTTTTTCGGATGAATGTACCTTCTATTTACGTGGTGCTGTAAATAGACATAATTGTCGATATTGGAGCGACTCGAATCCACATTTGTTTCGAGAGGTACATTCGCAATACCCACAAAAAATTAATGTCTGGGCCGGCATTTTCGGAAATCATATTGTAGGACCTTTCTTTATTCCTGGAAACTTGACGGGGGAGTTGTACTTGGACATGTTGGAAAATACAATAGAGCCACGAATAACCGAAATAATAGAAAATGAGGTTAATTATAATGAAAATTTTCTTCATTTCCAACAAGATGGTGCACCACCGCACTATGTAGCTCCAGTACGACAGTTTTTGGACACCCATTTCCCAAATCAGTGGATCGGACGGCGCGGCCCCATTGAGTGGCCACCAAGGTCTCCGGACTTGAGTCCTTTAGATTACTTTCTTTGGGGACATATAAAAAGTAAGGTTTTTAGTACGAAGCCAGACTCCATCCAAGATCTTCGGGAGCGGATCACGGCGGAATGCAGACAAATAACTCCAGAAATGTGTGAAAATGTTAGGAATAGATTTGAGCAAAATATTTATTATTGCATGGAGGTAAACGGACACCACTTTCAACATTTATTACCACATTGACTTTTTGACACATTGTAGCTAAGTAACTAATTTTTGTTTAAATTTTAATGTGAATGTAAAACTGTAAATGGTTTAGTGTTCCTGATTCCGGCGAATATTAGATACAGATCTAGTTGCTTCAAATTTTCTTATTAATTTAGCCACATACTTATGGTTAATATTTTTGACTGAATGTAACGTATTAAACAACCGGGCAGTAGCCCTTGCAATGTTTCCGTTTTGATAATAAAGTTTCGTTATTTTGACCCTTTCTTGAATTTAATTTATCAATACTTGATATTATTCAATTATTCAAATAACTTCAAAATGGTTGAAGATAGGTATAAACTCTATTATACAAAAGTTACTAAAAACTTCCTGGAGAATCCAAAAATAGAAAAAAAATTGGGGGTTTCCATTTAAAAATGTCAAGTGTAATGCGATATCTTATTTTTGGAACACCCTGTATTATACAATCATACATGAAAAGACGTCCCCCTAAAAATCAAAATTGACGTGTCCAAGCGTTTTTCCCAAAATATACCAGGAAAGTCATAAATAAGGGTGGGACCTTTTCGTTGGGCCACCCTGTATATGAAAGCTTTTTATGTATATGGGCTTGCTTTATGTGGTATCTTCGTCTTCCGTGAAGTGTTTTGTCAGACCAGGTGTTCATCTTTTCTAGTCGTGATTGGATGTGACTGTGTGCGTCTGCTACGTGGCTCGTTTGAGACAGGTCGAGCGGTGTATAATTCTTGTCTGCCTTCACTATTGCCTTGTGGAGGTTAGTTTGTTTGTTGTGGAAGAATTTTCTGAATTCGTAAATTTGTTTTTTATGTAGCGATTGTATATCTATAATTCCCCTTCCTCCATCTTTTCTCTCGATAGTGAGTCTTTCCTTGCATGCGTTGGGATGTAACTTTTTGTGTTTAGTGAATTCAAAGCGTATGAGAATGTGAATGTTTTCTATGTCTGTGTGTGACCATTTAATGATACCAAACAAATACGTAAGAATAGGTATGGCGAAGGTGTTAATAGCTTTCGTTAGATTTTTGGAATTCAGTTTTGTTTTTAGTAGCTTTGTAAGTCTGGTTTTAAATTCCGTCTTGAGCTCTGATTTGATATAAGTGTGGTTTATTTTGGTGCTTTGATTGAAGCCTAGGTATCTGTACGTTTCTTCTTTGAGCATGTTATCTATAGTTTCATTTTTGATTGTTTCCTCCATAGGGTGGTCTTTCCACTGTCCTTTGTTGATATGAAGTAGCTTGCATTTACTTATACCAAATTCCATGTTGATGTCCAGGGTAAACGTTTCTGTGATTTTAAGGAGTTCCTTTAGCTGTGCCTTTGGGCTTGCATGTAATTTTATGTCATCCATGTACAAGAGATGGTTTATTTTGTGTAGGTTATTTTTTTGATGTTTAATTTGGAATCCGAAGTTTGTGTTATTCAGTGTGTTTGAGAGTGGATTGAGACAAAGGCAGAACCACAAAGCGCTGAGTGAATCTCTCTGGAACATACCTCGTCTGATGTAGGTAGATCTCTTCTGTTTCGATGTGCTCTTTTTGTGTTCTCAGGTAGATTTTAGTTTTCTGCGTACTCATGATTTGCGTAAGAAATTGCCTGACGTTTTTATTGACTTTATATAATTCTAGTACTCTGGTTAGCCAACTGTGGGTTATCGAATCAAAGGCTTTTTTATAATCTATGTAACCAGTATCAAGGTTTCTATAATTTTTCCTGGTTTGTTCCATGATGGCGCTGTCTATAATGAGCTGCTCCTTGCATCCTCGGCTGTTTTTCCTGCACCCTTTTTGTTCTTCCGTTAGAATGTCTTTGTGTGCTAGATGTTGTTCTATTCTCCTGGTAATTGTGGCTATTATTATTATTATTATTATTATTATTTTGTCTAGACGTTCTAGACAATAGAGAAACGGCGATATCGGCCCAGGTGGAGCAAGATATGGTCTATTAATCTATTTTACACTACGTTCAAAACATGTCTGAACAATATTGCAGGTTCTATGAATGACTGCATCCCCAGGTAAGTGCTTTCTGGTATCTTAAATTTTTTAGGTCTTCTAACGTTTTGCGTGGAACTTTCCCAGTGGTCCAGAGACAAATAGGCATGATAGGGGCGTTTTCAGCATTCCAGATTATTTTTAATTCATATGCCAAGGTCAATGTTGATTGGAGCAGGTACAGCTAGATCAATAATAGCTATTATGTCGATTTCTTTGTCCATAAAAATATCAGGTCTGTTGTTTTGCATGAATCTGTGCGTTGTAATTGTCCTGTCCCAATAAATGTTTGCTTTGTCATTTTCATGCACCGATTCAGATTTATACGTTTAGTACGGCTGACATAACGGATCCGTGGTCTGGTGGCCGGCGCGGCGCGGCGGTGGAAAAGGTTACATATTGCCAAAAACTAGACAAACTTCAAAGACTGACCGGTTTAGGGGTTCCTGGAGCAATTAGGGCTACACCAGGCGTTCTTTTGGGCTTGCCAGAGCTTCTGATATGGATCAAGAAAGAAGCCATGGACAAAATCCAACGAGAATGGGCCACATGAAAATTGCCGCCATAATGCGCCAGGAGATCCCCATCCTGTCCACAAGGGCGATTCCCTTGTCACTCTCCAAGGAAGAACTAGTTGTTGGGCTTGTCCCCTCATCTTACCAATACTACTACAGCTTACGTTTCTCATGCATTTCACATTTTAAGAGATCTCTCTGTCGGTATAGTCGCTTAAGGCGAGCAATGTACAGCTACTTATAATATGCTCAAGTACTACCTGGTCTCGAATTGCACACAGAAAATCCTCCGTTTCAGGAAAAACATGTCCGTTATTCAACCAGGTTACAGAAACCTCTTAGTTGATAGTTTATTGCGCCAGTTTATATGGAGCTCTTACTATTATTATTCTTTACTTATTGAGTCTTGCAATCTCAGCGATAACCAGATGACCTATTTACTGCAGATTTAGAACTCTTCTCACAATGTTACCTGACCTAATGTCAGAGTTGACCATATCCTGATGCCAGAGTTGACTCAGATCAGTATACTTGAGTAGCCTGATGTAAAGTGCTAGTTTCCGACGCCAAGAAGCATCTACGATATCGGTCATCTGGCGTTTCAGGGTCTCTCAGAACAAACGATAAATAATTTCTTGTGGGAGCAACCTGATCATGAATAGAGCACATGAACCCTTCTCTTTCTGGGAATAGGTCTCCATTAGTAAGCCAGTAGTTCGATGAAATAATATCGGCACCAAGTTCATTGGGATGTCTTCCGTGTAGCGCTTCTTGTTTCCACTTATTAATTATTATTAATATTATTATTATTATCTTTATTTTTATCCACCTTGTTGTCTCACAGTATTCCTGTAGTTGCATTTTATACTGACGGGATTATAACAAGTCAGTACAAAAAAAATTACGAAAAAAATTAAAAAGAAAAAAAAACCTATTGTGTATTAAGAAATGATCTAACGATGCTACATATTCTCAAAATGATGAATTTCTGGATATTCCTGTGAATGTCTGTATTAAGTCCTAATTGAGCCAAATGCGGTGTAAACGTTGTTGGGGTGAGACCTGTTACTGATATGACGAGAGGAACAATGATGACTCTTTCCTGTTTCCAGCCTTTTTACTTACATTTCCAAGTCGGTGTATTTGGCGATCTTCTCACTGTATTTCGCTTGTATGTTCTCGTCGTTGGGGATAGTCATGTCAATTAAATAAGTAATCTTTTCTTTTTTAGATTGAAAGGTGCTATCGGGTCTGTTTGCGAGGATTGTTTTATCTGTGTGGATGTCAGTGTCTCAGTAGAACTTGTAGTCTTCGTGTCAATGTATGGATGTTGGTGTATAATGGTAATAAGGGTCGGTGTTCTCCGTTAGTTTGTATGTTGTGGCTAATGCTTCGCTATTGTGTCTCGCGGTGTATTCAGTTCCGGCCATTATTATACATCCACTCGTTATATGATCGATCATTTCTCTCTGCTGGTGACATCTACTGCACCTGTCGCCTGCAATGGCTGTGTCCTTGATGATGTGCTTCGGTAGTTTCTGGTTGCAGGAAGCCTTCTGTTTTGGGGAACAGCTGCCCTTCTTGTAACCATGTATATAAAAGCTTTTTATGTATGTGGTCTTGCTTTATGTGGTACCTGTGTCTTCCGTGAAGTGTTTTTTCAGACCAGGTGTTAATCTTTTCTAGTCGTGATTGGATGTGACTGTGTACGTCTGCTACACGGCTCTTTTGAGACAGGTCGACCGGTGTATAATTCTTGTCTGCCTTCACTATTGCCTTGTGAAGTTTGTTTGTTGTGGAAAAATTTTCTGAGTTCGTAAATTTGCTTTATATTTAGCGATTGTATATCTATAATTCCCCTCCCTCCTTCTTTTCTTTCGATGGTGAGTCTTTCCTTGCGTGCGTTGGGGTGTAACTTCGTGTGTTTAGTGAATTCAGAGCCTATAAGAACGTTAATGTTTTCTATGTCTGTGTGCGACCATTTAATGCTACCAAACGAATACATAAGAATAGATATGGCAAAGGTGTTAATAGCTTTCGTTAGATTTCTGTAGTTCAGTTTTGTTTTTAGTAGCTTTGTGAGCCTGGTTTTAAATTCTGTCTTGAGCTCTGGTTTGATATAAGTGTGGTTAACTTTGGTGCTTTGATGGAAGCCTAGGTATCTGATGTTTCTTCTTTGAGCATGTTATCTATGGTTTCATTGTTGATTGTTTCCGTCGTAGGGTGGTCTTTTCACTGTCCCTTGTTGATATGAAATAGCTTGCATTTACTTATACCAAATTCCATGTTGATGTCTAGGGTAAACATTTTTGTGATTTTAAAGAGTTCCTTTAGCTGTGCCTTTGTGCTTGCGTATAATTTTATGTCATCCATGTACAAGAGATGGTTTATTTAGATTTTTTTTTTGGTGTTTAATTTGGAATCTAAAGTTTGTGTTATTCAGTGTGTTTGAGAGTGGATTGAGACAGAGGCAGAGCCACAAAGTGCTGAGTGAATCTCTCTGGAATATACCTCGTCTGATTTAGATCTTTTTTTTTCTTTTATAATTCTAGCACTGGTTAGTTAACTGTGGGGTATCGAATCAAAGGCTTTTTTATAATCTATGTAACCAGTATGAAGGTTTCTATAATTTTTTCTGGTTTGTTCTATGATGACGATGTCTATAATTAGCTGCTCCTTGCATCCTCGGCTGTTTTTCCTGCATTCTTTTTGCTCTTCCGTTAGAATGTTTTTGTGTGCTAGATGTTGTTTTATTCTCCTGGTAATTGTGGCTGTGATGATCTTATATAGGGTTGAAAGGCACGTAATAGGTCAGTAATTTGACGGGTTCTTATTGTCTGAGTTTTTGAGATAAGGTATGTTATTCCTTGGGTGAGAAAACTGGGGGTGTGCTAGGTTTTAAAATAATTTCATTAATTTGGCGAGTGAGAGCTTCATGTGTGGAGGTAAACTGTTTGTATCAGAAGTTATGAGTGTTATCTATTCCACTATACATATTATTATTATTATTATTATTATTATTATTATTATTATTATTATTATTATTATTATTATTATTATTATTATATAAACTTAGTAAAATGTGCATGGATTCGAATTGTATAAAAAAATGCATATAATATATTCGTGTTACGAAAACGGTATATATTTCAATAAATCCAGCTTATGGAAACCACACTTTGTTGCATTTTGTTGGATCCGAACCTTTTTTAATATTCGCATATCTTGGCGTCTTGGTGCGGATAACACTATTGATTGGAATTTGAAATCCAAATATTTGAACTTTTTCTTATTTTTCTCTTCCTTGGCAACTGGACACAGCTCACTATATTTGCATTTTGGTAGCGAAAAATATTTAGATTGAATATTTCAGTCAGTTTAAATTTGCATATTATGTAGTCCCGTAGAAAAAAAGGCCTATAACAAGCGAAGCCTAAGCACATCTAATTGCAGACACATTCAAAGGTATGTATGATTTTAATTCAGCTTTATGACTTAAAATTGCAGGAGCATCAAGATATTTTTAAAAACTATTAAAATTATTAGAAATAGGACTTACCAATAAGATTTCGCTGACCTTTTAAACCAAAATCAGAAGTCAAGTTTAAACTGCCACAAAATAACTTTATATATCAGCATAAACTACACTTCTTGTGGAAAAACTGTCAAAGTCAAAAATGCCAAGGAAATCACTTTCCAACCACAGATGAAAGAAAGCTTTCATTTTTTGTATGTCTTAAAGGCGCGAAATCTAGGGAAATTCCTAATTTAGTTACCATATTTTGACATAAATTTGACTTCACTTTTATAAACATAATTATAATAATTTAAATCAAAATTGTTATTCTCGTTTGAAATTGTTGAGAGAAAATACCAAAGAAATTTCAGCAGTCTTAACAGTTATTTTGTTAAACAAAACTCTTTCCCGAGATTTATTATGAACATTAACCTAACTTTCTGTTTGTTATTATTTTTCTATAAATACAAAAGTATTTTCTAAGTAACTATTGTCTTATTGAAAGTGAATTAAAATGAACATATTTTAGAAAATATTAGAGAGTTTAATCCAAATTTGATATAGAGAGCATCAAAATTATTGATGTTATTTAGCACATAAGATCATTCTTATTATTAAAACCATCGGGCAACGCTATATCATAACAAAAAAACACTTAAATTTATACATAAATATTAAATATTTGGAGAGGACGCATTAACAAATTAAAGATGCTATTAGTCAGTAGTTGATATTTAAATTTTTTTTCTTAGAATTTTCAATTTACTCGATTTGCTTAAATAGTAACTAGAATCATCATCTAAGCGTCTAACAAGTTATTTCTTTTTTCCAGAATTCCATAGGTGCTCACACCAGAGAACAGTGAGTTTCCAAGAAGAATGTTTGCTTTTGAAATGTATTTTAGAACAGATGTTCAAAATATTGACATTAGCTTTATTTTTAAGATGTAAGACTAGGAAAAAATTAAATTTAATTTCTATTTTAATTCCAAATATCTAATAATATGTAACTAAAGTAGCTGAGAAAATATGGAGCGCAGCTCACAATATGGACTTTTCCGCTTCAAGAATAATAATAATAATAATAATTTTTTTTTCATTTCTTTTTTTTTATTTTTATTTTTTGTACTGACTTGGTATAACCCGTCAGTATAAAATACAACCACAGGAATACTGTGAGACAACAAGTAATAATAATAATAAGCCACAAATAGATAAGGAAGCATCCAACAGGTGGCTGAAGAATGGACAACTATTCCCAGAGACAGAAGGATTTGTAATGACAATACAGGACCAAGTTATTAACACACGAAATTACACTAAATTCATCATCAAAGACCGGTCCGTTGAATCCGATAAGTTCGAAAATGTAGCGAGAGATCAGAGACTAAACAGCATATAACATCTGGCTGCACTAACCTAGCAAACACGGACCACCTCCAGCGACATAACCGGGTGTGTAGCATCATACACCAGAAGCTTGCCAATATATACGAGCTCCCGAACACCTTTGTGCTTTACTATAAATACCAACTAAGTTTAGTGCTTGAAAATAATGCCTTCAAATTGTACTACGACCGGGCAATTATCACCGACAGACGGGTGGCGAATAATCGGCCTCATGTGGTACTGTTAAATAAGGAAACAAAGACAGCTTATTTGGTAGATGTCGCTGTACCCAACATAACAACGTGTTAGATAAATATCAAGAGAAAAAGGCCAAATATGCGGAGCTGGCCATCGAGATACAGCAGATGTAGCGACTGAATAAGGTTCATGTGATATCATCGTATCATCAACTAGACTAGTTCCAAAAACACTTGCTTAACTGAGCATGTAAAAACACAATACAAAGTATTAAATTACATAATTTGTTTGACAATCTGAACTATGTAAATCTACCCAACAGACAATTACCATTATGCACCTTACATTAAACGAAAATGAAAACGTATGTATCTATTTGTATTTACCAAAAAAGATAACGCGGAATACAAGATGAAAGTAAGCGATAGAGAAAACCAGCAAAATGTAACTTTTGTCGGTGTTGAATCCGTAGCCACTCTAACTCGGGCAATTTAAGACTTAAGGCCGTTTTACATGCTGTAGTTCTGACTTGCAAGTTACAATAATCTTGAACAAAAGCATGCGCAGTGACAAGACATTTGTACCTTTTGTCAAACTGCGCATGCCTTTTTTCAAGACTATTGCATATTGCAAAGAAGAATTGCTGCATGTAAAACGGCCTTTACATGATCTCTTGCTCTCAACCCCTATACAAAGCGAATAGAAGAATTTTCGATTCTCTGCAATGTTTTTACACTGCGAGTTCGAACAAGGCCCATAAACAAAGTTACAATAATTTGAGTGTGAAAGAACGAAGGATTTACATAATTTCTTTTTCATATATTTTCTTAAAACATGTTTGTTCTTATATAGATTTCTAAGTGAGAAATAAGATTTCAGAACCACTTTGCCCACCTGAGTTCTAAACCTAAGTTTAGTGTCAAATATAATGCCAATATTTTTATACTTTTTTACCACAGGTATTACGGTTCCACCCATCACCAATCTCATATTGTCCGAGGCCCATTTGGTCCAAAGAACGTAACGGCTGACTTACTGGCGTTTAATTTTAAGCCGTTTTTCCGGGAGTACTCACAAACCGAATCCAACCAAAGTTGACTTTTCAAGACTATATCTAAATTGTATATAATCAGCATATATGTTGAACCCTGTGGTACACTTCTGCCTACAATTTTACTACTAGAACGGTCGCCCTGCAAATTGCTATCGCTCTGATACATAATTTTTAAAGAACTCCACAGAAGCCTCCGTAAAGCCAAATGAGTGAAGCTTGGCACACAAAAGGCCGTGATGAAGAGTTTCAAATGCTTTGCTGCAATCGAGCAATACCAATGCTGATGCCTCACCCCGATCTGCAGCACATATATCTAGTGTTATTTCTTCTTGCAACAAAATCAATATAAGCCTTTTTTTCTTCACGAACTGGTTGAGTGAATAAATTCCTCATTCGTTTGTAAGATTCCCAGTCCTGAATAGCCTTGGTTTTTTTTATACTTGGAGATTAACCTATTGCGCTTCTTTTTCATAATTTTTAATACATCGGTAAACCATGGGGATTTCGGTGTTGTGACAGGAACGGTACGTACTGGAGCATGATAATTAAACAATTGCTCGACCAAAATATGCAGCTCTTGTATTTCTGGGAAAATTCTTCGAAGTATACCAGTAGCACATTTTTTAAGAACGTCTTTCTATGTTTCTCGGTGCGGCACTTTATAAACTCTTCATATTCTATATTATATCTATTCCTAGATTTCTCCGGAAAGAGCTCCATAGATACATTTTCCACTTTTCCTGTTATTTACGCCGGATCTTTAATTATTTCTTCATCTCCCAACATGATTTTTTGTTACTGAATTTTCAAGAAAACTTAAAAAATGAATTAAATTAGAATCTTCTGTTATTACACTGTTAACGGTTAATATACCAAATTATTTAAGGAATGCACACACAAAAGTGTTCTCGGCAGCAATCACGGTGGCGATGCTATGCTGTTATTTGGTCGCCACGGTGGCATTGATCGCGCCGAGATCGTGCTGGTGTGTGGCTGCCATTAAGAGGGATAAATGCTAAATTTAATAACTTTACACTTTACAAAGCTATGCAGACATTTAAGAAAAACTATATATAATTACATAATTAAATAAAGAAAAGAAAAACAGTACAAAATGTTACTTACATCCTTTATAGTATATATAACTACTAACGTTTTGAAATGTCGCACTTAAGGATTTGTCAACGTGACAAGTTTTAGTTGAAATAAAAAAAGACGTGACTTTTTTCAGTAAATTCACTGTTACAAAGACGCAAAAAATGACGTCACTGGATATACGAAAAATTCCTACTATATATGCTTAATAGTGTAACAAAGTACCACAATTCGATTCTTCCACGTGAAACATTTATTCCTACCGTGATGTTAAGTAAGTTGTAAATATTTTACACATACTATGCCTAAAAATTTTGTACACACTGTAATAACTCGGTTTCAAAACTGGCATCTGTGCATTTTTTGGTATTTTTCAAAACATTTGTATAAAAAGAATACTAAATAGCACAGATATATTTAATATTTTTGAAGAAGTCGATAATTAAAACCACTATGGAAATATTAATTCAATGTATAACTTTGAAACGAAGGATAAAAAGAGAAATTCTATAAAGATATTGTCGAAGTAAACCAAGTAAGCCACAAAACAGTCTGCATCCCACGAATTTCTTAAGTTACAACTTTCAGCCTCTTTTAAGCTACAATAAACTTAATTAAAGGGCGAAAAATTAAGTTTTAAAGAACGAGGATAGGAATTTTTTAATTAAAAACTTGGAGAGAAACTCCTGATCTAGAAAATTATTGGGGATATAGAGTCTTAATTAGAAACATTTTAAAAGTCCATTATAGTTAATATTCAGATGAAAATACGGTTAAAGGTAGACGGTAAAAATTGAGAAGTCTCTTTTTTTCACCTAATGACTTCTTTGTAAGAAATTTCCAATATTTATACAGAATCTTTTTTTCTGGGATATTTTCATGTGGGATGATAGCAGCCACAAAATTAGAAATAGATAATGAATATGCGTTATCATTTTTTTGCAAAATAAGGGCATTAAAGTTAGATTGATTTTTTAGATATATTTGTTCCTATCATATCAGGTACCGCCTATCCGTAATTAAGTAATTAATATATATGAAGGACTTGAAATTAATAAAAAAAATTTTTTTTAGATCTAAATGCACGTCCAAAGCAACTTTTAATGCAACATTTTACTATGAGTTACGTGCACCTTTCTTAGAGAAACCACTTGCTAACATAACAAATTTCCAGACAGATGATTTCAAGAAGCGACAACGTTTTGCTGATGCAGATTCCCAGGCCCAGAAGCTTCATTCGTTTTCATCATTATTGTATAAATCATTCTCATTCTGTATTTCTTAATGTTAACACATATACTTGAAACACAATATTTTTTTAAAAGAAAGTTTTTTTTGGTATTAATTGGCGTAGTGGGTAGGATAGGGCAGTGGTAATTATTTCGAATCGTCCGGAAGAAGTTGCTACGTGTGGCTTCAACCCTTTGGTGCTAGAAGAAAATACAATATAGTAAGTGTTTTTTCTTTTTGCCCCTCCAAAACCCTCTGTATAAGAATTTTTGGTTAGGGATAATTGTAGGGACAGTGCATTGACCACAGCAGCAGTTTAAAATTCCCGTCTATTGAAGCCACTGAAAATTTGAATTATATTTTTCCAATTTTTACCTGATATTTGTTTTTAAGAAAAAAAGAGTGTTTGGTACACCAAAGTAAGCGAAGTAGATTTATTAATTTTAAATCAACATATGAACGAATTAGAAGAAATAATAAATAGTTTAAATTCTATTACATTAGGCTCCAAAACACAGAAGCCGAAAACAACCAAAAAATGGAAGGCAATGTTTCAGGCCAGCCCAAAATTAATCGGGAAATTTTTAAGAGTAAACTAAAAAATATTAAACATTGGGATGGCGATAGTAATATTTTAGATAAATTTGTTAAAAGATGTGATAATTGAGTAAGCACATATAAATCCCTAAAATATTACGATTTATATAAACATATATTCGAATGTATCCAAGAAAAATTAACCGTTAGAGAAGAAGAAATGGTTGGCAATCGTGTTGAGTTAAATACTTGAGGAAAATTAAAACCAGCTCTTTTACAATATTTTTCTGATCGTAGGGACTTAGATTGTTTAGTTCGAGAATGAACTAGAACAAGGCCTTTTCAAGGACGAGCATTTAATTAATTTTGGTTGTAAGTTACAATTAATAAGAAGTAACGTAGTGCAAAGAATTAGTAACGATATTAGTTTAAGCATAGATGAAAAACATAAATTACTATGATAAAACTGCTTTAAACACCTTTATTGCCGGTTGTACTGGTACACTGTGAACAGGGGCGTGCGGTGAAATTTTAATTTTAAAAGGGAAGAAATTTTTAGAAACTTACCTATTTGTAATGTAATTCGATTCTTCGATCATTCTTTGCAGATTCGTCAATGACGTCATCATAAAAACGTCGATGTTCCAGCATATTTTGGAGAAGTTTATTTTCAATGGACAACAACGATGTATGCGAAAGTTTTTCCTGCCCTGTTGAATTTCTCACGAAATTTTTTATACGTTTAAGTGTTGAAAAATTGCGTTCTACTGATGAACTTGTGGCAGGTATTGTCAATACTAATTCACACAATTTCTACACTTCGGTGTAGGCGTCTTCCAGCTCCTTGTCTTTTAAAAATTGCATTAGTTCCTTAGCGTTATTTTTTGCGCTAATGTCATCAGTTTCGTAAATCACTTTTAGTTCAGATCGCAGTAACACTCGATCGAAGAACTGACCATAATGAAGAAGAAGAGATTTAAACGCATCTTCTGGAAAAGCTTTTCCTTTAAATGCATCAAAATTGCAGAGCTCGAGGAACTTAATATCATTTAAACCGTTAAATCTATACTTGCTGAATTTGATCGATTATTTCATAAAAGAGGCGTCTGTATGATATTTGAACATCTTCGACCTTGTCTGTTCGAAGACGCTTGGCTTGTGGCTCTACATTTAACGTCATCGTTTTCTCCCAAAATAGGTCAAAGTCATCTCCTTTTTGGCTTAACATGGACTTAAAATCATCCATTTTTTTTAGGCAAAAAGCAATATCATTTGTTTTAGTTTCTAATATATTAAAAACATTGTCCGAGAATGGAAATATTTCTGAAAATATGTTCAACAAATAATTTAAATTAAAATCTCGTTTCAAACAGTCCAAAAACCCCCTCGAACTTTTATTGCTTCTGAGTCCCACGTTTCATTATTTTCTATTATATTCTCAAATAGTTCAATCAGTGATTCACGATTTTCAGATACTGTTAATTAACACAAGTCTTCCATTATAGTTCCACCTAGTAGGAGCTACTTTGGGCAATCGTTTGTGGACAATGGAGTCCAAAGCTTGAGTACGTTTTGTTGACTTAGAAAAAAAAAGCAGCCATGCCACTTAAAGTAACGAAAAATACTTTACACTCTTTAATGTGATTGATGGACTGGGATAAAACTAAATTTAATTTATGAGCAAAACAATGGACAAACACAGCACTTGGGAAAGTTTCTCGAACTTTAGCTTGCAGGCTCCTTAATTGTCCTGCCATCACTGCAGCTCCATCATAGCTTTGAGCAACTAATTTTTTCTCTCCATTAATTTCTTTAGTAACGTTATAAAGTACGGTATATAATGCATCTGCTGTACGATTTTCGGACACATTCTTAAAACCTAAAAATCGCTCTTGAATACTTCCGTCGGTTTTAACGTAGCCTATTACTATAGATAATTGACTAAAATTAGTGATATCAGTTGTTTCGTCCAGAACAATAGCAATGAACCGCGCCTCGCCAATCTCCTGCTTAATTCTTTTTAGAATAATGTTTGCAACAGCGGAAATTAAATCATTCTGCATTCAATTCGACGTTCCACGAAAAACGCTAGACTGCTCTAAATGATTTTTAAGCAATCATCATATTTAGCCATTAAACTAAGTAAATCTTGAAAATTTCCTCTATTTGAAGAAACCCTTGTTTCGTCATGACCTCTAAATCCCAATTCGTGCTGTCCGAGAAAACAAACAATATCGATAAGTCTTCTTAATATTTGCCTATTTTTATCGACTAGTTCATTGTGTTGGCGGTGACTAATTTCCAACTGTTTATTAAGGGCGTGTTCAATTCTGGTTTTGCCGAAGACTTCTTTTATGACGGCTTGCAAATGCGCTTTGGACATGTCTCTTTTTACAGCTTTATGGAAATTGTTTAAATCGGAAAAACCAGTTTTCCTCCAGAGACCTTTTTCATTTTCAAAAAGTAAACATGGCCAACAAAATAATTTACTTATATTTTCACACCCTGTTAGCCATTTAAATTGTCCGTATTGTTTTTCCGGATAAAAATGTCTAATACAGTTTTTCATTTTTGTGGTTAAATTATTTGAAGTTTATCAGCGAAGTTTAATGTTGACAATCCCTTTATTATTAAGACACACACAACACATTCACACACACTCTTCTTTCTAAATTCTCCAACATTTTCAACGTTATTACCGACAGCCGAAGTTGATGGTATTTGCATATCCACGTCCGTATTATTTTCTTCCATATCGCACCATGCACGACGCGACGTACGTATCACACAACACACGGATAGTCGTTCAAACAAAGAACCTACTTTATCTATAGCTTCCGCCACCACTTAAAGCACGGGACTGAAATGCAAAAATTGCAAACAGGCGGTGGAAAGTTCAATAACCTCTGGCTCGCTTCACAGGAAATCAAGCATATGGGACTTGGCTGCAGAGAAGCTAGCGGCCCACATGGGTTCTATTCGATTTTCTATTGTGGCTGGGTCGGAGTCAAGGTCAAATATAAACTAAATTATTGGCCAAAAATTACATTGTTTTATTATGGGCTTGATAATTAAAAAGACTTTGGAAGATGTAATGGCAATCGAAAATTTTAACATTTTTAATATAAACTAAATTATTGGTTATAAACAAAATAATTTTCCCAAAAATTACATTTTTTAGAAGGTGAAATTTTTGTAATTTTTTTTTGACGTGGGACCACGGCCTCTTTCACCAAGAAGATATCTGACTAATAAAGAAATAACCTGTCCTCTGCTTACTGTAATGGAGATTTCCACCCCCACGATCGTTGCACTTCCCAACTATGAAATAATATGCAAATTTTAAAAAACATCGTATCTTTGGAAGATGTAATGACAAAATATGTCAGTGAAGAAAGAAAATTTTAAAAAACTTGACGGTGGTGTTCTAAAATTCCAAAAATGTGATTAGAAACAAAGACATTTACAAACAACATAGGTATAAAAATCATAATAACCATATACCTAGAAATACTATAAACAAAATAAATTTCGAAGAAATCTTTCGCATAAAGAACATGGTTAATGCTATCACCCGAAATTTCGTTTGCCAAAATATGTTAGATGTGCAAAGTAGAAATTTTTCAAGACCGCCTGTCAAAAAGGAAAACACAAAAATGAAAAAATCGAAGAAAACAATATCGATGCTTTAAAAATCAACTCCGTTATTTTCTATTGACGTGCGACCATGTCCTTTTTGTCCACGTCGTTTTGCTGATTCCGTTTTCATCATTATTTTATAAGTCATAATTCTGTATTTCTTATTGTTAACACATATACTTGAAATAAAATATTATTTTAAAAATAAAATTTAAATATCAAAGTATTTAATTTGTGTAGTTAGGTTTCGAATCCGACGTTTCGTAAAAAGAGGCTATCGTCAACTTACTTTTTTAAACACTCATCTAGATTTTAATTTTGTTTTCTACAAACAATTAACCTTTCAAAATCAATAATGTATCGCAATCGCTTATAGGAAACGTCAGCTTCAAAAATCCAAGAAATCATATAGATCTCGATATTTTCAGAATACTTCCTTCTTTTCCCTCTCCCCCCACCCCCTTCGCCCCCATACACTTTAATTTATTGACAGAAGTCAATTCTTGTGTCAAGATAAAGTTATTTAATATGTTCAATATCAGTACAGCAGTTCGTTATGTTTTTGGATCCCAGAAAAAAAACATGTATGTCCTGAGGGATTTCTAAATATGTGCTTCAGTCTAATATTATTTGAGCTTTAATAACCTCATCAAAGCCTTTACTATAACAGCTAAACATTTTTAGGAAAAAATTTCTGATTTCTCAGGGAAATTTAGGAATGATTTTTTAATGACACTTTTCATTAAGCGCTTCTATAAAAATCTAAGAGTTCATTAACTAATTGTTTATAATATTCATCCTGTATTGTCACTAACAGCAAAATTTTTAAAACATTAACAAAGGAAGTGAATTTTTAATGACATTCTGGCTCCAAGCGCTTTATAGGCATCTAAGAGTTCACTAACTAATTGTTCATAATTTTCATCCATATTGTTGCCTAAAAATCTTCTTACAAATAAACAAACGAATTCCATGCTCTGAGTTCCTGCCAATAAAAATGCCTTCTTTTAATTTGGCATCACTTAACTGGGGAAAGACTTGTCTTAAATATTTAAATCCATCACCATCTTTATTCAAAGCCTTCACAAAGTTTTTCATCAGCCCAAGTTTAATGTGAAGAGGAGGCAAAAGGACATTTTTGGGATCAACAAGAGGTATAAATTTAACATTTTGAGATCCCGGTTGAAATTCGCTCTTTCTGGCCCAATTTTTGTTAAACATAAACAAAGAAAACCGAAATATTTTGTAAATCCCCCCTGAAGTCCCACTAAAATCACTATAACTTTTATATCTGCCATTTATACCTATTGTAGTTTATTTTATCCAAAATCGTGCGCATATTTTTCAGCTAAATTTTCATTGCTACTGAATAAGCGCCACTTATAGAGGGTGTTAAATTATCATTATGCAATAACACAGCTTTTAAGCTATATTTATACGCGCTACAACCAATTTTCCATACTGTGGAATTTAGAAAACATGCATTTCTTCTATATCTGAAATTCGTAATTTTTGTTGTCTTCAGAAAAAGGCCAATTCCTTTTTCTGCGGGAAGCCAGAAGTTCTGACTGTTGCTTGGATAATCCCAAATCAGGTACTAAATCATTTAATTCACTTTGAACAATCAATGTGGCTCGCCGGAACTGAGACCTGTGGTAAAAGTGGGATCGGTGCACTGTTCTTCTGAGCTGCCCGATGATGCGTTATTTCCATTATCTGCCAAATCAATAGTTTGCCAATTTAAAGGCGCAATCGGCACTGGCAAATTTGCATTATGAGGAACAGGTCGTATGTCAGATTGCAAATTTGGATATTCTATATTGTGCTTTCCCTTTTTGGAATAACCTTCAGTCTTTTTCAGGCAAAAATAACAGTCGTCAGAATGATTGGTGGGTTCTCACCATACCATTGGAACTGCAAAAGGCATACTTTTTCTCTTTTCCTTCATCCACTGCAACAATGATACACTACAACTAACACAGCACACATGGGGAGCCCACCGCTTATCTTGATCCCCAATTAACACACCAACATGTTTAAAGTAGGCTTTTTTACATTTTCGGAAAATGGCCTGGCTTGTGATTTCACCAGAAATTCTCCACAAATATAACAAAATTTGTCAGGAGAAATTTTGCAACTTCGGCGCGTTTGACTCGACATTCTCGTCTTCACATACACTTGCTTATCGATACACAGAGAACCACTCAATTCAAAACTCAACAGAAGAGTGATGTTTAACGTTTATTTTATGTCTAATGTTGTAAACAATCATTCTAGGTAATTTTTCCGTTGTAAAATGAACCCATTTTAGCATCCTCCACAATAAAATTGTTTACCTGCCAATATAAAAGGTTCTAATTAGGCTATTAAAAAATGGTACGTATTAGGGCTTTCCGAATATTTGTTTTATTAATGGGAGGGTATTTCCATTGTGAAAATAATGAGCTGGTCTGTGTAATTAGGTGCAGGTTCTGATTAAAATGTCAAATACTCATCATCTCATTCTGGAGCAGGTGGTAAATATTGTTGTTGGCTCAGCAACTGTCAAACAATTGAACATTGACAATCAATAACTGTAGCCTTTTTTCAGTTTCATCATGTTTGCAAGGTTTTGTGGTAAAATCGACAGCGAAGAAGAACAGTTCGAAGAAGAAGGTTTTTCAGAAGACATCATAAAGGCCATCAATGCAGCAAATAGTACTCTAATTCCAGAAAAATGTAAAGAACGTTACAAAAAAGAATTCTGTTTTTCGAGTCGTGGTGCAATAAAAAAAATTATCCACAATAAAGGAAGAGGTATTCCTAGCATTTTTTCATATATTATCAAGTACATATACCCCATCAACGCTATGGTCGAAATATTCGATGTTAAAATTATTCATAAAACTTAAGAGGAACGTTGATATAAGCAAATACTATAAACTCACATCCTATTTAAAGAGTGTCAACGAAAAGTACAAACCAAAAAAATCAGATATAGCAGTTCTTGGCGCTCGTCAACGTGAGGAGTTCACGAAGATGACGACCGAAGATATTGCAGATAAAGGAGACATTATGGTAATCGCCATACCATTTACTAAAACCAATAAGCCGAGAAAATGTGCAGTTTGCCACGCGACTTGTGAATACTACAAACAAAAGTTTTTTTCCACTTTATAGGTGAATGCACGGAAAATGCACCAATCAAAACGTTAGTATCAATAAATTTGGTAAAATACCATCTAACATTGCTGGGCTTGAAAAAATCCAAAAATGTACACGGGCAACTGATTTCGAAGGTCCTCGGCAACCTTGTTGGCGAATTCTGGAACCAATATCACTAATATTAAATGATATGGAGGATGGTAGCCGAATTATATAATGAAGATTCCTTAGCGAATAAAAGCAAACTTGCCGAGAATATTTTAAAAACGTCTTCGAGAATACCCATCGATCCACTTTGATCAGAAAGTACAATGCAAAATGTAATACTCAATTGCTCTACTTAAAGTCAACCCCAATTACAACGTTCGGTAGAATGTGTTTCCGAGGGAGGAAATTCAAATAAAAAGCAACGAAGTGTTTCAAGATATGGCAACTGCAATAAATCTATGGTATACTACAAATCCCAATTGCACGTTTAACTTTAATATTAATCGTTAATTTGTCTTTTGTTATCCTATTAAAATTTAGATAAAGAATTTATGAAATGCACGTTTAACTTTAATAATATTCTTAATTTGTTCTCAATTTTCTATTATAAGATAAAGATAAAATAAAGCTTTTTTGTAATATCTATCTTTTTACTATTTATAACTCTATAAAAAAACAGTGCGGAAAAGTAACTTTTCAGAACTACTAGCACTGAAAAATAACTTTTCCGTGCGATTTGTTAAATTAACGGATATTTTATCTAAAACACTCAATAAGGTGAAATACTCGCAAAGTATTTTTTTTGTAAGAAGCTCAATAATTTTTGTAATTACAGTATATCATTACTGAACTTAAACCTAATTGACGTTTATCAGAAGATTATATTTATGGTAGGAAAAATTTTGTACCTAACACATGCGGAAAGTGTTTTTCCGCCCTTGACGGCTTGACCAACTGCCGTCGCGTGCGGAAACTATTAAAAAACTATTAAAAAATAAATCAATTATTTCTAGCAATACAGTTGTTTTCCGTTGAGGTGCATTATAAGTATCATTTGTTAACCGACAATTGTTATCAAGGTTATGCTAAAATAATCCTATTAACTACTTTACCCTACACTTTACTACCTTCTTACTAGTTAATTGTCCAATTCAAAACACACTACAAATGTAACTAATATAACACCATATAACACAATAAAATTAACCGCAAGAAAACGGCAGGCCCAGTAAAGCTATTTGAAGTATAGCACGTTATATTCAGTGGCGGCTCGTGGTGAATTATATTGGGAGGTCAATAACAAATTTGAAAATAAGCATACTTAAAATAAAAATACATTTCTTACCTTTAAATTGAGCTTTAAATTCTCTTGAAGTTCAGGTCTACTCTTCGTTCTTTAGAATTGGAAAAATGCTGAATGACACGTTCGTTAAAATTGCACATTCCTTTTATAAACAATTTCTCGATACTTAACATTGCTAAAGCGGATAGTCTATCTTGGCCCATGGTGTTGCGTAGAGAAGTATTTATTCTGTTTAAGGTTGAAAAACAACGCTCGCTTTCTACAGTTCTCATTGGCAATGTATATAGTAAAGTTAATATTTTGACGGTTTCAGAAAACGTATCACTTAGGTTATTATTTATAAAAATTTGAAGCATTGAAATAGCTCCAGAACTTACACGAAAATCAGTACGATCATAAATAACTTGCAGTTCAGTTTTTAGTTTTAAGTAATTTATACAAGGAAAAATTTTTTTAACTGTATTTAAAATATTATCTGGAAAATTATTGTTGTAATTTTCAAATTGATCACTATATAAATAGTTGGCTAATCACTAAAACTAAAGCGATGGTGTATTTCAGAAATTATTATGTCACAGACCTCAAAATCCACTCGACGCGACGTTTACAATCTTCATTTTTACGTAGCCATTTACTAGCATTAGATGAAATTTAAGGCATTTCTGAAGATAGGTCGTTTAGAATTTTATCGCGAACTGCTTGGATGGAACGTTTAAAGGAGTATATACAGGGTTATGATAAATTAAGGAATAAATTCATTATCTTGGAAATTAAAAAGGTAATAGAAAAACGCTCGAACCGGTCGATTTAGATTTATTTTTACGCATATTTAGAAATTATTTTAAACTATACAGGGTCACTCACAAAAGTTGTGCAACTGTCATTTTTGATTTTTTCAATACAACGCCTTATTTTTTTCTGCTGATTTGAATTATCTATGAAATTCTAGACATTTTTGGTATAACATAACCTATACTGTAAATCAACAGTTATCGAAATATGTTTATCTAAATAAAACATAAAACACATATAAGGAAATTATATAAGAAAACTACTTTATTCTACTAGACATTTTTGGTATAACATAACCTATACTGAAAATCAACAGTTATCGGAATATGTTTATCTAAATAAAACCTAAAACACATATCAGGAAATTAAATAAGAAAACTACTACTAAATTTTGAAAATGTCCACCATTTATAGCTCTACAATGCCCTAGACGATGGAAAAACTCTTGTTGCACATTAGTAACTGTATCACATTGAATACCCCCAAAGAAAAAAGTCTAACGGGCTTAAGTCCGGCGATCTTGCCGGACACTCTATTGTCCCACGTCGCCCAATCCATCGTCTCGGAAAGGTTTCATTTAAGTATCTCCTGACATCAGCTGCAAAATGGGTGTTGATACCATAACAGTTCACTGGGAAGATCCGGATCGTTTACATTAGGATGTAGGGTAGTTAATGCTGGTATAAGATTCTCTTCCAAAAATTGAAGATACATTTGCCCCGTTAGTGAGGAATCAAAGAAATACGGACCTATAACTTTATTGCCTACAATACCTGCCCATACATTAACACTTTGACGATACTGTGTATAATTTCCCTGTACCAGTTAGGATTTTCTTCCCAGTGTCTAAAATTTTGTTTATTTACTTCTCCATTGAGACAAAATGTTGCCTCATCTGTGAAACAAATTCTTTTGACAAATAATGTATCACGATTACACATGTTGGTCATAATTTCGCAAAACTCGTTTCTGCGATCTGAATCATCATTTATTAATTCTTGAACGAATTTCACTTTATAGAGATAAAAATTTTCCTTTTTCAAAAATTTGGAAACTGTTGTTTGATGTATATCATTATCATAGGCTGCGTCAGTAGTTGAGGAATGTGGATTATCTTGAAAAGTTAAGAGAACGTCTAGTTTCTTTTCATCCGAGATCCTACGGCGACCTTTTCCAAAGCGGTCCATAACACTACCAGTATCCGTCCATTTCCTTTCTATTTTGCTCACTGCAGACTGAGTAATAGGTTGCCTATGAGGATATCTGTTGTTAAACAGCTGACAAACTTCTTTTTGTTGTCCTAGTCTTATCACCAGTACCAAGCATTATAAGAATTTCAATTCTTTCTTTTTCTGTTAAACGCATAGTCAATATTTGAAATCAAAATGGCAGATCGTAAATAAATTATATGACTTGTCAACACACTGACAGTGACAAAGTCATTTTTCTTTGGGATTACGCGACAGACATAGGTAGGGTATAAAAATGTCCGATAGGTTATTAAATACACAGGTTTTATTTAGATAAGAATATTTCGATAACTGTTGATTTTCAGTATAGGTTATGTTATGTCTAGAATTTCATAGAGAATTCAAATCAGCAGAAAAAAATAAGGCGTTGTATTGAAAAAATCAAAGATGACAGTTGTACAACTTTTGTGAGTGACCCTGTATAGTTTAAAATAATTTCTAAATATGCGTAAAGATAAATCTAAATCGACGGGTTTGAGCGTTTTTCTATTACCTTTTTAATTTCCAAGATAATGAATTTATTCCTTAATTTAACATAAGAAGTTCATTAAAAAGTATTTCACAATGGGGCATTATAAGATGGAAGTTGTTTAATTGTGTCGGCATCTTCTTCCATTTCAATTATTTTTTCTAAACATAATAAAATGTCTGATAAACAAACACAGTTTCTACACAACGTACATTGAAGTACCACCTCGTGGGGGAAGCTTTAGGTAGGCGAACTTTAACTAACTCATCAAGAACTGCTGTGAGCTTTGGAGATCGACTAAAGAATGTTGAGAAGCCGTGTAAATTTGCAAAGAGAACTTTTACATTTTTATCTTGACCTGCTGCTTTCTGTAATATTAAACTGAATTGGTGGTCATAACAATATATAAAATTAGCGGCAGGATAATGCTCTTTAATGTTTTTTTGTACGCCTCCTAATTTTCCACACATAGTGGATGCCCCATCGTAACTTTGCTCAATTAATTTCTCGGGGGTATTATTAATACCTAGATTTTCTAATTTATAAAGAATTACGTCTGTAAGGTGTGAAGCTGTGGTCCCTAAAGGATTTACAAAATTAGCAAATCGTTCATAGACAATGCCAAACAAAATATAATGTATTATAATAAGCATTTGGGTTTTGGTGGAACTGTCAGTTGTTTCGTCTGCTTGCACAGCAACATATTTAGCTTAATTTGTTCCTGAACCACAGCCAGCATAGAGTCAAGTCGGCCATTTTGAATGGATTTAGAAGTTCCTTTAAAGACAGATGCATTCTGCATATACTCTTTAAAAATTGGATCCAACTCCTAAACAAAATTTATAAGTCCTCGAAAAACCCCTGGATTTTCAGACAAAGCCATTTCATAATGGCCACGTAGTGCCAGCTCGAATGACCCACAAAATTTTACACAATTTATAATTTTGTTTAAATTATAACGATTTTTAGGATACATTTTCATTAAAATCTCTATGGGTGGAGCACCTACAATACGTTCGTGGAAAATGTCTTAAAGACCTTGGTCTCTTAAAACATTTAAGTAATACATCATGGGGCTCTGACAGTCATACACTTCTAAAGATTTAGTAGATTACGGAAGTATTGCATACTCTTCCTCTAGAAAAAGCTGCATCAAATGTATTGAGACAATTCAAAACACTAGTCTACGATTGGCTCTAGGTGCATTTGTTCTAGCTCAAATACCATTGAACAAAGAAGAAAGTTACTACTAAAGTATGCAGCTAATCTGTGGCTTAAACCTTTTTTACCAACCCACTCTCAATTCTTCAACCCCACACTTCTAGAACATCGTTATAATAATAACAACTTAACTTTACCATCCAATATTCGTTTTTTAAAATACTCAAATACCATAAACTTTATTTTACCAGATAGACACCCTCAATACCCAAGAAAAGCTCCTCCTTGGATATTTCCTCAAATAAAAATTGACCTATCAATGACTAAGTTTAACAAATCAAACACTTACAACAAAATAATAATAAATACATTTCAGCAAAAACTCGAAACTTTACATGAATATTCTGAAATATATACTGATAGATCGAAAAATAATCTAGGCACTGCCTTTTTCACAAACACAATACAGAGAAAATATAGCTAGACAAGACTGCCAGTATATATACTGTTGAATTTTTTTTGAGAAGTCTCTAGAGTATATAAAGGAACTTAGTAAAAAGAAATGGCTTATAATATCTAATTCCATGAGTGCTATATAGTCAATTGGGGATCTTCATCATAAACACCCAATTTTACTATCAATCCACAACTTATTGACTGAAATCACATGAAAAGAAATTCAGATAATTTTTATTTGGATTCCTAGTCATGTTGGTATATATATATATATATAAAATATAATCTGAGCAACAAACTTAAAACTTTATTTTCCGACGATAAACAGATTTATTATTTTAATTAAATTACAATTTAATTAAATTTATGAAAGAAATAGGATTATTTTGTGAAATATAGAATATCTTCAATAATAACTGACATAATAATAATAACTGTATTAATTTAAAAAATGCAATGGAATGGTGCTAAATACCACAGAGTTATAAATTCTCTCTCTCTAAGGGATTTTCTATAAACTGTGTCTATACGAATATCAACACTTGACCGTAGCATAAGAACATTTCATGTGATCTGCAGAAAACGCATGTTTTTTTATTTTTTTTTAAGTGTTTTATGTCTTTAACACCGGTTTTGCACCATAATGAGTCCGACAAGTCCTTAGAAAACAACAAACAAACATAACAGTAAAATGAGTTAGAGACCTAACAACCACATACCCAGTTAGCTAAATCGTATATACTTTTGGGAAAGTTTCGATGAACCTCTTTATTTTCGTCTTTACTAGTTTGTCGTCTACTAAGTTCTGGCAAAGGGCGACCACTTACCTTGAATTCGGTTATTTTCTCAAAATTAAGTTCCTTAGCACTCTTCAGTTGTTTAATTTTTTGCACTACCGACATTTTATTTCCTCTACATTCACAACTCAAACATAGACCACCTTGAAATTGGTTATTTTTGCAAAATTAAGTTCGTAACACTTTTTAGTTGTTTATTTTTTTGAACTAGTCACTATCAACATTTTATTTTCTGAATATTCCCAACTCACACATAGATCATAAAAATAAAAAATATATATTACAAAAAACAGTATATAAATCAATATCGAGTTAGAATATCGACCGCGCGACCTCTGAACAATTGAACTGCCGCATGCCGACGTGATACCGCGTCCAGTCGATCGAATTATAAGAAGAGACCGGCTGATGACCCAAATCGCGATTTCATATTCCATTTGCTATCACGTTCGGCTGCTGCTCGGTAGCTGTGAAATCTTCGGGTACTTTCGTCAAGCTTTATGGTAATCAGGGCAACTCGGACTGCCAGCCTAGCTTAGTATAGCGTATTTTATGATGCCTAAGGAACGCAACGAGAGCGTATTTAACTACTGTAAGGTTCGCGTTTTATTACAACTATTAGGAGGGACGGTCAAACGAATAATTTATTTTCTGAAATATTTTTGGGGATCATTGAGCAAATGACCCTATGGAAGAGCCGCCACTGGTTATATTTAGTTTAAAAGAAATGTTCCAAAACCTTTATCGCTAACAATGAAAGCAGTCTTTGTAGCAATATTTGGCACAGTTTTTTTGATTTTTTAAGTAAAAAACAGCCAGTGATGTCTCAGTAAACGAACAGCCTTGCGGATATATGTTTATATGAACTTTTAGTCCAAAAATCAGTCAAAAAATACATTCTTCATATTTAGCCACGAATTAAAAAACAGTCAGCATAGTGCACAAAACATATAAAATACTCGTTTTAGAAGACTAGCCATTTAGAAATTCTAACCTAGGTCTTTTATCCTTTTTATACGGGGTTATTTACGCAACCCGTTCATTAAAAGTTTTTGATGATGCCATTTAGATAAAAATTTCAAATTTTGGGATTAAGGTAAGGCCATTTACTTCTTTTTTGAAATATTTTCAACTTCCTGTCACTTCCGGTTTAAGTTGGTATCAATTTGCTTATTTTAAACAAAACACCCTGTATTTTATGATCTAGATTCTACGGAGAATTTTAATGCTATTTTATGTAGCATGTCCTATACCTAGGGTCAAGCGTTCTTAAGATACTTGACCTTGAACCAAAAATGAGCCTTCGGAATACCAAATTTTAAAATCTCATATTTTTGTAAGTTTTGAAGATATAATCTTCATATTTTGCAGACGATCGGTAAATAATCTTAGGTTTCTATTATTTTTATTGAATTTGTCTATTTTTATACAGGGTATCCTAAATTCAGCGGCAAACATTCATATTTTCAAAGCCGCTAAAGTCCGTTTTTTTAAATGGGACTCCCTATAACTTTATACACTATCAAATTTAGAATTTAATTTTCTATCGAACTGTATTAAGGTTCCCCATACCTATTCGTAACCATTTTCGAAATAATCAGGTTTTTATTAAACTATCATATGTATTTGCTAAATGCTTACACCTTCCCGTAGTAAGCCATGGAAAAACAATTGTTGTGCTTTTCTGTTCAACATGACAGCTGATTTGAAACTTTTAAATTAGAATAAAATAACACTCAAAAGCTGATATTCTCAATTTATTTTATATTCGCGGAGAATGTTACAAAATATTGGAGAGAACGTGCCATGTTTTTAATGAAAAACATCCTCATTTATCGCCAACGAACAAGAAAAAATTGAAGAGGATTGAAACGAAATTTTTTCGTTTCGGAAAAGTTAAAGTTATAAAAATGTAATAAATTGTTTACATTATTTTTAACCATATCTACTAAGTTCGACACTGTTCTAAACTTGTTTTAGTGAACTTAAAAATTATAGCGATGTAACAATCAACAATAAATAAATAAAATAATAAAATTGAATTATAACAAATGTTCTATATGCTGTCCGTTCATTTGAAGACACATTCCAATTCTTCTTTGTACAGTTGCTGTGGCCCGTTGAATTTGTCCGTTTTCTAATTCGGCAAAAGCTGTTCGTATCCAGTCCAGTAAATCTTGTTGGTTATTTACTGGGGAAGCATAGATTTTACCTTTGATAAATCCCCATAAATAAAAGTCTAGGGGTGTTAAATCAGGCGATCGCGGGGGCCATCTCCAAGGGCCGTTAGGACCAATCCAGCGATCTTCAAAAATTCGAGATAATTGGAGATAAACTGCAGCGGAATTATGTGCTGGTACCCCATCTAATTGATACCAATAATATTGCAGCTCACCAATAGGAATTTCTTGTATAAATTTAGAAACCGTTCCTCGTAGAATTTCCAAATACTTATCACTGTTTAAATTGTCTTCATAAATCCAGTACCGCACCTGATCATTTAATACTATACCGAAAACATTGAAGCTAAACCTCTCTTGAGAACGCGCTTCGCGTATAGCGTGCGGATTTTCTGCTGCCCAGAAATGTTCGTTTCTTCTATTTGTTATTCCTTCTCTAGAAAATTTCGCTTTATCGGTCCAAAATATTTTTGAAATGAATTGAGGGTCCTCTTGAATTTTCAAAAACATGAATTCGCAAAATTCTACTCGTCGGCCGTCATCACCAGGTCTGAAGGCTTGCACGTTTTGGAAGGAATAAGGGTGCATATGATGTTCGCTCAAGATTCTTTGGACAGATGAAGAAGATATTCCCAAATCGTTTTCTGCAGACGGTATTGAACTTTGCGGGTTTGCGTGGAAATAAGCTAATGTGTTTATTTCGTTATCCTCGGCATTTGTCACTAGTTTCGGAACATTTTTTGTAACTTTAACCTTGCCAAAACGCAAAAAGTTCGTTTCAATCCTCTTGAATTTTGACTTGTTCATTGCCGGCAAATCAGGGTGGCGTTCATTAAACACACGACACGTTCTCTCCAAAATTTTATAACATTCTCCATGAATATAAAATAGATTGAGAATATCAGCGTTTGAGTATTCTTCCATTTCGATTTAGAGATTTAGTTTATCACTGACAGTTTTCGATAAATAACGCATACTAATCATCTGTCATATTGGATATTGGATCTCAATTGTTTTTCCATTGCTCACCATTGGAACATGTAAATATTTAAGCAAATACATACGATATTTTTATAAAACCCAATTATTTCGAAAATGGTTACGAATAGGTATAGGGAACCTTAATACAGTTCGATAGAAAATGAAATTCTACATTTGATAGTGCATAAGGTTATAGGGTGTCCCATTTAAAAAAACGGACTTTAGCGGCTTTGAAAGTGTGAATGTTTGCCGCTGAATTTAGAACACCCTGTATAAAAATAGACAAATTCAACAAAAAAAATAGAAACTTAAGATTATTTACCGATCGTCTGCAAAATATGAAGATTATATCTTCAAAAATATGAGATTTTAAAATTTGGTACCTCGAAGGCTGATTTTCGGTTCAAGGTCAAATATCTTAAGAACTTGAACCTAGGTATAGGACAAATACAGGGTATTCCATTTAAAATAAGCATCCGGTCAAACCGGAAGTGACAGGAAGTTGAAAACATTTCAATAAAGAAGTGCCCCTTGACCTTACCTCAATCCCAAAATTTGAAATTTTTATCTAATTGGCATCATCAAAAACTTTTAATGAACGGATTACGTGAATAACCCTGTATAAAATTTCTTATTGCATGGTGAGTAAGTCTTAAAAATATTTTAGTTTACAAAAAAGTACCTATCCCCACAACAAGAATCCTGGACTCGAATAAAGTATTATAGGGATGAGCGACCTAGGAGAAAGAAAAAAGAAACGGACATCATTCCCTCCATATTTACGTTATATAATTCGAAAAATGAATCTTACTTGTTAACAATTTCAGCTCGAGCCATATTGACAGCCTGTAGCAGTTTCTCACGATCGATGACCTTCTGTTCAGGGAGCCTGTCGTCGTCTTCATCGTCTTCCTCGTCATCTAAGGTTCTGGCTATGCTATGGAAGGGCCACTGTTTGTGTATATCGTCCAGTTCCACATTTCTACGGTCAAGATCATTTAGATATTCCAAGTATCTGAGATCTGCAACAAAAAAAATATATTATTCACTGGGCCATATTTTTTTGTACATAAGCTAGTCCAGTGGAATAAACCTCTCTAACTACGAAAATGGGTCCCTTGGATTAAAATAATCCACGACCAAAATTTGTGTGTTTTGACGTGTGACAAGACAATAAATCAAATTTTATTTAGTTTGCACTGTTTAGATACGACCAAATTTAGATAATAGCTTTAGTTATCTCCAATCAAAGTTTTACAACCATTCCCTTTTAGTAAGGGAAACATTAAATTAGGAAGCAGCAAAAGACCATTTTCCATCCAAGTCGATCAGAGCTTCTAATTTATAGACTTATAATTTTTCTGTAAATGCGTATCTTTTCTGGGTACTTGGTCCACGTACGTGTTTTGTACAAGCAGGGCCATCAACGAGATTTATAACCATTATAATGGTTTTAAATTTAAAATTTAGTAATAAATAAATATAGAATAAAATTAGGACTACAGTTACGCAAATAGAAATATTATCCATTCCACGGGTTTTCTGTTAAATTGCGATTTTCTTTGTAATTATTGAATTTAGGTATAGTACACAAACTTCTTAAGTAACATAGCTATCAACATAAACAACATATAAAAACAGACAGGGGCGTGCAGTCGATGGAAGCAAGGGAAGCAGTACTTCCCCAAAAAAAAAATACAAAACATCTTCTAAAATGTAATTTTTGAAATAGGAAACCATTAATTTAGTTTGTATTAAAAATGCTAAAATATTATCTTAATTATCAAGCCCATAATAAATGTGGCCTTGACTCCGACCCAGCCACAATAGAATATCGAATAGAACCTATGCGGGCCGCTAGCTTCTCTGCAGCCAAGTCCTGTATGCTTGATTTTCTGTGAATCGAGCCAGAGGTTATCGAACTTTCCACCGGCTGTTTGCAATTTTTGCATTTCATTTGGAGTAGGTTCTTTGTTTAAACGGCTATCCGTGTGTTGTGTGATACGTACGTCGCGTCGTGCATGGTGCGATATGGAAGACAATAATACGAAACTGATGACTTTACGTCAAAAAATAACGCTATGGAACTAATGCAGTTTTTAAAAGACAAGGAGCTGGAAGATCCCTACACCGAAGTGTCGAAATTGTGTGAATTAGTATTGACAATACCTGCCAGAAGTTCATCAGTAGAACGCAATTTTTGAACCCTTAAACGTATAAAAAATTTCGTGAGAAATTCAATGGGGCAGGAGAGACTTTCGCATACATCGCTGTTGTCCATTGAAAATAAACTTCTCCAAAATATATCGGAGCATCGACGTTTTTATAATGATGTCATTGACGAATTTGCAAAAAATTGTCGAAGAATCGAATTACGTTACAAATAAGTAAGTTTCTAAAAATTGCTTCCCTTTCTTATAATTTCACCCCACGCCCCTGACAACAGATTAAATAGAAATAGAAAAATAGGAAGAATTTAAATCAAATGACTATATAAATTGATTTTCCACATACTGTCCGTTTTCTGCTATACACAGTGTATATCGCACTTAAATGTTTGCCACAGCGTTTCGGACGGCGTCAGTATTATAAGACTAATAATTTTTTCACGAATTTTTTGTTTTAATTCATTTACAGGATAATTGTTTCGATTTTTATACACTCTATCTTTTATAAAAATAAATCTGTCAGGGTGTCAAATCGGGACTTTGCGGCGACCATGGAATCTCACTGTTACTATACAGTGTGGTCATTTAAGTGTGCAACATATCGGAATTTTTTTACTACACAATCGAAATAAAAATATTGCCGAAAGTTGGTGCATCCTCGATAATCATATAAAGTGTACTTAGAATGGTTGCAAGTCAAACAGCATACAGGGTAGGTCAAAAAATATTAAAATCATACAAGTGTAAAGTACCCTTATTTCGAAAGATTCAGCAAAATGTTATTAAGAAAAGTTGCTTAGCATCAAAAGTTATGCCTGGATACCAAAACATAGTCTCTTGAGAAAAAAAATTTTTTTTTGAAAAAATCAAGTTTTTGAAAAATTGATTTTTTTGATAATTATCATAAACACTTTCATATTTTAATCGAAATCAGATCAGATTCGCATAACTCCGTTCAAATTTAAGTAAACCTGTGAAATTAACTTGGATTTTTAATTTTTTAGGGAATCACAAACTTCAGGTTTGTTCCAACTTTTTTGATTTTTTCCAAAAAAAAATTTTTTTCTCAGGAGGTTATAGTTTGGTATCCAGGCATAACTTTTGATGCTAAACAACTTTTCTTAATAACATTTGGCTGCATCTTTCGAAATAAGGGCACTTTACTCTTGCATGATTTTAATATTTTTTGACCTACCCTGTATGCTGTTTGCCTTGCAACCATTCTAAGTACACTTTATATGATTATCGAGGATACACCAACTTTTGGCAATATTTTTATTTTGATTGTGTAGTTAATAAAAAAAAATCCCATATATCACACTTAAATGACCACACTGTATATAGTTAAATTAAATTGCTCGTTTAAAAACGCTCTTATATCTTCTCTACAGTGACAAGGATCATTATCTTGTTGGTATACCAAGTCCACATGAATATGTTCCGGTAGATCATTGAGTTTTTCCATAATTTGATTTCTTAAAAGGTTTAAAAATGTTTGTCTATTCAAATAGTGGCCAAAAAACACAGTTTCTATTACGCGGTCGTTTATAATACCACACATTAACACATTGCTGTCCTCGCCTTTTAATTTGCTTTACCAAATGTTTATTTATCTCAGAACAGGAGTGAACCTGTGTGTTTAAGTTTATTTATTTCTGAAGATTCTAGAAAATTCAATTTTATGCCTTTCTTTTCTGTAAGTAAAACTTTAAAATGGTTATTAAAATGATGATTATAATTAGTTAAATGGGAAGCATAATTAGACCTGTCAACACCATCTAATTATGACTCTTATTTAATTAATTATAATCATCATTTTAATAACAATTTGAGTTTTACATAGGTACAGAAAAGAAAGGCATAAAATTGAATTTTCTAGAATCTTTGAAATAAATAAACTTAAACACACAGGTTTATTACTTAACGATCAAACCGACCTGAGAAATTCGCCTTTATTAACCAATTAACGCCCAAATTATTTTTTTTCTGAAATTAACTATTTTCTTTAGAGATTCCTACTATGTTTTTAATAAGTAAGCGTAGAAAAATATTATTTTGAAAATAATTTATTTGGTTCTTCAAAAAACTGCCGTCCTCGTATGAGGACGCTGGGATAATATGATATAAAAAAAAAACAAAATATTGTATAAGTTTATTTTGATTTATTTGAAAATAAGAGTTTATAAGTTAATTTTTTTTGTGAAAATCGTTGAAACAACTAGGCATGCAAACCGTAATATTACATTTTTGGCAAAATGTCCCTGGTTTCCCTGTGCAATTATTTATTTGGCATCTTCTTTGTTTTTCCCTTTTGCCAATGTAGTAGTTTTTCCCGTCAAATTTTATGTCTTTTGGCACGGCTGTTTTGGATGTACTTGGAAGACTGAACGGTCGTCCACGATCAATCATCAAGCCATGACCACTTTCCAAATATGGATAGGCAATCTCCATACGAAATTCCTTGATTGACATCCTCTTTTGTCCTTTATGCACCATATTGTAAAGTACGCAACCATGTACAATAGCCATGTCTATCATCCTTGTGAAAAGACACCAGTACCATTTCTTCCCTCTTACAGAAATATGATGTTTCTCTAGAAGCCAATCATGGTGGTCAACACCACCCATAAATTTATTGTAATTAGTTACTAGTTGTGGCTGTGGTATTGGCAATTTTTTCTGTTCCTGCTTTTTCTATCTTTGAACTTGGGTTACAGGAGTGATTGTATCATAATTAGTAGCAAGTGAGATACATTTATTGTCATTCCATTTGCAAACAAGGATTTTATTATTACGGTCAAATCGCCAATCATATGTTCCCCGAGGTTCTTTTTCCAAAATCTTTGATGTCATCGTAGGACATTCTGGTGTTCTGTTCTCCCGGACTGTACCAGTAGCACGAAAGTCTTTCTGTTTTATATTACACAGGAGATTATGACTTGTAAAAATTTATCGAAATATACTTTATGTCTCTTAGGGTTTTCATTTACTTCTAACATATTGGTGACAACTCTGATTTCTAAAGGTTCTTTGTGTTTTTTAGATTGATTTGTAGGCTCTTTACCACAATAAAGTGTAAAATTATAGAAATATCCATTGTCGCCACATAGAGCCCACAGTTTGAAACCGAATCTTATTGGTTTTGCTTTTAGAAACTGTTTTATTGGGTGATGTCCGTAATACCTCATCAATTGATAAATGCCCATGGAAATTACCCCGTTGTCTAAAACGTTCATTTACCATTTCCATCAAAGGTCTAATTTTGAATGATCTGTCGTGTTTGTTTTCATTTGCTTGAGAGTTATCAACGAAGTAAATCAAGGATTTTAGTTCTGTGTATGTATTACGGCTAAATGCATTTTTTACTAAGAAAACTCCCAGGTCTTCTCGTTCGGACCAATAATCCCTCTCACTGGGCAACGAGTGATATCCAGTAAAAATTAAAAAACCAATAAAAATTTTGATCTGTTCTTTGTTGAATATTCGTGTTTATTTTTTTGTGTTCTTGCATATCGTATTGCCTCTGTAACCAATAAATCATAAACGGCATCGTCAAAAAAATATTCAAAAATTTCTAAAGGTGTAGCGTTCGATAATTGTTCTCTTATGACTTCAAATACCTGTTGACAACCTTCAAAGTCCATTGTCCCATAGTTTGGTTCAGATCTCTCCCACTTTGGCGGCTAAAAAATGGAGTCACCTCTTTTTCTCTTAGAAAATGATGAAAGCGGTAAATTATCTTCTTCGTCAGACGATGACGGTTCATCTGGAGTATTTTCTTCAGTGAGAAATATTTCAGTGCCCCCTGGAATATCTCGTACGGTAGCTGTACCAATATCTTCATCGTTGATATCATCTTCATCACTCAATCCGTCAACTTCTGGGGGTAATGCTGCTATATCGGCATCAATCTGCTCTGAATATAAATATTCAACAGCATCATCCAGTGTCTTGAAGAATTTTCTGGACATAATTCAACAAAATCGAAATTTCTGCAAATAAAATATTTTTTTAGTATTCAATTTTCCCTATAAAGTCCAGTTAGAACAAAAATAGAACATTTTCAAATTTTATACCTAAACGCCCAGCGTCCTCATTTGAGGACAGTAGGATTTTGTTACACCCTGTATACAAACCATTTCTTCTGGGCCTTATTACGTATTATATTCATAAAACCTAGCAATATAACTAGCAGAAAAAATAACTTCTAATACATACCTTTGTTTTATAACAAAATGCCAGCAAAAATTTTAACTTGAAACCACGTGATAAAAAAATTCAATAAATCAGATAATACTTCAGAGCCAATACGTAACTTCGGCGCTTCGAAACGTGCGGTTAGCACACTGTTGTTTGTACGACGGTGTCTACGCCATCCCCTCCTATGTCAGCTGTCCTCAGATGAGGACGCTGGGCGTTAATGGGCTAAATATGTTTTGTTGAAATAGATTTAGGTAAACATGGAAAAAACTATTTTACACTAGGTATAAAATATTCTAATTGTATCTTCTGAAGAAACCACAATGTTGGCGAAACATATCATGAAAGGTGTTTTCTGTTTTAATATATTGGAAGTTTTAAGTCAAAATTGTTTTATTTTTACTTAGTACTATAAATCTAAGTTATGGATTTCCACCATGTATCGACCGGAAACAAAGAAAAATGGGACACTCTGTATACAATTTCCATGACTACTAGTTTTATCCATTTACAAATGACAAATGTTCACTGGCTCTTAGACATCAGGACGAAATTCAATTCCAGTTTCTCCGATTCGATCGCAAGAGAAGCGGTTGGCTTGACATAATAATTTGATATAGTGTCACTTCAAGCTGGCTTGAAATAACTTCACTATTCAATTTATAAGGGACGCCGGCCACTTCAGAAGCTATCAATAATTGAATTGACAAAGCAAACGAGGCTTGAGGCCGGCTTAAAGCTAATTATCAAGCGGACATCCACTGAATAACGCTCGAAGCCAGAGTTGACTGGTAATTAGCTAATTATATTTGCTTGATAAGTTGTCGGATTACTCGGATTTCGAATTTTCTTCTCTTGATAATTGTCTAAAACGTTCATTTACCATTTCCATCAAAGGTCTAATTTTTAATGATCTGTCGTGTTTGTTTTCTTTGCTTGAGAGTTATCAACGAAGTGAATCAAGGATTTTAGTTCTGTGTATGTATTACGGCTAAATGCGTTTTTTACTAAGAAAACTCCTAGGTCTTCTCGTTCGAACCAATAATCCCTCTCACTGGGCAACGAGTGATATCCAGTAAAAATTAAAAAACCAATAAGAATTTTGTTCTATTCTTTGTTGGTTGAATATTCGTGTTTATTTTTTGTGTTCTTGCATATCGTATTGTCTCTGTAACCAATAAATCATAAACGGCATCGTCAAAAAAATATTCAAAAATTTCTAAAGGTGTAGCATTCGATAATTGTTCTCTTATGACTTTAAATACCTGTTAACAATCTTCAAAGTCCATTGTCTCATAGTTTGGTTCAGACCTCTCCCACTTTGGCGGCAAAAAATAGATTCACCTCTTTTTCTCTTAGAAAATGATGAAAGCGGTAAATTATCTTCTTCGTCAGACGATGACGGTTCATCTGGAGTATTTTCTTCAGTGAGAAATATTTCAGTGCCCCCTGGAATATCTCGTACGGTAGCTGTACCAATATCTTCATCGTTGATATCATCTTCATCACTCAATCCGTCAACTTCTGGGGGTAATGCTGCTATATCGGCATCAATCTGCTCTGAATAAAAATATTCAACAGCATCATCCAGTGTCTTGAAGAATTTTCTGGACATAATTCAACAAAATCGGAATTTCTGCAAATAAAATATTTTTTTAGTATTCAATTTTCCCTATAAAGTCCAGTTAGAACAAAAATAGAACATTTTCAAATTTTATACCTAAACGCCCAGTGTCCTCATTTGAGGACAGTAGGATTTTGTTACACCCTGTATACAAACCATTTCTTCTGAGCCTTATTACGTATTATATTCATAAAACCTAGCAATATAACTAGCAGAAAAAATAACTTCTAATACATACCTTTGTTTTATAACAAAATGCCAGCAAAAATTTTAACTTGAAACCACGTGATAAAAAAATGCAATAAATCAGATAATACTTCAGAGCCAATACGTAACTTCGGCGCTTCGAAACGTGCGGTTAGCATACTGTTGTTTGTACGACTATGTCAGCTGTCCTCAAATGAGGACGCTGGGCGTTAATGGGTTAAATATGTTTTGTTGAAATAGATTTAGGTAAACATGGAAAAAACTATTTTACACTAGGTATAAAATATTCTAATTGTATCTTCTGAAGAAACCACAATGTTGGCGAAACTTATCATGAAAGGTATTTTCTTTTTTAATATATTGGAAGTTTTAAGTCAAAATTGTTTTATTTTTACTTAGTACTATAAATCTAAGTT
Organism: Kuschelorhynchus macadamiae; assembly: GCA_030620095.1. Classification (NCBI taxonomy): domain Eukaryota; kingdom Metazoa; phylum Arthropoda; class Insecta; order Coleoptera; family Curculionidae; genus Kuschelorhynchus; species Kuschelorhynchus macadamiae. The sequence continues at coordinate 195,570 of JAUTXW010001603.1, forward strand.
ATGGATTTCTACCATGTATCGACCGGAAACAAAGAAAAATGGGACACTCTGTATACAATTTCCATGACTACTAGTTTTATCCATTTACAAATGACAAATGTTCACTGGCTCTTAGATATCAGGACGAAATTCAATTCCAGTTTCTCCGATTCGATCGGAAGAGAAGCGGTTGGCTTGACATAATAATTTGATATAGTGTCACTTCAAGCTGGCTTGAAATAACTTCACTATTCAATTTATAAGGGACGCCGGCCACTTCAGAAGCTATCAATAATTGAATTGACAAAGCAAACGAGGCTTGAGGCCGGCTTAAAGCTAATTATCAAGCGGACATCCACTGAATAACGCTCGAAGCCAGAGTTGACTGGTAATTAGCTAATTATATTTGCTTGATAAGTTGTCGGATTACTCGGATTTCGAATTTTCTTCTCTTGATAATGCAATTAACGGTGGGATTGGTGTAAGGCAAAGTATTAAATCAAGTATTAAATAAAATGATAATAAAAAATCGGTAAATTTCCTATTAAGATTTTTTTCCATTCGTCAGGAATAGTGAAGTCTGACTCAGTTCAGTTCAGTGTCACAGTATGTGTTACATATACTGTCTTCATTTTTATTAGACGCCATTTTGTTTCATCATATTGGATTCTTACCAATATTTTAGCATTTTCTTTCAACCTATGGCACAATTGAATTTTGGGGATAATTTAAAATAAATTCAATTTGTTTTCACATTGACACATACCGTCACTCTGCTGAATTAGTCCGCAGATATTTCCTAACCCCAAATAATACACCACTCTAACAAGAAGACCGTTAATGAAAAACATTTAGAAACATAATATATGGAAAATATCTGCGAACCAACGGAGTAGGTAAAAACTGATAATATGGGTTTCATGCAGGATATAAAATCTATATGTGCCCTGAGAATGCAATAATAAAGTTGCGAAACGTCGACAATTTAAAGAAAATACTTTTGTTTTTATTATTGGATCCTAACCCCAAATAATATACCACTCTAATATAAAAACAAGAGTACACTCTAACATAAAAACAAGAGTAGTAAATAAAGACTGATAATATGGGGTTCATGCAGGATATAGAATCCATATGTGCGTCCTGAGGATGCAACAATAAAGTTACGAAACGTTGACTATTTAAAAATAGACTCTTGTTTTTTAACTTAACCCCAAATAATACACCACTCTATCAACATTTTTTTAACATTATTCCGCCATATTAGATTTTTAGACCCTTAATTTTTGGTCAAAATTTGAAGTCAGTCGGGTAAGTAATATTTCAGCTATGTTGCAAACTGACAGACATACCGACAAACAGACCGTCGGAATTGATAAAACATGTTTTTTTGGCATCTGGGAACGCTAAAACGTGAAGATATGTAAAACCTGAGAGGGTGATTTTTTCACGATTACAAAAATTTTATTTTTCCGTAATTTTGTTCCTCCATCTTAAATTAGTAACATAGTTCTACTAGCGCTATACCACAATTAGTTGTGGTACACAACTTGAAATCAATCCATTAAGTAGTTTCTTCAGGCTGAATTTTTTAATACTTTATTATACCTCCATTTTGTTTCGCCATTTTGGATTCGTACCAAAATTTTATCAGTTGATATACCTACTTAATACTAGTTGTTCATGCAAAATTTGTGATAAATAGGATAAGTATTTTTTTAATAATATTTTTTCTAACAATTAACTAGCCCGCCATTTTGGATATTTATTAAAATATTACCAGCTCATACCCCTATGACCCTTAATTTTTTAAGTCAATGGGGTAAGTAGTCATTAAGCTGTGCCGGGAACTGACAGACACAATTGACAAAATTTGAAGTCAATCGGGTAAGTAGTCTTTAAGCTATGCCGTGAACTCACAGACAGACAGACAGACAGACCGACAGACGGACGGACTGAATTGATAAAACATATTTTTTGGCTCTAGCGCTAAAACAGAAAATGTGTAAAACCTGAGAGGATAATTTTTTCACGATTACAAATATTTTATTTGACCGCCATTTTGTTCGGTCATCATTAGTACCACTATTTTACTAGTTGATCTTTATATTACAATTAGTTATGGCACACAACTTGAAATCATAGCATTAAGCACGCTGAATTTTTAAATATTTTATTAAACCGCCATTTAGTTCCACCATCTTGGATTCGTAACAAAATATTATCAGTTTATTCCAACATAATACTTGATGTTTTTGCAATATTTCAGATAACTTGAATGAGTAGTTTTTTAATAACACTTTTTTAACATTTCACTAGGACCCCATTTTGTTTCGCTGTTACCAGGTCACCCTTATATGACCCTTAATTTTTCACCAAAATTTCAAGTTAATCGGGTAAGTAGTTTTTAGCTACGCCGCGAACAGACAGACAGACAGACCGACAAAATTGAGAAAACATGTTTTTCGACCCAGAAACGTGAAGATCTGAAAAAATCTCAGAGAGTGATTTTTTCACGATTACAATACGTCCCTTTTACGAGGGAAGTAAAACTGAAAAAAATTCATTAAAATAAGCTAAAAAAGAAACAACTGCTGCGCCTGTTCGACTCATTTGCGACGCTGGCCTAAATAAACTCCTAGACAGATGAAAAGGATAATCAACATTTTTAGTCGATTTTTCAAAAAAATATTTTCGTAACTAGAAGAGCTATTGAGACGTGAGTTTAACAGATCTGTTTGCAATCTTATTGAATACAATGAATGTGTTCAATATATGTCAAATCAAATTTTCGTTATTAACGTGACGCTCGAAAAATCTACATGTGATTTTTTTCGTTAAGTGAGCATTGGCTTATACGTGTACAGGGTCTTCCATTGAGGAGGAAAAAGGGTATTTTTTTGACATCCCCCGTATTTCTCAAGAAATTCAAAATAGCCAATCGATGTATTTTAGCTCGGAGAATTCGAAAATCGTAACAAAAAACAATTGAAAGAGAAACAAAAGACTTACCAAGGATGTTGCGTTTTTTAAACTGAACACCCTATATATTATTACATTTTTGGATTCTATGGTCAGTTCTAAGTGTTTTTTAATAAGGGTACTATGTCTATCTTCAACTGTTTTTGATTTATTGACGTTTGAAAATTTACATTTTTGCTTCTTTGAGCCATCATAGCGCCTGAACGGTTGGACCTAGAGCAAAATAACTTTCAACGCGAGTGAAGCAAGAAGTATATATATACAAGGTAATATATTCGTAAAAATAATTATAAGGTTTAAAAATCTATTTGAAAAAACTACATAACTTACATAACAAAAAGACAATAGATAATATTAACAATAAAGCAACACAACATAATAACGCATAATTTAAATGCTCAATGTGTATCCCATTATTCTCGAAGCAACATTGGTATCCTCTTTGCAGCCCTTGCAAAACTTACAGTTATAATTTCATTTTCTTGATTAAGTCTATTGATTTCGTTCACATTTTTTCCATAATTTCATCAATATTTTCGTCTCTACTTTGGTATGCCACTTTCTTGAGATTCCCCCAGTGGCGGCTCGTCAGGGTAGGCAAGGTAGGCGCCGCCTACCCTTGAATAATCGTGCCTAAATACTGCCCAAAAAATCTAATATCTCATATCAATTAAACAATATTTAACCGTTTAACATCACAAAATATACAAAACTTTCGAAAAAACCCGTGCGTTTCCCTTAGAAATTCCTAACATTTAAATAAACATCGATTACATGCGAAACCTATGTACGTTTAGAGGCGATATATCCCAACCGCCTAAATTTAGATGTTCTCTACGGCAGCCAGCCAGCCCACGAAAACGCACATCGCCGACGACCAGCGACCGACATACAGAGAAAATCACGCGAAATAAACTCCTACAGTAGGCGAAACGATCGTCCGCCTTCGGCAAATATTTGACGTCTTCGCATTGGATTCCAATATTGTTCATCTGGCAGTGTTGCCAAATTCTCGAATTTTCACCTGAACTGCTTTACGTTTTTAGAAAATATGCATATGCATAAGGCTACCAACTTTTTCATTTACGAATGCGGGACACAACAAATTTTAGTATGCGTTGTAGGCGCATTAACCATATTCTAAAATTCTTTATTTTCAGCATTAATTTTTTAATTAATTAAATTGATTATCCGAACATTCTGTTATATACTAAAGCAAAAAAATTAAAGACATTAAACATAAATGTTAGGTTAGGTGAGGTTTTTTTAATAATAATAAAATGAAACATGTTTCTACACTTTGGTATTTTTTTTAATTAAGGCTTATTTATAACACATAGTTTAGTTTAATCAAATCTTCTTAAAATGGTACTTCTCTGTATTATTAAACCGATAAACATGGGAACTTAGAATATGATTTGTTGCAATTCTGGACTTGCGGGACATAATTAGAGAATGCGGGACGATTTCTAACCTTATTTGTAACGCGGGACCTTAAAAGATAATCCGGGACTGTCCCGCAGAATGCGGGACGGTTGGCAGCCTTACATATGCAAACATTGCAAACCATAAAAAAAAATAAAATAAGCAGTTTCAATGTTGTTAGGGTGGTTTTGGAAGGGTTTTTTTAAACAAAATATAGGTACATCTCAAGAAAAATAAAGAAATTCTTCTCAGGCTTGCGAAACCGTATTTACAAATTTTGCGTTTGGCAACGTTGGCCACCTGCTACTATTCTCATTAATCTCATTTATAATTCGTAAAAATCGTAAATAGTATGCATGATGCAATATTATCGTTCGTTCGGATTTCCGGTCAAGTGATTTGAAATTTTGTCAAATACATTCTGACCGCTCTCGTTTTCTGATATCGATCAATAAATAAAAACATTGGACGGTGATACGTGTGTGTTTTTTTGACTATTATTTTACGACCGCGTCTAGTTTTTCTGTGCTTTAATTTGTGATTTTGGTTGTTTATCGGCATTGGCGAAAAGAAAAACGAGGAAATCCTGATAAACGGATAAGTATTTTTGTTTTATTTGTTTCTAATAGACATATTTAGGTATTAAATATTTTGCTTTTAAGTGTAGTTTCGCTAGTTTTAGGGGTTGGACGGTTCATATTCGATGAATTTACCGTCGCGTCGACCGTAGGTTAAGTGCGTTTTTTCCGGTTTGTTCTATTTTATATAGGTACATTACGTTGCTTTGTTTTTTTTTAATGGATTTTTAAAAAGTCATGGCGAATAATCCGGTGCATGATATTGTTTGCTCTTTGTGCGAGACACCATTTTCGCGTCTAAACGAAAACGATCGAAAAGATGTTATTTATTTTGGCCGCCCCACGCCACTTCTCAATATTTTAAAGCCTGATAAAAAACAGGGCCAAACTTTTTCACGATCGTTTAAAGCTCAATGGTACGAAAGTCATCAGTGGATATGTGGTAGCTATTTTAAACAAAATTTGTTTTGTTGGCCATGTTTACTTTTGGCAAAAGGCAGAAACAATACTTGGGTGCGTCAGGGATTTTCTGATTTGAAAAATGTATCTGCGGCCATAAAAAAAACACGAATCATCGAAAGAACATTTAAGCAGTTATCTTAGTTTAAAGCGGTTAGAAAAAAACAGTAGCACTATACAGGATGCGCTACAATTACAATCTTCTTTGTCTCTTAAATTATATAATGAGGAGGTGAGAAAAAACAGACTTCTAATGAGCTATTTGGTCGATGTTACGTGTCACCTAGCAAAGCAAGAATTATCTTTCAGAGGCCATAATGAAAAAAGCGATTCCGTTAGTGCGGGAAATTTTCGGGAAACTTTTAATCTGTTAATTAAACGTGATAACGAAATACAACAACATTTAAAAAAAATTGGAAATATTTTTTCTGGTTTATCAAAAACTATCCAGAATGATTTGATATCCTGTATTTCCGATTACCTTGCAGATACAATTCATAGGGAGATAAAAGAGTCGTTGTTTTTTGCAGTGCAAGCTGACGATACTACGGATATTTCTGAGAAGTCCCAATGTGCGATTTCAATTCGGTACGTTAATAAATACGGTGAAATCAAAGAAAGTTTCTTGGGTTTTCATGACGTTAGCGAAGACAGAACAGCGGACGCAATGTATGGATTAATTGTTACAGTCATAGGCAATTTCGATTATAAAACAAAATTAGTTGGGCAATGCTACGATGGTGCTAGTGTGATGGCAGGTTCATTGAATGGTTTGCAAAAAAAAGTTAAAGATGATGCTCCTTTTGCTTTGTTTACGCATTGTAGTGCGCACAGATTGAATTTGGTTTTACAAACTGGTTCAAAAAATATAAAAAATTGCCGAATTTTTTTCGCAAGTGCGTCCTCGATTCCCGGATTTTTTCATCAGTCTGCAAAACGGACATTTACTTTAGATTCGACGATAGGAAAGAGGATTTCTTCCAGTTCAGACACCAGGTGGGCTTCCCGTTCTAAAATCATTCAAATCTTGCACTCTGAATGGGAAGGCCTAAAATTAGTTTTTTCTAAAATTATTGACGACCAATCATCATCGGCTGAGTCAATAAACGGGGCCAAGGGATATCTTAAATTTATGAACGATTTAGAATTTTCGTTTCTTACCGCTGCGCGCTGTGTATAAACATATTTTTGACATAACTGACCCCCTTTTCAACATTCTACAGAAAAAATCATTGGACATCACCTATTGTAAAAAGCAAATATTTATGGCAAGAGATCGTATCAAGTTATTGAGAAATGAGACAATGTTTAATACAATATTTGAACAAGCCCAAACAAGGATTTTTAATAATAGGGACTCAGGGCAATTGTCAAAAAGAATTAAGTTATCGGACACCATTAAAGGCGATGAGCAAAGTTCTTTACGCATTTTATTTTATGAGATAATTGACAATATTGTGACTCAAATAGAAGTTAGGTTTGCAGATATGTCTCAGTTATTATATTTTTCTTTAGCGGATTCCTCAAAATTCGAAGAATATAGCAAAAATTTTCCGCTTGAATTTGTGACGAATGTGACCAACTTTTATAAAAATTTCTTTGACAAACAAAAATTAATTAATGAGCTTAGTGTAATATATCTCGATGAACAATTTGCATTGCTGAGCGTCGAGGCAATTTTAAAACATTTCGTAAAAAATGAACTTCAAGAAATATTTCCTGAAAGTTACAAACTTTTTGCGTTAATTGCTACCATACCTATTACAAGTACCTCAGTGGAAAGACATTTCTCTTGTTTAAAGCGAATAAAAACGTATTCTCGCAATACAATAAAAAATGAACGTTTATCGTCACTTGCGCTAATTTCAATAGAAAAAGAGTTGTTCTGCTCCTTACAGAAGGCTGATAACTTTACGGATGTCATAATAAGTAAATTCGCCCTTTTAAAAGATAGGCGGATAAATTTAATTTATAAAACTTAGTTGTCAGCTAAGTGTGTACGCGGCTTAACGTTTTCTTATAACGTCATTATTCTTGAAATTATTATGGTTGTTGCCTACCCTAGCCTAAACACCACGAGCCGCCACTGGATGCCCCCAAAGAAAATTATCCAAAAGTGAAAAATCAGGGCTATTACTGGCCAAGCGATGGTTCCATTCCTTCCAATCCATTAATTATGGCGTCGGTTCAAAAGTCTCTAACATCACGCCTGGCATGTCTTGTTGCCAAATAAAATTCCGATATTCCTCCAAGGGCAATTCTTCCAAATTATGATATCGTGGACCACTTAGTGATTCATTATGAAATATTGGACCCAAAATTTTATTATTTCTAATATCACACCAAACATGAATGAAACTTCCCCCTTGAAATTTAATGGTTTCAAATATTCTTGGATTTTCTACAGCCCAGTGATGCGTATTGTGTGGATTAAATGTACCTGAGGGGGTAAATGTGGCCTCGTCTGTCAAAACATTTTTTTTAAACAAATCAGGGTCGTTTTATTGTTTGTATTATAATTTGAGACACAAATTGAAAGCGACTTTCTTTCTGTGCAGCTGTTAAATGCTGAAGTGGAAGTATGTAAAAAGCCTGAGTTTATAACTTTGTAAAGTCCTGTGAACGGTTCTTCGTCCTGAGTTTCTATTTTTGTTATGTAATAATTTAGTTTCTTCAAATAGGTTTTTAGTCCTTATAATTGTTTTTACGGATATATTTCTATGAAAATTGGCGATATATGTTCTTCTTGCTTCACTGGAGCTTTCTTGATACTTATAATTCAACGTTACAAACTGTAGTTTTTCATTTAATGAATCTTATTACGGCAAACTAATATAATATCTACTAATAATGCATCAAAATGACAGTGATTTTGAAGTAAGGTGATCACCTTCATCACCTGCATTTCATGTTAATATATTCAATTAAATAGGTAGCAAAATAATTTCCGTTTTTTTGTTTGACTGGCATCATAAGATAACTTATCAAAAACTAATATAAGAATGTGAAAGTTGTGTTGTGTTATGTTATGTGTTGACGAATTTTCATCAGTGGCGGCTCGCGGGTGAAAAAGTAAGTGAAGTAATAATTTTTTTTCAGAATTTTTTTGTATGTAGAGGGGGTAGAATATATTTTTACGACTTACCTAAATTTTGTATATTAAATCAATTCTCCTATCCTTCATAGCAGCAAATTTATTTATAAGAGCCTCGTAAAATGGCTAGGTTACCCTAATCTCCTCCAAAAATTCCTTTTGAATTGAAATATTGCCAAGAGAAGTAAGTCTTTCTTGAGATATTGCATTTCTTAAATAAGTTTTTACACATTTGAAGCAAGAAAAACTTCTTTCCACTAAAGTACTTAGCGGTATTGTCAAAATAAGGGAAAACAATTTATATGCTTCGGTAAAAATATATTTATTTTTATTAATTTTTTTCACTTGCTCTTGCAGCGATATATTCCAATTACTCTCACTGGCAAAAATAAGACCAAACTCATTTTTAAGTCGTTGACTTTTTTAAAATATTCCCCCATATAACTGTAACAAATTTTCAAACGGGCCAGTTGGAAAATTTAAACTATATTCGGAAAATTTAGCAGAACCTGCCAAACATGAAAATGTAAGTTTTTCACAGTCTTGAAATCTTAGTATCATTTCCATTAAAATATGGTCCAATATTTCATAAAAAAAGGTTCTATACTTAGCCCTAATTTCTTCAGGTGAAAGCTTAGCAAGCTCACGTTTGTAATGGTTTATTTCTGTAATAGAATTTGCTTTATCAAACATGGTATTAAAAAAATTTTCATTTCTTTTTTTACACAGCGCCTCACGACAGCGTTTTATATTGGATATGCAAAAATAAATGTCAAGCGATTTTTTTTGAAGAACATCAAATAGTATGTCCATGATTGAGAAAATGTCATTAAACACTAATGCCAGAAACGTGAATCCAAAATCGTTCATCTCACCTAAAAATCCTTTCGTAAGGCGCGCGGATTGATTTTTCATCAGATTTGTCACAGTTTGTAATAAATTCAAAGACGTCTTTTAATTTATTCGAGTCTTGAACAATCACACTTACTAACTTCGAATTTGAAGTTATAACAACACCATAAATAAATATAACACAAAACAGTCAAGTTAACTGCAAAGGAACTCACCGATTGCAGCAAAATTCGCGAAAATAAAAGTAAACAACCACCGGAAACTGAACGACACGTGGGTGTAGTATACTGCGCCTGCAATTCGCCGAGAGCGTTGTATGGCGCTGGGCTCGACGTCATCGGATACGCGTTGTCATAGCAACATAGTAGGAAAATCGTAAACTAAACATAGCACCTCCAGCAAAGTCAAAGTGGTTTGCGCCACTGTTATAGTTGTTATAATAAAGTTCGGTTGAAAGTATTAAAAAGACATGCCGCCAACGGTCAAGTAAAATATTTACTCGAGATGTACAGTTTATTTTCTGCCAATTAGGTGAATAAATGAATGTAAAAGCTTAAATTTTAAGAGATATATAATAAATATAGTTAGATGTTTGCTTGTTTATTTTTCCGGGTGAAGTAGCATTTCACTTACTTCACATGAATAGCCGCCACTGACTTTCATCTAAACTGCGCGGTGGCTGTTATGCACTAAATTTTATGTCCTTGCATTACAGCAAAGATGTGCTTCTAATTCTTTATTATGCTAATATACTCTCCCGAGTTAGGTATGGTAGGTTTCGGTAAGCTATGTTGACACTCTTACATCTTGTTTATTTTTGTTTCTATCCAACATTCTAGCAGTCCAAATTGAGAAAATGTGGGGAAAACTCTCATCAGCACTCAAAATTTACTTTAAGATGTAATTATTATACAAATCAAAGGTAATGTTGATTTCAAACATCTTTCCAGCTGTTCCATGCTTGTTTTTAATTTGATGTGCGACGTTGCCATATTAATAATTAAAAAAATACGTATACACGTTATGATACACGTAAAACTCAATTTTTTTATAACAAAACTTATAATTAATAAAAATGCAGATTAGGTTAGGTTAGGATTGGTTAGGTTGTCTGTAAAGAAAGCGCGCGGTAGCGCGCCAACCGAATTCTGAGTCTATATTGAAAAGGGGATGTTTCTGTAACAGAAACTATATTGTTAGGTGAATCTGTGCCGCTAACGTTAGGTTAGCCCAGGTTCGTCAATAAAACCTTCATTAAAACTATAATAATAACAATAAATAATTACAATTTATGTTATCCAAATATTTTTCAATTGGTCATTTCATTTCCTTTAACAAATTGATAAATCTAAGATCTGGCAACATTGCTAAATTTTTCGTTTTAAGGCTGTCAAATTGTGACCGAGTGTGACTTTTAACTAATTTTTTTTAGGAAAACTCTTGCATATCCCGCAATTTTTATTTTTGAAATGTAATATTGCAAATAGGTACTTTCTGGAAAAAAAAATAAAATATGCAAAAATAGTCTGTCAGGATAGTTTACCGGACCCGTTATGGTATACTAAAATGAGTTCTCATATTAAAAGGATTTTTATTTTACATAACTATGCGATTGGTCTGATTGGCGACCTAAAGTTCCGCGAATCATGTTTCGAAGCTTTTGACTGTTGCTGGCATTTATATATATATATATATATATATATATATATATATATATATATATATATATATATATATATATATATATATATATATATATATATATATATATTTGTGAAGTATACTGCTCTAAAAATATATCGGCACAGCACATTTTTTCGTCATTTTTAGGAGATTACATCTCGGTAAAGCCTTAGCCAATTTATAAAATCAAAAATATTCTGAAGGGCCATTATTTATTTAATCAATAGCCTTGAGTAGTGTTTGATAAAAAAAAATTTTTGTTATACAGGGTGTGAAAAAATATAATTTAAAAATGAAAAATTTTAACTCTCTGCACTAGTTACTCTAGGACTTTCGTAGTAATCTTAGAATTCTTATATTTAATATAAAACTTTCGGGACTTTATAATCCCAACCTTTCTTTTCACAGAAATATTTATTGCGATTTTGCCCTTTTTTGTTTAGAACATTTACAGGGATTTACTAAGACTTTTTGACGCATATGTATACAGGATGTCCCAAAAAAAGGCTGTCAGACAAAGTTGAATTTTTGTAAACGGAATACCCTATATTTGACATGATATTTCGATTCTACTAGAAAAAACTGAAAATTTTGATACTACACACCATATACCCAAATTCAATAATTATTTTTAAATTATTCATAATTCAAAATTCTTAGTTTCTCCAGTAGAATCAAAATATGAAGTCAATTAAAAAAATGCAACTTTTGTCTGTCAGTCTTTTTTGAGGCATCCCGTGTACATACAAATATATGCGGAAAAAAACTACTTATTAAATCCCACAACTTTTTTATTTAAATGTTTTTTCTAAACCGTAAAGAATTTTGTCACCCTGTACCGAGTTAACTTTTTTCCTAAATCAAAAAATACGAAACCACCATACCTTTGTGTACTGAGGGACAGGGATAATAAAGTCCCAAAAGTTCCACATTAATAAAAAAAGAAATTTCAAAAATACAGACTTTTTGACTTACTATGAAAGTTCTTGAATAACTATTGCGAGAGATAAATTATATTTTACACACCCATACCCAATTTTTAAAAATATCAAAGGGTTACTAAAAATACTTCATTTTAGATATTGAAAAAAAATTGTGCCTTTTCCATATTACCTGAAAATTAATGAAATACAATCCCTAGTGTAGCCAAAAAAATTATCTGTAGGGAAGGAGGGAGAGGTCTAAATTAAATTGTTTAGTATTTAACTAATCTGAACTCCTTTCCAAAAATATTGCAAAAAATTACAACAAATTATACTTAATTAAAAAAAATAGAATGAGATTTTAAGTGTTGTTTTCAAGACCTTTTAGGCAATTATCTTCAGAATTAATGAGTTGATTCTGGTTTAGGGTTATATGATATAAGTATGACATTTTCGTAAAATTAATTTTTCTTCTGAAATCCGGGAAAAAATACTTATTTTGTTTGTAACACGGATAAACTAAAAAAAAATTTATGTAATCTTTATTTTTTTTTTCATTTTTAAAATTTGTATGGGTTTTTTTACTTTTTTCTTTCCTTATTGATAAAAAACGACTGTTTTACATATTTACACTAAATTTTCTTTGACATTTATTAAAAAACATTGCTTGTTTAATTAAATTTAAGGAATGAAATGGTTTTAGGCGGTCACACATCCAATGGTAGAGTATTTTCTTCAATTATTATTGTTTAGGCCATTGTTAAATTTCTGACTTTTTATTAAAACCCCATATCGTCCATAATTATCCACCGAACATAAAAAAATATTCCAACAACATTTGAGTTTTATTGTTCCGTAATTATATAATCATACAAGACTCTGAGTAATTTTTTGAGCTAAAACAGTTGCTAAAGAAAGATTTCTCAACGAATGAGTAATTTCTGGCAGTATAACAAAAATGACTAAAATGCTAGTTAATTGTATCAATAAAATACGAGAAAATATAAATATCACATGAAAACCTTAGAAAATCGGTAAATTTCTTTAGCCGGAAGGAATTGTGAAATGTGATCCAATTGAGTTCAGTACATAGTCACAGTATATATGTGTTACATATACTGTCTTTTCATTTTTATTTTTTATATTGGATCCCTACCAATATTTTACCATTTTCTTTCTACCTATGCCACACTTGACTTTTGGGCACAATAAAATAAATTCAATAAATAGTTTTTACATTGACACATACCGCCATTTTGCTACGTCATGTTGAATTCGTACCAGTTTATCCCATTTTCACATCTAATTTTTCTGCAAAATCAATTGAACAAAATATTTTTACATTGATTTTTTAAAAATTTTATTGGGCCGCCATTTTATTTCGCAATCTTAAATTGAAACCCATATTATCAGTCTTTACCTATTCCATTGGTCCGCAGATACTTTCCAGATATTAAGTCTCTAATTGTTTTTCGTTATTAATTAATTATGGCACACAATTTGAAATCATTAAGTAGTTTTTGGTGTTTTGTTTTGTTACGTACTTGGATTTGTACCAAAATTTTACTAATTGATTCCAACATAATACTTGATGTTTATGCAAAATTTGAAATAAATTCGACAAGTAGCTTTTTCATAATATTTTTTTAACATTTCACTAGGCCGTTATTTTGTTATTGCCATATGACTCTTAATTTTTTATCAAAATTTGAAGCCAATCGGGTTAGTTTTGCCGCAAACTGGCAGTCCGACGGAATTGATGAAACATATTTTTTTGGCCTCTAGGAACGCTAAAACGTGAAGATATGTAAAACCTGAGAGGGTGACGTTTTTCACGATTACAAATATTTTATTTGGCCGCCATTTTGTTTCGCCATCTTGAATTAGTACCACTATTTTACAAACAAACAAACAATCGAAAGTATGCTTTATTGCCGCAGAAAAATTTTACAATTTTATGGACAAAGCAAAATATATCTAAAATAAGACATATCAAAACATTAATCGAAAAGAATTTCGATAGGTCAATGCTTTTTAAAAATGTAAATTATCAATTTACCAAATTGTAAAACACACGTTAGAATATAACATAACATTGCCGCAAAACAGTTAATGAATCCTAATAACCTTATAAAAGTAAACAAACACACATGTACGAGGTGAATAAATTCGATGACATTGAAATCAAAATTGCAACTATGCGACCTTAAACTCTATGTTATTATAGTTATACAAATAATTGTGATGTTAAACAGAAGGTATAATGAACTAGTGTAGAATGTAGTATACAAAAAAGAATTAAATTTTGTTTTTAATCCAATACCTAACAAAAATAATTAAGTTTTAAGTGAATGTTCGACAGTGCTTTTCTCTATATGATGATTTTCAAAATTCTATGCTACGAGTTAGGACATGACTCACAAAAGATTTAAGTAAACAAGCGAATTTAGTGACAATTTAAAGAGACTTACTCGCTGTAAAAATCATTAACGCTGTAAAATGGTCTCTCAATAAGGTATGCTTTGGTGTTTTTTCGAAATTGTGCAAGCATAGGGATAGAGTTTTCTGGTAGGGTATACATGTTGTGGCCTTTCTGGGAGGGTGTTTATATGTTTTCTCAGCAAACATACCGTTTCCAAAATAAATAATGCAGGAAGTGTTAATATTTCATGTTATTTGAAATAGTATTGGCAGTGAGCTCTATTATTTAGACCAAACAAATAACGAATGGCTCTCTTTTGAAGCATAAAAATACTACGAAATTGCTCGGTGGTACAGCAGCCCCAAAAGGGAAGGCCATAGCGGAGGTGGGATTCAAATAAAGAGAAATAAGTAAGTCTGGCAGAAGGAACGTCTAGTTCTTTTGAAACTGATCGAATGGCGAAGCAGACGGTAGAAAGTTTTTTAATTAAGGTGTCAATATGATTAGACCATTTTAGGTTGTTATTTATATTTAAACCCAGGAATTTAACCAACTCTACGTATTCAATATTGCTGTTATGTACCTGAAGTGGTTGTAAAGTTCCCTTATAATATAACGCCACCGTTTTATCGACGTTAAAACAAAGCATATTGGAATCGGAACAAGCCTTAATTATAACCAAGTCTTTGGAGATACTAGAGTGTAAAGACGTTGTATCAAAATCACTCCATGTTATGCTTGTGTCGTCAGCAAAAAGGGAAATTCTTCCATTAATTTTAAGGTTCGTGATATCATTAATGTATAACAAAAAAAGAATAGGTCCCAAGACTGAACCTTGAGGGACTCCACTTGTAATCAACTTACAATCAGAATCGGAACCATTAGCCCTTACAAGTTGTTGCCTTTTCCCAAGATAAGATTTGAACCAATTTAAAGAAGTACCACGAATTCCATAAAAATTTAGTTTGTTTATCAGAATTTCATGACGAACACAATCAAAGGCTTTCGCTTAGTCACAAAAAACTGAGGCAGTTGGGTGGTTATTATTGAGAGATAAGTAGACGCCTCTAAGCAACGTGAACATGGCGTCGCTGGTGCACTTGTTGGGTAGAAATCCGAACTGCTCCGGGGATATTATCTGATGTTTCAGGAGAAATGGCATAAGACGATTCTTCAGTAGCCTTTCGATGATTTTTGATAGCACTGATAGTAGTGCAATTGGGCGATAATTGCAAGAGTTAGTTTTTTCGCCGCCTTTATGAAGTGGAATAATTATAGCTGTTTTAAGGCAATCAGGGAATACACCTTTTATAAAAGACTCATTTATTAATGTTGTAAGAGCCTCTATGACTGGGAGTGGCAAGTTCAGGAATATTCTGATTGATAGGCCATCAGTGCTACACGAAGATTTACTTTTGATATTATTTATTACCTTCAATAGTTCAGAGTTGCTAACGGGACTTAAGAAAAAGCTATCAGCTAAATTTTTTGAAGGAGGGAGAAACGAAAGAGGGTCCAAACTTGGCGAGATTATTTACTAATTGATCCCTGAAATCCAACCATTAAGCAGTTTTTTCAGGCTGAATTTTTAAATATTTTATTAAGTCGCCATTTTGTCCCGCCATCTTGGATTATTACCACAATGTTACCAGTTGATTAAAATATAATACTAGATTTGAGATTGATTTGAGATAAATCGAATCAGTAGTTTTGCAATAATAATTTTTTTAACATTTCACTTAACCGCCATTTTGTTTCGCCATATTGGATTTTTATCAAAATCTTACCAGGCCATCTCCATAGGACCCTTAATTTTTGACAAAAAGTCAATCGGGTAAGTAGTTTTCAAGTGATGCCGCGAACTGACAGACCGACAAACAGACAGAAAGAACGACAGACAGGCCGACGGAGTTGTTAAAACATATTTTTTGCCATCTAGCGACGCTAAAACCTACCTGTATAACACAATAAAAGTATTATTAAAGATAACTCCAGGCTATTGATCAAATAAATAAATTATTTTTAATTTTCAAAGAGATACAGTCTCCTAAAAATGGTGAAAAAAATTGCTGTGCAGACCAATTTTTTGAGCAGTATATTTCCATTTTATTTATTTTCGTGAAATATATTCAGTAGCAGATTCAATCTAGAGTATAAATAATTTTTGGACATTTCATTAAGCACCTAATACTAAATCTGAATAATATTTCAAGATGTATTTACTTTTGCACCTATTTGACGTGACGTTTAATATAATATGATTTAGATTTATGAACGCATTTCTTTATAATTTTAAAATATAAAATAAACGAGTTTTATATCCTACGTAAATGTTTGAAACTATCGATTTTCGCGGATTATTTTCTGTACTTCATAAAGGTCAACCCAATCATTTTTCCAGAAACACCACTTATCGTTCTTTTCTTTCATTATTTTCTCTATTTTAGCTTGAACTCCAGATGCTGGGATTGAGTTAACGAGTTAGAAGAGGAAATAAAAAGGTAAAGTTATTTGTTTGTTTGACGGAACTTCTGAGAACTAATGAGAACTTGAAATTTCTAAAAGAAGCTAATGCAGATTTTCATTTTAAAGTTCCTAGATTGGAATTATTATAATGCTATTATTAGATTCACTTGTGTGTGTTTTTTTTTGTTTCTTAGTTGAAATCTTGTAATGGATTTTTCCTACAACCATATATTAAACTGACAAAGAAATCACTGTTAACTGTTGAACATGTATGATGAAAAAGTATACCGAACAACAAGTGTCAAAACACACACATTTCATACGAGTGTGGAACCTACCCTAACGTAAAGGGTTTCGTTATTAGGATAAGAAATAAAAGTAACCCTTATTCAATATTTCTGAGTTTTGAACAGGGTGTCCCATTTTGGTTTTAATTGCGAAGTATCTCGCTTATTTTTAAAGATAGAACCGTACTGGTTTTGGAAACCTAAGGTAGTTTTTTGTGAAACGAAAGATGCCTAAAACAAAACAATCATAGCTCTCTTAGTTTCCGACCTACAGAGCTATATTGAAAATATTGCATTTTTGGGGTACCTAAAAATGCAATATTTTTACCTGAGTTGTTTGTCAACCTGTCAAAAACGAATCCTTTTACAACTTTTTAAATAGATTCCAGTGGCGTAGTCAATTTTTTTCTCAATATTACTGTTTTAGAAATATTGACCAAAGCTTGTTTTTTTTTTAATGGGACACCCTGTTTATTTGGCAAAATATTAATTTTTGACTTTTATTTTCTACAGGCTTCTCAAAAACAGTATGGGTCTATTTCAATAATCAAATAATTTCGCATTCAAAATTTTGCATTAGGCTATGCAAAACAGTGCTGCACTTTATTTAAGTCATTAACAGTATCTATATGCTAACAATAAATGAAGACAATTATTTAATAACAGCTATTTATCAATATATATCTATTTGCTCAAAAAAGTGCTACCTACCTAGATTTATGTAACAAAAGGAAAAAACATTAATAAATAATAAATATCCAATAAGCCTATCAGGAAAAACCAAGTAACCAACCGCGGTTCTACGGACTACCTAAAATACACAAGGTTACACTTGGACGTATCGGCAGTGCAATAGGATTTCCTACTTACAAAATCAAAAAATATCTTCAAATATCCTTAATATTTTATAAGAAAAATATATTCAAATATTACAAGCTCTACACATTTTGCAGAGAAATTAAAAACAATCCAATTGATCCAAAAGATATCTAGTGAGTTTCGATGTAAAATTGCTATATACGAATGTGCCTATTAATGATTCAATTTCCATAATATCAGATTTATTTCACCATAATAATATTGACAACTCACTTCTAGATCTGATTGAAGCATTTCTCACATCAACTTATTTTGTTTTTGAAGGAACTTTTTATGGACAAACCTCAGTAGCAGCCATGGGATCTCCTCTGTCATCCGTGGTAGCCAATACGTTCATGGAAGCTTCGGATATTTACACGATACTTTTGTAATATGGCCGCGTGGTCCAGAAAACCTCCCCGTGTTTCTTCATCTGAATCAGCAACATTCTAATATAAAATTTACAATGGAAATTGAATCAGAAGGCACGATTCCCTTTCTAGATATTCTTGTACAAAGGACAGAGATTGGTTCCTTATGAAAAATCAGCGTATACGAACAGATGCCTAAATGCAAATTCACATCAATATCATTCGGCAAAAGGTTTACAGAGCCCTCGCGATTTGTGACCAAAATTCTTTACGATCGAAAACAGAGAAACTGACTCAAGCTTAAAGAGGGAATTAGACGATTAATTAGAAAATATAACAATCCAACTCCACGAAATGAAACTAAACTAACAACACACACAAGAAAATTGGACAATGTTTGCGATCGTCAAAGGACATTATTCCTATCCAAATGGAAGGAGTATATGCAATTCTGAGTTTCTGGGGCGACGTCTATATTGAAGAAATTGGACAATTAATATCTAATGGATTTAAGGAACATGAAAAATGTATTAGAACGAAATAAATTGTACAATCTGCTGTATCTGAATACCAGCATTCCAAATGAACATGTCATAAATGTAAAAGAAACTAAAGTTCTTCCATCGGTTTCGGGATTCTATAGACGGAAAATTAGAGAATCTATTAAAATGTATAAGCATCCTAACAATTTTAATAGAGATACGGGTTTCAGTCTACAACATACGTGAAAACGCAGGTCGATTTTAAATAACTGGTCTAGGTTTCTCCCAACTCATTCAGTGTTGTTCCGATCCCGTGAAGTAAATCTCCCTGAAGATGCCTCGTGTAATCAAATGCGAAACGTCGGAAAGTGACATGGACTAATCCCAAGAGCCATGATTTCCTAATTGTGGAAGACATGTTAACTAGCAAACAAGTTAGCAAATTGATTGCCTTATTTTTTATTTACCAAAAATATGAAACAAAAATGTGAACGTTTGACTGTAGCCCTGCCCTAAAGCAAGATGACTGACGTAAGCAAGAAGATATATTGATTAGCAACATCATTAGCCTGTACCTGTGTCCTATCATAATTAATTATCTTTACTATAAAGCGCTACAAGCAAGCGTATAGCAACAAGAGGACAAGATTGTCTCGTATCCCACCTATAAACATTATGGTGTATTATTTTCTTATGCGCGAATTACAAGCTTTTATCGCGTTTGATGCTAAAAAGAGTTTTTAAATTAAATTTTAGCCATGATAATGATACCCTTGTTTTTACATGCTACAAAGAAAGTGACAAAGAAAGAGGTTTTAAATAAAAATAACGGCTTGAAATTCTTTGTAATCAAAGCTAGTCGCGTAACGGAAAATATCAAGTCTCCAATATTGCAACTTTATAAACTTGTGTATAAAGTGATCCTCAATAATGTTACCCCCCCCTCTAACTTTTTTATTATTCTACATAGTAAAAAAATAAATTAGTTTTTGCACGCACACAGAAATCAAGTTTACCTTTATTAATATACGGGGGAGTAAAGAGTTGCATTTTTTATAATAGAATGCCCTGTATATAATTACATTTTTGGATTCTATTAAAAATTCTGTGAGTATTTTTTATTAGAAAATTTCACGTATCTTCCATTGCTTTGAACATATTGATAGTTGAAAGCGAAAAATTAGACACTGTAGAAGGCATGACATTCTCTGCTCGATCCATGTCCAGTGTCTTTTAATATGGATCGAAAAGTGCAAATCGTTTTATTATAACATGATCCGTTGACGTATTTCACAGTCCTCCAAAAAAGTGGTGGAGCCTGAACCCCTCCTCCCCACGTGAGATTTACAATTTGACACAAAATGTTATAAAAATGTACCAGTTCTCTGAAATGAAAGTTGACGTGAGTTTTTATTGACTCCCCTGCTTCCAAATGAGATTTGGTAAGATTTTGAGGGACCCTACCCCCAATTTTAAGCTCCCTAATGGTTTGCTTTGCCAAGCAGAGAAAACATAACAGACATTTTATTTGTTTCACCTAAATTGTATTAATTACAATTTAAATGATTGATAATATTAATATAGCTAAAGTAACGTAACAGCAAAAACAAGTTATATTTATAATTAAATGTAAAGTTATTCCACTGGGCCACCGTTTTCATCGACAGATTTAACGTATGTCCTTCGCAGTTTCTCTGTGGCTTCTGTGATCGATTCTGCATAATTTTCACTCAATTAATTCACCTGCTGATGCTCGATATTATCTATATTGAATGCGTATATTTTGTCCTTCAAATAACCCCATAAAAACGCATGCATCGGCGTAAGGTCGGGGCTATTCGGTGGTCATCTAATGGGAGCATCTTTTCCAGTCTACTGACCAAAATTTGCTCTTCTCGGCCAAAACTTTGACTAATATGTTTTAATTGTACGAACATTGTGAAGTGGAGTCCCCTCTTGTCGAAATACAACGTTTCTAATATTGTTTAATGACAATTGATCTAAATAATCCTCTAACTGGTTTTGGAGAAAACTCAAATAACTTTCCCCGTTAAGAATATTATCAAAAAATATAGACCAATTACCTTATTATTGAATATCCGACACCACACTGGTTGAGAATGCTGATTCGTTTGTCCAAAGCACTTGCCGTAAATAATTATTGTTGTTATTTAGTAGTTCTAACATATTGTCTCAAAAATCAACCCTCTTCTCTTTTTGCAAGTTTGTTAATTTTGGGCAAAGCCTAATCTCAAACGCTTTATATCCAAACATTTTCAACATTTTCTGAACTATTCCATAGAATGTATTACCTGCGTCCAGTGCATTTTTTAATCCCTCATGCATTGCATTGCATTCGGGGATTATTAGCTCTAAGCTCTTGTTGCGCAGCTTTGATGTTACAGTTACTTTTTAATACACGAAACTAACATTTTTTGTTTTTCTTTAACAGGGCATATTATTATGATCATTAAATTAAATAAATCGCGCTTAAAAACATACACTTGATAGCCAACAATAATAAATAAGTATATTGTCAAATGGTTTTTATGTTTCTTTTGTTTTCCAAAGCACACTATGGTTTTTTGTATTTATTCTTTTCCAGTGCACTCTATTTAGGGGATATATTT
The DNA here is from genome assembly GCA_030620095.1 of Kuschelorhynchus macadamiae. Classification (NCBI taxonomy): domain Eukaryota; kingdom Metazoa; phylum Arthropoda; class Insecta; order Coleoptera; family Curculionidae; genus Kuschelorhynchus; species Kuschelorhynchus macadamiae. Next base: position 217,061 of record JAUTXW010001603.1, read on the forward strand.
TATAATAATGTTTTGAAGGGGGTTGAAAATAGTGTAGGTTGTATTATAGAGACAAAAAATTTGCAACAAATGGATAAAAACTTCGGATTTAAAAGAAAAAGACGAACAGCAACAGTAGAAAATATTGTATTGTTTCAATCGAAGAGAATCCAAGTAAAGCAATTCATAACATATCTGGTGTATTACAAAAAGTGCTGTATATTAATCGAGATAAACATGATTTGTTGATGTGTACTAAAACCAGATGATTGAATACTTGTAAGAGGGGGGTAATATTATAGCCTTCTACAGTATCAAACTTTTCAGTGTCAACTGTCAATATCTCCAAATCAATTGAAAATACGTGAAAGTTTCAAATACAAAATATTAATAGAATTTTTAGTAGAATCCAAAAATGTAATTACATACAGGGTGTTTCATTTAAAAAAATTCAACTTTTTGTTCTTCCTGTATATTAATAAAGATAAACGGGCCTTCCCATGATTTCTGCAACTTCGGCGAACGTCCCTTAGTTCTTTTTGGATTGTATAACCAAACTTTTTCACCGACTGTAAATCCAGTATGATTGGCTCGTAGATCATAACGAAACTTCATTCTATCGCTTTCTATCTGCAATTTCTAGCTGACCTCTTCATGGATTTCTCTCAGGGGCTTACTAACCTAGCTGCCATAATCCGTGGTAGTTATCTTATTGTCAGGAGGGCGTCCAGTCAAAAGGTCGATTGGAAGTTGTAAATTGGATCCAAATATTACACTGGCAGGTGTTTTTCCAGTGGATTTATGAACTGCAGAGCGATAGGCCAGTAAAAATGGTTGAATGTATTTATCCCAGTCACTTTGTTGTTCATTAACTTGGATTTTCAGGTAGTTCCCCAAAGTTCTATTAAATCTTTCAACCATTCCACCTGACTGTGGATGAAGAGGTGTTGGTCTTGTCTTATGGATCCCTAATAGACTGCACAGGCCTTTGAATACTTCAGATCCAAAGTTCCTGCCTTAATCGCTATATTTCCCTTGGAATTCCATATCAGCAAATCCATTCTTGAAATAGTACGTCGGCAACAGTGATGGCTTCTTGATTGGGTCTTGAATAAACTTCCGACCATTTTCTGTAGTAGTCCATCGCTACTAGCACAAAGCGATTCCCGGAGTTACTAACTGGAAATGGTCCTGCTACATCAATAGCAATTCGTTCAAAGGGTGCTCTAATGTTGTACTGCTTCATTTTGCCACGAGTACGAGTTTGGGGTCCTTTACTGGTGGCGCAGTCCTCGCAGTTTCGGCACCAATCCTTCATACCTGTACGACTCCCAACCAATAAAACCTTTCTCGAATACCAAAATGTCCTCCGTCGACGCCGTTGTGTACTGCTTGGAAAACTTCAGGAATTTTCTTTGAGGGCAAGTTCATAACTATTTCTTCATTTTTCGTACGGAAGGCTCGTTGAGGTATGTCAAGGACAAATTTGTGTCGGTTCATAACATCAAGACTAAGTATAACACGTCATCCATTATGTTTGCGACGAAAACAGAGTGTATGAATGGAGTGTTCCCCAGGGTTACTTCAGCTTCATGGATGCCTTTCACAGGTATAATTTCACTGTTGGTGGTTTCCAAGACATATTTTTTGTGTGAATTTTCTGTCTTTCGAAGATCTATAATGTTTGGCCTTACGATGGTGTATGTTGAGCCGCTTTCCAGTACCATTTCACAGTCCCGACCACATATCTTCCCCGGTACTACTAAGCTAGAGCATTTATTCTGTAGCCGGGATACTTTAATTTTTATTGATGATGATGGGGCTTGGTAGCTCCTAGCCAGCTTTCGCCCATTAAAACTAGCTAATGGGAGTTTTTCCTGAATATCTTTAGGAATCCCATTGCTGGTATAGCGGCTTTGCACATGTCCCTCTTTACTACATTTACAATAACGGATGCCTTTTCTTTGTCGGAAAGTTAAAGTTTTGTTTTCGTCTTTCTGCTGTTTAAGAAGAATCTCTTGCAGTTCTTTTAAAATGTTTGAAGCATTTTCATTTGAAGCCCGGTATTCTGGAGTGTACTGTAGTCTTCGTAGTTTTCCTTGACCCCTGGATGTTTGTTTAGCTGTGTCAAACTGAGGACAGCTTCAAATTGTTTCAGGTAAGTAACCCACGGCATCTTACCATCAAACGTAGCTGGTTTGATTGCCAAATTTCTGCATCTGGGAACGTAGACTTTGGACTTCATGCTGCATTTGGTTGTGAACCTCCTGAACTTGCTTTTGTACTTTCTTCTCTATTTGTTCCATTTCCTCTATTACTCTCTCTTCCTTGGTTAGTGTCAGTTCAAGCAACGTTTTTCTAGTGACTTGTTCTTGATTCTTTTCCATTTCTTGTATTTTTCGTTTTACGTCTTCTTGGTGGCTCCTCCTGTCATCTGTAAGTTCTTGCTTTAGTTCCTCTTGGTTCCTCTTCATATTTTCCTTAATTTCTTGCTTAATGTCGTCTTGATTTTTCTCCAGGTCTCCTTCTTGCTTCATGCTTCATGTCTTCTTGACTTTTCTTCATGTCTTCTTGACCTCTCTTCTCCTCTTCTTGGTTTTTCTGTCTGTCATTATGCATTGCAATAATCAAATTCATCAAAGAATCCAAATTTGCTGCCATGATTATTGCCACTAGTAAAAACTATTTTCTTACTTCTTCTGGATCTTAATTCCGCTTCCAACTCCAAATGTTCCGGATTGGTCGGTACACAAACACGTAGTTTCTGAATGCACTCCTGTTATTAAAAACACAAGTATCACAGGTAAACACTGGCTATACCTAACAATCGTAACTAATATAATTTTAAACTTGTCAATGTCAGTTTGTTAACACTTCGAAATCTCAATTACAACTGAATCAAAATGGAATGGGATGATCTAGAAAATTCTAGAATAATCTAAATACTACAGGGTAGAAAAAATTAAGCCTAAGAGAACATTCGAGAACGATTTTTGGCACTATCATAGTCGTTACGTGGATAAAAAAATAAGGTAAGTCTAATTAATTAAATTAACAAATAATAAATAAATTCAACTAAAACTTAATAAATCATTAATCCAAAACTAGTTAGGGGCACACGGACTTGTTCGATGACCACCACGACTTCCGGATTTTTCAGTTTTAGATTTTTTTTGCGGGGCTCTCTGGAAAACAAATGTATTCAAGGCGGTATGAAACCATTCAAAAATGAGGAGTAGCCACAGAAAACGCCTCTCGAGATTTTCAAAAAAAATGTTTTGTCTATGTGTATTTTTAAAATTAAAAAAAAAGGTTAGAAATTAGAAAACTGCATTTTGCTGTGTTATTTATAAAAAAATATAGACAGTATTATATTTTTTAAAGTCGTAGAAAGCCAAATATGATAAGAGAAAAATACACAGGGTGTCCCGTTAAAAAATTCAAGTTATGTCATTAACTCAAAAAAATAGAGCCAGAATAAATACAATGGGTTCTCATTTTTTAGTCCATATACTGGGTAATTCACGACCCACTGTACATACTTATGTGGTGTATAGGGTATCCCTAGGGTATATCGAAATGGATATTTAAATTGATTAATTCGGCTTTATTACCAAGATACAGGGTGATTTTCGTATTTTGGTAAAAATTTGTTCACCCTGTATCTCCTAAACGGCTTAATCCATTTTTTTTAAATTTTGTACACAAATACTATTGGTATATCATAACTTTTTGACGTTTGAAAAGTATCAAAGTTCCAGGGCTGTATCCAGCCAATTCACACATGGGAGGGGGGCTAGTTTTGAGACACCCTGTACATCGGAATTCGGTATTTTTGAATTTTTTTCTTAAACTACATTTATTTGTGAACAATAATATGCCACCATCTTGAATGGCACACTAAAGGTTAAAAAGGTCCGAAATTTAAATCTTTAGATAGTACATACCCCTTTTTTTAGCGGTATCTGTATTAAAGCTTTTAACTAAGTATAAAATTATTTCAATGTTTGACCTTTAAAAAAAAATTAAACTATCTCTACTAATAAAACACAGCCTTGTCGAATTATTTTTTATTTTTAGTGGCCCAAAAATACCAAAATCTACCCTAACACAATAACGCCTGTCTAACGGTATCTCTACATTTTTGTGCACGCTTTTCTGAATTGCAATTGAGCGTTGAATCATTTACATTTGAGATTTTTGTCTAAATGCTTGACTTTTAAAAAAATTAAACTATCTCTACTAATAAACCAGTTAATTTCTGTTTGAGTCTTTTTCGCCTCATCTCTTATCTAATGCTCGAGATCGTGATCATTTATCGGCTACCGTAAAAATTTATCTTTTTTTATTTTTGTTATTGTATAAAAATTACGTGTAAGAGCTTGTTTTTTTTTTAATTTTTTTATTTACCTTTATTTTTTTCGTGACCTTAAAACCTACAAAAAAATACAAATTCAATAAATTTTAATACCTAAAAATAATAAAGTAAGCCTTGGAATTTAGACAGATATTTTAAAAATGACATTACGTACATACAATTCAATCATTTGTGTTTGACATTGTTAATTAAAGATTTTTTATTTGAATTTTCTCTTTGCAAAAAGTTTGTACGTTTCAATAGTTGTAAAAATACCGTTATTTACAAATGCTGAGTACGCAGACATCGTATTTGTGTACGGATTTTGTAATGGTAACGGAAGGGCTGCTACAGAAGAATACAGAAGACGATTTTCGGATCGGAGAATTCCAAATCACCAAACGTTTGCCGCAACCTTTAATACATTGCGTGAAAAGGGTAAGTTTCCCTCAACCGATCTTCATGTTGAAAAAGTGGGTGCTAATAACGTGGTCCAAGAAGAGAATATTCTCAACCTTGTGAGGGAAGATCCAACCACAAGCATTAAGCGAATTTCCGCCCAATTAGCGATACCGCAGAGTATGGAGAACTATAAAAAATGAAAACTTATACCCTTTCCATGTACAAGAGGTACAAAGATTAGAAGAAGGCGACTACTTGCCTAGATTAGCATTTGCTAGGTGGGTAATAAATCATAGAAGAACTATTTTTAGAGCACTATTCACTGATGAAGCCCAATTTACAAGGGACGGAGTCTTTAATTCTAGAAACTCTCATTTATGGGCAGATGAAAACCCTCATTCGTTGCGATTGGCCAATTCTCAACGAAAGTTTTCAGTGAATGTTTGGTGCGGGTTAATAAATAATCATTTAATTGGACCACATATTTTCCCTCAACGACTAACGGCTGTTGTGTATTTGGACTTTCTACAAAACATTTTACCGGGCTTATTAGAAAATGTAAATTTAAGAGGCAAATGGTTTCAACACGATGGGGCACCTGCACATTTTGGAATTGATGTTCGAAATTATCTCAATCAACAATTTGTTGATCGGTGGATTGGACGCGGAAGACCACATCCTTGGCCCGCTAGGTCGCCAGACTACTTTTGTGGGGGCATCTAAAACAAAAAGTTTACACTGTTCCAATCGAAACTAGGGATCAATTAATAAATAGGATACATCTTTATTGCGACGAGGTTAGACAAAACCCTCAAATGATTCACCGCTCAATTGCAAACCTACAAAAGCGTGCACAAAAATGTAGAGACACCGGTGGTATGCATTTTGAAAACATTTTGTAGCTTTTAAGACGTTATTGTGTTAGGGTAAATTTTAGTTTTTTTTGGGCTACTGAAAATAAAAATTATTTCGACAAGGCTGTGTTTTATTAGTAGAGATAGTTTAATTTTTTTTTAAAGTCAATCATTGAAATAATTTTATACTTAGTTAAAAGCTTTAATACAGATACCGCTAAAAAAAGGGGTATGTACTATCTAAAGATTTAAATTTCGTACATAACCTTTAGTGTGCCATTCAAGATGGTGGGATATTTTTGTTTACAAATAAATGTAGTTTAAGAAAAAAATTCAAAAATACCGAATTCCGATGTACAGGGTGTCTGAAAACTAACCCCCCTCCCCTGTGTGAATTGGCTGGATACGGCCGTGGAACTTTGCTACTTTTCAAACGTCAAAAAGTTATGATATACCAAGAGTGTTTGTGTACAAAATTTTAAAAAAATCTATTAAGCAGTTTAGGAGATACAGGGTGAACAAATTTTTACCAAAATACGGAAATCACCCTGTATCTTGGTAAAAAAGCCGAATTAATCAATTTAAATATCCATTTCGATATACCCTAGGGATACCCTATACACCACATAAGTACGTACAGTTGGTCGTGAATCACCCAGTATAATATTTTTAAGATCTGAGAAATTTATTTGACTGAGTTGACTATTGATTTCAGGTAGCTCTTAATGATTCCATTCATAAAATGTTGTAATACCGTCACATATTTGCTCTATTCTAGACACATAATATAAATCAAACTAATCTGCAGTATCAAGCTTATTTACTTTTCCAACAACAAAATCCTAACGACTACTAAATTTTATATTTTGACAGCAGACAGAATGGTTATTAATTTCCACATCTTCCACATTTCTTTAACATTACTTTTGTTATAATAAATTTACTTCAGTATTATATTTGTGTTTAAAATTATTCCCAAGTTCAATTTTACTTTCCCTAGTACTAGAATATGCTTTATGTTATATCACGTTCTCTAATTTTGGCTCTTATCTCACTCACATCACAGTAAATATCGTTATTTATTAATATCTTTCGCTACAATTATGGTGGGAGATAAATTAAATTAGTTTTATTCGTTATTAAACTCTGGAAAATATTTCAATGTCAACCGAGGTCCAATAGGACATAAATTAATTTTGGACCAAATTTCCGTATTGTATTTAGTTATCATACTAAAATCATGCTTATGTGGGGACCGGCGAAGCTGGATTAAGCCTTTGTACGACGCAGAGCCATTATTGTTATCGCGACAGCCACGCTAATAGGATAATCCGGAGATTAAAATTTAAATTTTGGAAGCTTTCCACGCTTTCTTGTAATAGCCAATTTTGCTCAAATCTAATTTGATATTGGTGTATGTTCGGCTAATATATCTCCGTTACTGGTACTGAATGTTTTATTTAAGTAACATTGCAGTAAGCGTTTTTATAAATCTAAACAACCAATTAAAATCCTAGAAAATTTATAAAATAAACGATAATAATTATATTTTATTACAACCTTTAAAATGACTATTTCACTCACCAAGGACACATGAAAAAAATGGCATTTAAATTATTTTAACCAACCATATCCAACTCACTTCATTGCCGTCAACACAAAATGGCAGCATTTCATTTCTTAACTCACAGGTTAGTCAATTTTCCATTAAGTAAAGAACGTTTTAACAATGAAATGAATCGGATTAAAAATATAGGCAAAAGTAATGGATATAATGGTAATTTCGTACATAAATTAGTAAATAGACATAAGCATAAGAAAATGTTAAAAGATGCCACTACCCTTCAAGAACCTGAGTGGGAACCTCATAAGTTTATAGTAATAATAGTAATCCCATATGATCCCAGATATACGAGAGGTCTGGAAAAAGTATTTAAAAGCGTAGGTTTTAGAGTAGCCTACAAAACTGAGAACAGTTTGAAAAATCTCCTTGGAAACCCTAAAGACAAAGTCGACTTGAAGGAAAGGAGTGGCATCTATGAAATTAGCTGTAATGACTGCGATCTAAAATATGTTGGACAAACTAAACGCTCCATAAACATTCGTTTTAAAGAATACACGGCACATTTAAGTTACGGAAGAACAGAAAAGTCAAGCGTTGCCCAACATGCTTTGGAAAACAATCACCAAATAGGAATAAATAATCTTAAGTTGATTAAAAATGTATCTAATAATAGATTATTGGATGCATTTGAGAGTATGGAAATAGTTAAATGTGGTAAGAAACTGTGCAGTCGGGTGCAACCAAGTATAACCACATTTACCTATAAATATTCTCGGTTACTTTAGTTTATCTCATCTTAACAAGTTGTGATGTAGTGTAGTTAGAACTCTTGTATTTTGATCTATCTTCCACCACAGATTCCAGTCTTAGGACTTAACATGGCTTCGCGGTCAACGGAACAAAACCTTTATTGTAAGTACTGTATTAAGATTAGGTTAATAGCAGCAGATATTTGGTTTCTAAAATCATGCAAGTATTTTTCAGTTTTCACTAAATTCATTTCAGTCAAGATCCCTAAACAATCACCCGTTACTGGGAAGGTTGAATCTTTTGCCAAACAAAAGTGGCTAGATTTAGAAATTAAAAATCTGTATAGCAAACGAAGTATGCTTGAAATTGAAGCATACAGATTATTTAAAAAACTCATTTATAAGCTTAGTAATTTAGAATTTGAACAATGAACTTAAAAGAAGGTGAAATTTTAATATCTTTTGATGTAAGCTCATTGTTTCCTAGTGTACCATACCACTAGTTTTAGAGTACCTAAAGGAACTACTTGAAATCAATAATTTGAAGAAAAAAATTATTGATGAATGTTTGCTTCTCAGAAAATTATGTATGAATCAAATTTTTTTCAGTTCAACAATAATTATTATAAACAACTTGAGCTAACTGCGATGAGCAATTGCTTATCTCCGTTCCTTGCAAATTTGTTTATGGGTAGATTAGAAACCCAATTCAAAAAAGAACTCAGGTATTTCACAACGGTGTGGTATAGATACGTAGGCGATATATTTGTTATTTTGATATAAAAACAGAAAATTTGGACAGTTTCATAGAAACATTAAACAATAAATATCCTTCCATTAATTTTACGTACGAAAAGAAGAACAATGGGCAATTAGCTTTTCTTGACACGTTAATTATTAGAAATAATAATTAGAATTTGATATTTATAGGAAATTTACTAATACTGATAGATATATAACATCCGACTCATTTCATTGCCGTCAACACAAAATGGCAGCATATTTCTTAACTGACAGGTTAGTCAATTTTCTATTAAGTAAAGAACATTTTAACAATGAAATGAATCGGATTAAAAATATAGCTAAAAGTAATGGATTTAATGATAATTTTGTAAATAAATTAGTAAAGAGATATAAGCATAAGAAAATGTTAAAAGATGCTACTACTCTTCAAGCACCTGAGGCTCCCAATAAGTTCATAGTAATCCTATATGATCCCAGATATACCAGAAGCCTAGAAAAAGTATTTAAAAACGTAGGTTTTAGAGTGCCTACAAAACGGAGAACAGTTAAAAATCTCCTTGGAAACTCTAAAGACATAGTCGACCTGAGGGAGAGGAGTGGCATCTATGAAATTAGCTGTAATGACTGCGATCTAAAATATGTTGGGCAAACTAAACGCTCCATAAACATTCGTTTTAAAAAACACATGACACGTTTAAGATACGGAAGAACAGAAAAGCCCAACATGCTTTAGAAAACAATCACCAAATAGGAATAAATAATCTTAAGTTAATTAAAAATGTATCTAATAATAGATTATTGGATGCATTTGAGAGTATAGAAATAGTTAAATGTGGTAAGAGAGCACCAAATAAAGACAGAGAGCCCATTCCCTATACTCTCCTTTATTACTTATTTAACAACGGTGCAGTCGGGTGCAACCAAGTGTGACCACATTTATCTATTAATAGTCTCTGTTAGGATAAGTTACTTTAGTTTATATCATCTGCTGATGATTCTAACTCGATTAGCGAAACGCGCGTCCAGAACGTAACAAGTTGTGGTGTTGTGTGATTAGAACTCTTGTATTTTGATGTAAACATATGTCTTTTAGTGACAATTTTATTTACGTACTTATCTGTACCCGGTTAAGTGACACTAGTTGGCACATAAATTTAATAAACAAAAAATAGACACATAATTTTCTTTCTATATGCAAAATACTGCAGAACTCTTCAGCCATTTACATTTCCAATTATCTTGTTTATAAAGCAGCACCGAACAAAAATTGTTTTACGAATTTCAAAACACTTCACGTCGACACAACATACTTCGTAGAAACTCACGTCCATGTCTAATTATAGTTAAGCCCTTTTCCATTTTCAGTAAATTGACGTCGTAAAAAACTCACTTAAAAGGCAGAGAAAGCTTCTTGTTTCGGATTGAAGAAGTTGTGAAAGGTTTAATGTGTTTCTCACTTGTTCGAAAATAAACAGAAACTTTCGCTTAATATAAATGATGAATGTGTAAGAACCGCATTAACAGCATTTTATAGAACTGAATAATAATCTGAAATTGTGTTTAACATGTTACGGAAAATCCTTGTGTTCTGGAAACTATAGATGGTTCAGAGGAAGATTCCATCTTAGACTGCTTTCCATAAAATGTTATTTATAAAAGCGAATGATGATGTGCCTATAATTTCTAATTCCTATCATATATATTGTTTGGTGTTCATGTTCAATAATATAATTTAATTCGCGGGATTGAGAGTACTACAACTTAAACAATATAATGCAATTTGAGGTAAATATTGAAATAATAGCGATTTTGTTGGTCTGTATTTCATCTTTTTGATCGGCGTTTTTTTTTGCATAAATACCTAACTTAGCTTGCTACTTTAGTTCGGAGGGAACAGAGGACTTACTGTTTTTTTTATTTGGGTTGTTTTTCTTTTATCTGGTTCCACAAAACTAGAATATAATAGAATAGAATAATATATTACCAAAAATATACAAATTTGTACATTGGGTCGTCAATAATTTTACAATAAACAGATAAAAAAATCAAGAATTATATAAAATATAAAAGAATTATATAAAATATAAAAATCGTATACTGTATGCATAAACCAACGTTACTGTATTCGTCAAAATTTTAATACAATGTCGAAATAAAAACAACATAAAACAAAATAAAATTACATAAAATAAAATAACAGTAAAACAAACAAAGCACTAATATTTAACATAACAAACAGGTAAACACAAAAAACAGTACGGCTAGAAATAAAATAAATATTGAAGAAGCCAATCTAAAAAACAAAGTAACCAGGCAGCTGGCGAAAAAACGCAATAATCGTATTTATGCTTATAACGTAAACTCCGGTGTTATAAAAGCCACGTTATAAAGAGTTCTTACGTAAGTGCAATAATAAAAGTTTGCACTTACGACCCGTTGGCTAGCTTATACGGTAGTTCGGCTTTGGGGGAGTTCAAAATTTTCAATCCTTTTCTTTGGTGTATGAAGGAGGCAAGTGAAAATTATAAATATGAAAGAAGGGCGCCAACACACGTAACTTACTGCACTGCCTTCATACACCCCTTACCCGTGTGTTCGTAATGGTACTGAAACAACCACTAAAACACTACTTAATATTATGATTTGCTTTATTTAAAAAAAATACTTGTTAACGAGAGAATGTAGTTTAAATTGTTTTTAAATAGAAATATGTGTGGTAATTTGAAAAAGATAAATTGATCAATAAAAGGTACTACTGTAATATAAAGCTTTTTTAAAAATCTCACCAACTGGCAGGAAAACTGGAGTTACTGGGGCCTGGTTGTTGGGCTAGAGGTAAAATTCCAACACCTCTTCGGTAAAGAGGGGGCTCTTTCTTAATGTAGAATTACTGCTTCAACTTCAAAGGTAACCCCAACCTTTAGGGTTATTTGCTTCAACCAATTGTTTCTCGTGAAAAGTACCTCACAATCATGTGGGTGCAAAAATGTTCAAAATGCTTTAAAGGCTATAAAAAGCAAACGTGCACTAAGATGCAAGGTTTTAATAGCAATGTGCTATGTGCTAATAAGTTCAATGTGCACTAAAATGTGCTATTTGCTATGTGATTCGATGTGCACTAAAATGTGCTATTTGCTATGTGGCCGTTGAGCTGTAAAAAAGAGAAAAAATCCATTGTAGCCTATTGTATAAATTAAAATTAAATGAAAGAACCTTGCTAAATAAATTAAAATAATAATTACCTGGCTGTTATTTGACCACTGTTTAACACAAAATTTAAAATAACTATAAAACAGGACCAGCCTTTTTAAAGGTAGTTTTACGGCCACAGTCAAAACGAAATAGAACGAACTCGTTCCAAGACGATTTTCAGCTAAGGTTTAGTAAGGAAAAAAAAATGTTTAAAAAAAGGTAGGAATTTGGCCAAAAAACTAAACTGTTGAAAGTGCTCCATGCAAAACTTGATTTTAATGTCCCTATATTTTGTCTCTTTCCCCCTTATTTATTTGACCAAAATAAAAGATTTTTAAAAAGATAGGCAACTCAGAATACATTATTTTTTACAATAAATCTTAACATACATTAAATTTAAATATTAATTTTTGAATAATTTATGCTGTTATTTTTTAATATTTTCCTCTAATCTTAACGTAAGCCTCGTCCTAAATAATTAAATCTTTAAAATGTTAGGTTTTTATAAAAATGAAAGTAAAGTGGTCGGACGGAATCGTATGGCTTTTAGTCATTCATGGAAAAGGCCAAAGCAAGAATTTTAGCGTCGCCGCACACAGTAAAACGTCAAACTTTGTTGTCATTTAACCCAATTTATAAAACGAAAATAAACAAGGCTTTTCAAACCAACCATTTGGAGAACTACTTAAATAAATAACACAAACCCTTGCTTAATGAACCCCTGACATGTGTTTACCGGACATTTAACAATATAGGTGACATCTTAAACTTCATTTTATCAAAAGGACAAATCATTTAATGAACTGAACGAGATTTTAAAAGGCGACAAACGAAATTGGAGGTATATACCAAATGTTTCTAATTTATTTCGCGTTACCAGGCTACAATGGAAATATTGGAAATATCTTGATTAGTTTGTATCACAACAGCTCATATCCAACTAGGTTTTTTATAACGGATTTGTTTCTGATCAAAATTATGTGAAGGTAAGATAATAGAAAACTATAGGTGAATGAACATCTAATAATGAAATTCTTATAAAAACATGGCCCTTTTATATGTGGGCATTAAAGAAAGCTTCAACAACCAGACCCTCAGCATCTGTAAATATAAAACATAAAATGTATATAATATACCAAGCTGTCAGTTATACAATATTAAGTACTTATAATAATGAAAATAGTCAAAGAATTTAAATAACTTCCAAAAACTTAGTTCCTGACATCTTGGTGAATGACAAAATATAATTAGCAAAATCATAATTAGTTACTGTAAAAGTGTAACGTTACATGCTAATGTCCAATACTCCTTGATAGAATAGCAACACTTAGTCAGTAAAGGGATTTTTCACCCCAGCAGTAAATTTTTTGCCACGCAACATGCGTATCTCCAATGGTAAGCCGTTGTACAAATTAATACAATTGTCCAAAGGAGCTAGATATTTTAAAGAACTATGTTCTATGAGGGGGATTATAAGAAAGTTCCCTCCTCACGTGTTGTAGGTGCTCCCCGATCCCAGCTCACCAAACATGGATCTGTTATTACTTACAAACACGAGACACCTGAGAATAAACATACTAGGAAACGTGAGAATTCTCCTTTGCAAAAAAACGTCTCTGCAGCTCTCGCGCATATCTAAACCAAATATGAGACGCAAAATTCTTTTTGATTAACAAAAACCCGGTTGCTCTGAATACCTGCATTGCCCCAACAAATAATATTATTTTACATATGACTAAATGCCAGGGAGTAATACACCGACAGAAGGTCATCAATATCAAGGGTATTCTTTAAACACAGAATAGCAAAATACGCAGAGTTAAGCTTACCACAAACATAGTCTACATGGTCATTGAGCGAGAGCCGCGAATCAATAATTGTACCTAAGAATCTATTGCTACCAGAAAACTTAATATTAAGCCGTTCCTCAAGATCAGCCGAGTACGACTTTCTATTAATCATATTCATATACACAGTTTTTTCTATATTTAATATTAGTCCATTTCTTTGGCACCACGCTTCCATACTTTTACAGACATTCAAGATCTTTCTACTCAAGTTGTCCACATTTTCGGCTTCAACCACAATAGTAGTATCATCAGCATACATCGTCACATTTCCCTGATTAATATATAGCGGCAGATCATTTGCATGAAAAAGCAGTGGACCCAAAACTGAACCCTGCGGTATGCCAATATTTACTGGACACGCCCTAGGCTTTACACCGCCGTACTTAACTACAATCTCCCTTTCAGACAAGTATGATTCAATCCACTGTAGAAGTGTTCCGCGAATTCCCATATTATATAATTTACTAATGAGGAAGTATTTATTTATTGTGTCAAACGCTATTGACAGGTCAAAAAATATCGTGACCACCAGTTTACCTGCATCTATACTCTCGTAAATCTGGCTTAGAAACTGATACGAGGCCGATTCTATAGATTTGCCCGATAGGAAGGCATGTTGTGCAGAATTTAGCAAATTATATCTGTCGATAAAATTTATGATTTTGTTATAAACTAGACGTTCGAATATTTTTGAAAATACGCTAAGTAAGGATATTGGACGGAAATTCTCAATGTTATCACGAGCACTTTTCTTATGAATAGGTACTACATTCGCAGTTTTAAGTACTTTAGGAAAAACACCTTCAAAAAGGCTATGGTTAATCAGGAAAGTGAGGGGTTGCAAAATACGATTTATAATATTTTTAATTATTTTTACGTTAAGGTCGTCAAAACCTGCAGAGTTCTTGTTTTTTAACTGTTTGACAATCTGGACAATTTCATCACTGCTTACAGGACTAACCACTATACTATTAAAAACAAATGGTGGAATTGTACAGTGATAGGAGGAACAAACTCATTCGCCACGTCCTTAGCATCCGAAACAGTCTCATTGTTGATAAAGAGCTTAATTTCACTTTGTTTATTGTTATGTTTTTTTAATTTATCATTGACAATAGTCCATATAGTTTTAGTTCTATTAGCAGAATTATTTATTTTGGTTTTAAAAAATTGCTGTTTATTTATTTTGGTTTTAAAAAATTGCTGTATCCAGAATGCTAAATTATTTTTTATGTTTGATAAATCTTCATTATACCAACCCTCAAAACGTTGATTCCTTTTAATTTTACGATATTTATGTGGACAGCAAACATTTAGACAGTATATGATATCTTCCATAAACTGCATCCATCTACTGTTTACAATTACATATTATGGCTAAAAAACAACCGATTGCACACTTAAATGTACGTTCGCTTTTTACAGGCTTTCACGAGTTTAGGACTTTAGTAGAGGAACATTACTTTGATATTGTTTTTTTATCTGAGACGTGGCTCTCAGATGGCGATGATTCTAATTTATTTTATATACCTAATTATCACTTTGCCTGGAAGGATTAGGCTACCAGGGGAGGTGGCGCTGCTTATTATATTAAAAATAATTTAATCTCGGAAGAACTTACTTCTGATTTTCACAATAATCAATCTTTGGAGTTTATTAGTTTAAACATTAGAATTGGAAATAAGAGATACACCTGCATTGTTTTTCACAGACCGCCTCATATAAATTTTAATATACTTGTTCCGGATTTTGATAATATATTCTCTGGGCTGGTTGTCGAATTTTATTTGATGGTGTTTTGCCTGGGGGACTTTATTATAAATTTATTAAATCTCAACAACCCTTTTTCTAATTTGCGTGAAAACTATAATCTATTTTAAATTGTGAGTAAACCCACAAGATTTACTGCAGGCTCATCTACCCTTTCGGATGCGAGCTTCGTTACCGATGTTGCTTTGGTGAGTGATTCTGATGTTATTTCGGCAGATTTGGTTTCTGATCATAAAATGGTGTATTACTATTTAAATCTGGAAAGTCAGTGCACACAACCAAAGATTTACATAATCAACCTTAGGAAAAAAGTTTTGAAAATAACATTGGCACTAAAATTCTTAGCCTTAATCAATTAATTGTCTCCTTATTTAACAAACATGCATTAATTTATAAAGCTAGAGTCACTAAGCCTAGAGCCCCTTCGTTAACTACAAACCTAAAAATATTTATGAAACAAAGAGATTGGGCCTATCAAAAGTTTAAAAGAACAAAAAATAATAATGACTGGGATCATTACAAATTCTTACCTAATTTTATTTTATCTATGGTTAAAAGAGAAAAAAAAGTTTATATAGATACGTTGCAAATGGACTTAAACCCCCAAAAAACTTGTTCAGCTTTAAAAAATCTAAATATTTGTCCTACAAGAAACATGTCTGTCGCAAGTGATTTAAGTGAAGTTACCTATGTTCGGAATGTTTGTGATACAAATAAAATTAATTTTTATAACAATAGTTCATTTAGAAATAACTTTTCATTTGCTTTAGCTGAGATTTCAGAAATTAATTCACTATTAGCTAACAATAAAACAAACGCTTGTGGTCACGAAGGCATTACTCCATTAATGACAAAATACTGCAGCCCGTTTATTGATAAGTACATAGCTCACATCATTAACTGCTGTATTGAGTCCCATTATTTTCCAAGTCAATGGAAATTGTCAGTTGGTCGACCTCTGCAGAAAATATCTAGTCCTGCTTGTTTCAATGATCTTAGAATTATAAGTATTTTGCCCGCTCTGTCAAAAATTCTTGAGAAGATTTTACACAATCAGATGTTTACATATAACGCTACTAAAATTTTTCCAGATTTTCAGTACAGCTGTTGCTCTAAGAAATGTTATTGATGATATTTTACGTGCATCTGATAAAAACCTTATTACTGCCCTGGTTTTGTTAGACTTCTCTAGAGCATGTGATGCAATTAACCACCAGCTCGTATCTAAATTGAGATATTATGTTTTGATGAGTCTTCGTGTGTCCTAATTTCGTCTTTTTCATCGGGTCGTTTTCAAAGAGTGTTTTCCAACGACAAATATTCTGATCAGGTGCAGATACTATCGCGGGTACCACAGACCTTTACTTTTTTTGGTCTACACAGCTGATATTCTTCTATCTGTAAAAAACTGCAAAATTCAACCATATGCAGATGACACACAAATTTATTTTTGCTTTAATTCTGATGATCATCTAGAATCTGAAGAACGTATTAATTAATAAACGATTTGAGATTTGGAGAGCCTATTTTGCTTTGAAGGTTCTATACAGTAACAGACATGTTCTGGATTCGAAAATGAGAAAAATTTTGTACGAATCCATAGTCTTGTCTTATTTTAATTATTGTTTCTTTGTGTATGGTTGGTGTCTAACTGGTGAGTGTCGTTTACGTGTGCAGAGGGTGCAGATTGCTTGTGTCCGCTTTATATATGGTCTTAGAAAATATGATCATATATTCCATAGTTTCCAATTTGAATTGGCTAATAATGGATTTTAAAAAATTACATTTCTGTACATTTTTGATAAAAATTAATGGCGCTAGTTGTTCCACCTCAATAAAAGAACGTCTCATTTTTCGTAGGGACGTGCATTCCCTTAATATTCGTTCTCGGAAGGATTAACAATGCCACATCATCAGAGTGCCATGTTCCAGAGGTCTTTTAGTTTTAACGCTGTGCAATGTTACAATGCTCTTCCTGAAAATTTAGAACGGAAGTTTCCACGGCTTTGGTCAATTAAGAAATCATGGTTCTTGGGATTAGACCATGTCAAATTGAAATTACTATGCGATGTTTCGCCTTAGATTGCACGGGGCATCTTCAGGGATATTTACTCCATGAGATCTGAAAACTGAATGAGCTCGAAGAGATACAGGCGGGCTTTTATACCCGACTTGTGCTCGCCGAACAGTGACCCTGTGTTAAGATTGGTTTCCACGTGTAGACCTTAACTCGTATCTCTATTGAAATTTTTTGTATGTTTATATATCTCAATAGATTCTCTAATTTTTCGTTTATAAAAACCTGGAACCGATGCTAGAACCTTGGTTTCCTTTACATTTATAAGATGGCCAGTGCTATGCTGATGTTCAGCTACAGCAAATTGAACAATTTGTTTCTTTTTAATACATCGTTCATGTTCCTTTAATCTAGTTGATATTGAGCGTACTGTTTCTCCCACATACACTTCTCCACAGGAGCAAGGAACTTCATATACTCTTTCTGTTTGGAAAGGTATAATATCTTTCGGGGATCGCAAGCATTGTCCAATCTTCTTATGTGTATTGAAGATTGTACGTATGTTGGACCGCCGAAGGAATAGTCCTATTTTGTCTGTAATGCCTTGTATGTAAAGAAGAACAACACTACCTAATGGTAGCTCTTTATCATTCTCCTTTGGCGGAGTTGAATTACTATATCTCTTAATTGAACGCGTAATACCTTCAGTGCAGTAACCATTCCCTCTGAGAGCTTCGGTCAGTTTCGATGTTTCTGATGTTAAAGAATCTTGATCAGAAATCGAAATAGCTCTGAATACTAGTGAGTTAATAACCGATTTCTTTTGTCCTGGATGGTGATGGGAATTTGCATTTAAGTATCTATTTGTATGCGTCGATTTTCTATACAGAGAATGTCCTAATGTACCATTTTCCTTCCTTTGAACAGATACATCGAAAAAGGAAATCGTTCCATTAGATGCAATTTCCATCGTGAACTTCATGTTACGATGTTGCTGATTAAGGTGGTCCAGAAATATGAGGAGATTATCCTGTCCATGAGGCCAAACAAGAAAAGCATTATCTACATATCTGAACCAGTGCTTCGGTTTTCGTGGAGCGGATGTTAGAGCAATATCCTCAAAGGTTTCCATAAAGATATTCGTTACCTACAGGTGATAGAGGAGATCCCATAGCTGCCCCTGAACTTTGTTCATTAAAAGTTCCTTGAAAAGTAAAATAAGTAGATGTAAGACAAGCTTCCACATTCCCGATAAAAACAAGGTCAGATTTATCAAAATGCAACCGTTAAATAAATTGCTTTGAGGCAATATTAATACGAAATTAATTGTTACACTTATCTTATTTTTATCGGGCGCTCTCTGTAACAATTTTTGTAAATTTTAACTGATGTTCTAACCCATAAATACACTCAGTTCCAAAAAAAGTGACGCACTTGATTTTTAACCCAAATTCAATGTCTTATATCTTCTAAACCAGTGGATCGATTTTGAACAATTTTTTTTTCGTAGGTAGGTAATACGTTTGTCTTTCAGCAAAAATGAAAAAGTTTTCAAAGATTCTTGAATAATATAAAAACTAGAACTATGCTTTTTTGCTATTTTTTAACTAGCCCTGTGTATTAGTTGAGGATTCGTATAGAAACTGTTTACACCCTATATGAAAGACCCTTTTTTGGGAGCCTTTTGTTTTTTGATTCACCGACTTATCTCTAAAATTGACCGAAATACAGCTTTTTTGCTGAAACCTTACCAAGCTGCACAGTTGTTAATAGAAAAACTTAGACAATGTTTTTTTTTTCAGTGCATTCATATCGGGGCTTCTCGCAAGCTCTATAATGTGGCGATACCTGCAATTTCGCACTATTGCTAAGGTATATGACTGGGCATTATCCTACGTCAGAATATGCGGAACGATATTTATTAATTTTTGCAGGTCCTTTCCAGGTCTCCTAGCCTTTAAATTCACTTCTGCTAGGCGTACACAAACCGTCTGCTACTTACCATAGCATCTAGAACTTGCCGAAAATATTTTTTAACTTTTACAGATGTATTTGATGGATTCCCATTAGACAGTCAGTTACAGCCCAAATTTACTTCGATGACATTTTAGAGCAGTATGTGTTACTTCTTGCTGATTTAATTGGTAACAATTTTATTCTGATGCAGGATAATGCCCGACCTCATACCGCAGCAATAGAGCAGAATTTCCTAGAAACTGCGGTGCGGGTATCGCCACATTACAGTGGCCTGCGAGAAGCCCTGATATGAATGCAATAGAACATTTGTGGGATGAATTAAGAAGAAGAAGGACTATTAAGTTCTTATCAAGATTATTATTATCCAGTATGTCTGATATAATGGAAATTGTGTCGTTGATAGAAACATTTGTGTAAATTGATTCTACATCGAAACTGACCAAAATATCTTCGGGATCCAACTGGATTGTCTTAAGTTTTTCCACGAAATGTGCAGAGTTTTTAATAAAAGAATCTGTTTTTCCCGTAAATGGATTAAGAACATTTGAAAGATATTTACCTAATTTGTATGTGGGCGAGTCTATTGCACTGACAAGTGGTAAATTATCCTTGTGTATCTTCGGAAGACCGTAGAACCTGGGAATCTTGGAGCTGCTTAGTTTTAATGATTTTTTCTCCGCTGGTGGTAGACTGGATGCGTTCATCAGATTGGTAATGCGTCTTTCTATTCTACTTGTGGGGTCTGCCTGCATAACCTTATAGGTGTTGTTGTCTAAAAGTTGAGTAACCTTTTCTACATATTCTTTTCTGTCCATGACGACTGTGGCGTTGCCTTTATCTGCTGGAAGTACCTAAATACTTAATCAGCAACATCATAATATCAAGTTCACGATGGAAATTGAATCTAATGGAACAATTCCTTTTCTAGATCACTGGTATTCAGAGCTATTTCGATTTCTGATCAAGATTCTTTAACATCGGAAACATCGAAACTGACCGAAGCTCTCAGAGGGAATGGCTACTGCACTGAAGATATTACGCGTTCAATTAAAAGATATAGTAATTCAACTCCGCCAAATGAGAATGATAAAGGGCCACCATTAGGTAGTGTTGTTCTTCCCTACATACATGGCACTACAGACAAAATAGGACGGTTCCTTCGCCGGCCCAACATACGTACAATCTTCACTACACATAAGAAGATTGGACAATGCTTGCGATCCCCGAAAGATATTGTACCTTTCCAAACAGAAGGAGTATATAAAATTCCTTGCTCCTGTGGAGAACTATATGTGGGAGAAACATGACGCTCAATATCAACTAGACTTAAGGAACATGAACGATGTATTAAAAAGAAACAAACTTCAATCTGCTGTAGCTGAACACCAGCATAACACTGGCCATTTTATAAATGTAAAGGAAACCAAGGGTCTAGCATCGGTTCCAGGTTTTTATAAAACGAAAAATTAGAGAATCTATTGAAATATTTAAACATACAAAAAATTTCAATAAAGATACAGGTTACAGTCTACATCACACGTGGAAACCGATCTTAACACAGGGTCACGTTTCGGCGAGCACAACAGTTAGCTATAAAAGCCCGCCTGAATCTCTTCGAGCTCATTCAGTGTTCAGATCTCGTGTAGTAAAGATCCCTGAAGGTGCCTCGTGCAATCGAAGGCGAAACGTCGGATAGCAATTCCAATTTGACACGGTCTAATCCCAGGAACCATGATTTCTTAATTTCCTGAAAATTTGTTAGCTTTTAATTTTAATACCTTTAAATACGAATATAAAGAATAACTTTTAAGTAAACAAAATTTATTGTTAAATTAACTTTCGTTAAACATTTTTATTTTACAGATTATTATTTTACTTTACATGCCTAGTTTCTCGTATATTCGAACTCTTTTTTTCCCTCTTCGATCTCTCTCTTCTTATATTCATATAAAATTTTCTTTTATACATCTATCGTAAATTAGAAGTTTATTCATTTTGCTCGAGGTATGGTTCAGTGGAGTAGCTAAAGAAGCTAGACTGCGCCAGGCATTGACTACTAACTAATAATTAATTTAAACAATTTATATTATAATACTGTGTATAATGTCTATTCAATCCGCAATATAAAGGCCTTATTTATTTATCTATATCGTATAATAAGATTATAGAATGCCACTTATAAATATGAAAAGTTACGATAAAAAGCAAGAAGTCCTTGTAGCGATATTCACTATTTAGTGATTTTTATTACTAACGCAAATTAAAAGGCTTAATATTTGGTTATAATTAAAATATTTTAATTTAACTTATTACTAAGGAGAAACTTCCATTTTCCAACTAGATACAGTCCGACGCTGTTGCTTTAGTCCGAAATCGATATTCAGAGTAAAGCATCGTCGAACGCGATTAGAGCTTGGATAGGTGACCTCCTGTAAAGACTGTACCGGTTCGTCAGATGGGCTCAGATATTTAAGTCTCTGTCCAATCATGCAAATTCGTGATGGTAGCAAGGCAGTTCTTGGATACAATTTTTCTCGAATGGTGGACTGGGTGATCATATTGAATGACCACCACTGCATTTGGGCAAGACATTTATGTAGAATAGCCAAATTCTTTGGAAGCATTAACTGCTACAGCGGATCGAAGATATATGTTACTGCATGGCGTGTGAAAGTAGCGTCCCTCAATTTAAATTCAAGATGATGTTTAGCGGGTCAGGGACATAAATCAAACCTCAATTTTTTAAAAATTGGCCGACGTTTCGACGATTTATTTGTCGTCTTCTTCAAGGCTGAAAGAGATCATTTTTTTTATTACAGTATGGCCGCTCATAGGATACAAACAAAAATTTAATAAAGTATCACAAGGCTAACAACACTAACTAAATATTTTTAAATTAATCTAAAAAAAACAATGTTTGTTTTAGTCTTAGGAAATATAATTATTCGATACTAAAGAGTTATTATTTTTTATTTTTAAATAGATTTTTTTCTTATATAAACCATATACATATGGA
This sequence comes from Kuschelorhynchus macadamiae, assembly GCA_030620095.1. Classification (NCBI taxonomy): domain Eukaryota; kingdom Metazoa; phylum Arthropoda; class Insecta; order Coleoptera; family Curculionidae; genus Kuschelorhynchus; species Kuschelorhynchus macadamiae. The sequence continues at coordinate 239,532 of JAUTXW010001603.1, forward strand.
AAACAAATAAATACGAACAAAAAGGTAACCACAACAACATAAAAAGACAAATTAAATAACAATAATAAAAGGAAACCCAGGGTTCATAAGTATTATTATTTGTGACATTTCACTTACCTAATTCCTTAGAATTAGAGGCTCACGTAAAAAATACAACTAATATAATTATACTTCTCCATAGAACACAAATGATGATTACCACTGCAATACATTAAAACACAAGGTGGCAAACAAGTAAAAGAACAAAGGACATTTAGCAGGTCTCGGAGTTTTAAAAAACATTCAAAAAGGATTATTCAGAAAAACAAAAAACGCAAATAAACAACTCCGGAACCCACTGCAGCAAAACGACTAATGGTTTGGTTTATAAATTAATATTTCTTATTAGTCTGTACAAATAAAAAAGGGACAATTATTAGGGCAATGGTTTGTTTACTAGGGCATGTCAAGAAGTACTTTCTCTATAACGATTCAAAATATGGTTATATTGCACACTTAAGCCTTGAATATCAGTTCTGTGATTGACCGAATTATTTAATTGTATGTGTATCATTTCACTGATATTTCTTTTAATATAATGTTTTTCTCTGTCTAGTACGGTGGTACCTTGAAAATTAAAATTGTGGCCTGTAGAAAAGTGATGTTCCGATAATGCAGTTTTTTCTTTTTTATTGATGTTTATCACCCTACAGTCGTACTTGTGCTGGTATAACCTAGCCCTTAAATATTGCCTCGTAATGCCTATGTAACATTTATCACAATTATGACATGGAATTTTATAAACCAAATTTGAGCTCAAATTAAAATTTAATTTTAATATTAAAAATTCTTTTGATTTCGTAGAGTTCACAAAAAGTGTAAAATTACCACCTAATCACGTTTTATTGTCTTTAGATGTTACGTCGTTATTTACAAATATCCCCAAAGAATTAGTTATAAATATTTTAAAAAGAAAATGGAGTCACATAGCGCCGTACACGGAAATCCCGAAAAGTATGTTTTTAAATATTATTGAATTTTTGTTTGATAGCAGTTATTTTTCATTTGATAACCAATTTTACCTACAATTGGACGGATCAGCGATGGGTAATCCTGCTAGCCCGGTATTAGCCAGTTTGGTTATGAATGAGTTGTTTATGGAGATATCAAATAAATTACCTTTTGACTTACCCTTAATAAAATTATATGTCGATGATACAATCCTCTCTTGCCCATCTAATAAAGTAAATTACCTGTTACAGTATTTTAATAGCTTTCACCATAAATTAAAATTTACAATGGAAATGGAAAGTGACAAATGTATACCATTCCTTGACGTTATTGTTCAACGCAACCTCGATGGAACGCTACTAACAAACTGGTATACAAAACCAACCTCCTCGGGTAGAGTGGTTAACTACCTCTCATCACATGCCATGTCCCATAAAATAGCTACCATAAAAAATTTGTTATATAGATCTTTTAAACTAAGCAGCCCACAGTATCATGGTTCTAACATTGAGAAAATTAAGAACATATTAAAAAATAATAACTACCCTACAACGTTAGTAAACAGGGTAATTAACAACTATAATATCACTAGCCAAGTAAAGAGCGACAAAGGGACACTAAAATACTTCAAATTTCCATACATTAATTCATTGTCGGAAAGGATTCAACGTAATATTCGGGAAAAGGATCAAAATTGTAAATTAGCATTTTATAATTTAAGAACAACAAATGTGCTGTTTTCGAAACTAAAGGACCCAATACCACTTGATTTGAGCTCAAATTTGGTTTATAAAATTCCATGTCATAATTGTGATAAATGTTACATAGGCATTACGAGGCAATATTTAAGGGCTAGGTTATACCAGCACAAGTACGACTGTAGGGTGATAAACATCAATAAAAAAGAAAAAACTGCATTATCGGAACATCACTTTTCTACAGGCCACAATTTTAATTTTCAAGGTACCACCGTACTAGACAGAGAAAAACATTATATTAAAAGAAATATCAGTGAAATGATACACATACAATTAAATAATTCGGTGAATCACAGAACTGATACTCAAGGCTTAAGTGTGCAATATAACCATATTTTGAATCGTTATAGAGAGTTGTTTATTTGCGTTTTTTGTTTTTCTGAATAATCATTTTTTGAATGTTTTAAAGCTCCGAGACCTGCCAAATGTCCTTTGTTCTTTTACTTGTTTGCCACCTTGTGTTTTAATGTATTGCAGTGGTAATCATCATTTGTGTTCTATGGAGAAGTATAATTATATTAGTTGTATTTTTTACGTGAGCCTCTAATTCTAAGGAATTAGGTAAGTGAAATGTCACAAATAATAATACTTATGAACCCTGGGTTTCCTTTTATTATTGTTATTTAATTTGTCTTTTTATGTTGTTGTGGTTACCTTTTTGTTCGTATTTATTTGTTTTCCATATGTATATGATTTATATTTAAGAAAAAATCTATTTAAAAATAAAAAATAATAACTCTTTAGTATCGAATAATTATATTTCCTAAGACTAAAACAAACATTGTTTTTTTTAGATTAATTTAAAAATATTCAGTTAGTGTTGTTAGCCTTGTGATACTTTATTAAATTTTTGTTTGTATCCTATGAGCGGCCATACTGTAATAAAAAAAAATGATCTCTTTCAGCCTTGAAGAAGACGACAAATAAATCGTCAAAACGTCGGCCAATTTTAAAAAAACTGAGGTTTGATTTATGTCCCTGACCCGCTAAACACCATCTTGAATATATGTTACTATTTAGAATAAAAGCCATTCATTTAGGGGTTAAAGTTAAAGATATGGAAGTGCCCAAGAAATCATTCCGTCAGAAAACCAAAATCGATGTGCATTTTTTGATTATTGAACCAAAAGTAAGAAAAGTGTTCAGTAAAGCACTCTTTTTGAGTTTTAATATAGTATAATTAATATTTTAGGCGTCTTTAAAAATAACAAAAAAGGTTTTGAAAATGAACACTGTTAACTTCTTAACTATAATAAGACCAATAATAAAGTCGAATGCGGTCTTATCGTGAGGGTCCAAAGGTCACCAACATTATGAATCAAATCAGAAAACGCAGTGAATACCAAAATGTTGTGTGATTCTTTTATCGAGCTATTAAATCTCGATGGGCTATTTACAAATATACAGGAGGAATAGTAGAATAGTTTTTTTTATTATATTACGCAATATTATTAAGATAGCCACTTAATATTATTTTATATATTAAATGCCGAGGGACTAAATAAGAAAATTCGCTAAATATGTATCTGGTTAAAATTTTTTGGTTGGCAAAATCAGAAATACACAAAATGGCAAGCGCCTTAATAAAGTCGGAAGGCGGTTCTAATCAGTGGAACAATCAGGATATGTTCTGTTTATATAGCCACTTAATGAAAGTGAGATTTTTTTATCAATTACCAAAAATTATGAGCCCCGCTTGACCTAAAAATCTAACCACATATACAGTGTCATTTATTTAAATGCGGGGCACCCCCGTGCAAAGAAAACTTATTATTTTTTTGTATTGTGATAAAGAAAAAATTATTTTGCAAAAATATTATACACTTTATTTATATATATATATATATATATATATATATATATATATATATATATATATATATATATATATATATATATATATATATATATATATATTATATATATATATATATATATATATATATATATATATATATATATATATATATATATATATATATATATATATATTTATAGTCATCATTGTGCTATTTCGACATCTAGAACTCGTTCTAGATTCCACCAATCCCATATTAATTTCTCCGTATGTTCCACAGATTTCTTCCATTACTCCGGCGTAATATAATTTAATGAATCTTGCCAAACAATTTGCACTTCATCTGATGTAAGACCATCGTTCACGTGTTTTTCGTAATATGATTTTGCCCCAGCCCATATTAATTCTATTGCATTAAACTGGCAATGGTATGGCGGCAGTCGTAAAACCTCATGTCCATTTTCCCGTAATATTTCATCTACGGCATATATTGTTGGTTTTTTAATAGATTTTGCCATTAAAAGAAGTTCTAGTTTCTGCATATTGGGTAAAGGATTTTGTTTTTGTATTATTAGCCAGTCATAAATATCATTTTTCTTCCAGGATGAAGTAGGTTTTTCACAGTTCATATTATCATGATAGTCCATACTTTTGAATGATAAGAAAAGAGTAAACTTGCACCTGGGAGAACTCCTGTTGAAAAACCTGCATGCAAAATGATGAACCGTTTTCCCGTCCCATATCCCTTTTTTCTCTCGACACTTTTTACAGACTCGTCCTGCCAAGATTTCGAGCCACTTTCATTAGAAAATATCCAAGTCTCGTCTAAAAATACCACTTTTCTAAATTTTGAATTAACATTGTCCGTGTATTTCTTTAAAAACTGGATATGCTGACTTGCTATATGTGGTAACTCGCGATTTTAGTCTAATTTCCAATATGCCTCGATTTTTTAAAGCTTCTTTGAAAACTTGAAGGGTTATATTAGTTTTTGATGTGTATAAATCGTGCATTACGAACATCCATTTTTACATTATCATTTAAGTGTTTTGTCTTTGGCTTTTTTCGTGTACATTTCTTAATCTTCTTCGGTAGTAAATTATGCTTTTTTTCATGCACAATTTTCTGCACAGTCCTTATACCGATTCCCAGAGCTTTTGCTACTGTCTCCTGGATATTGGCCGGTGAATTTTCATTTTCGTAATATTTTATTAGATTTAATACTATTTTTATCGCAAAAAACCTGAAAATTGTTTTCTATTACTCATTTTGTCACTGACTTGTCAATCTGACTTTGAAGTGACATCACTCAAAGATGTTTATCCTCTTTTTTCTTATGAAAATATCATAAGTCTATCTAATTCATCTTCCGGATTTTATGCGGAGGATATGATTACACGTAATAAAAGAAAAACAAACTTAAAAACTCGTTGATAAATCGGATGACCCGCACGATAACACTGCTTTTGACAATAGTCAGATTTGTATCGCTTTTTGGACTATTTCAGACAATAAGGCTCTTTTTAAGGAATTCCGAAATTAATTGCAAAATTATTTTCTAACGGATGTATAAAAATGGAAGAGCGCTCTATGTCAAAAACGTCACACACTACTTTTTACTATTATAACTTTTACTTATATATATATATATATATATATATATATATATATATATATATATATATATATTTTAACTTGGGTGACTGGTACCATAGCTTACCTATAAAATTAGTATCTATATTTTATTTTTGTTGTTGTCTATAGAAATATACTATTTGTATTTGTATATATTTCATATTGATTTCATTGAAAACTGTAAATCTCTTAGATACTTATTTTCATTTTAAGTTGGACTGAAAATAAGTTTTAAAACTGTAAACATTTGTCTTTCAGTGATAGTGATATTTAAATACCTATTTATACCTGGTTAAATAAATCTAGTTGGCATATAAATGTAATAAACAAAAAATGGACATATAATTTCTCTGTATATGCAAAACACTGCAAAAAAAGTAAAACTCTTCCGCCATATACATTTTCAATTATCTTGTTTATGAAACAGCACCGAACAAAAATTGTTTTACGAAAACACTTCACGTCGACACAACATGCTTCGTGGAAACTCACGTCCATGTCTAATTATAGTTTAGCCCTTTTCCATTCTCAGTAAATTGACGTCGTAAAAAACTCACTTAAAAGGCAGAGAAAGCTTCTTGTTTCGGATTGAAGAAGTTGTGAAGGGTTTAATGTGTTTCTCACTGGTCCGAAAATAAACAAACACTTTCGCGTAATATAAATGAAGAATGGATAAGAACCGCGTTAACAGCATCTTAAGCAATCTTGTTTAATAAGTTACGAAAAATCATTGCTTTCTGGAAACTGTAGATAGTTTAAAGGACGATTTCATGTTAGATTGCTAGCCGTAAAACTTTATGGACAAAAGCGAATGATGATGTGCCTATAATTTCTTATTCCTGTCATCATTGTATAATAAGATTATAGAATGCTACCATATATACATGAAAGGTAACGTTAAAAAGCAAAAAGTGCTTGTAACGAAATTTACTATTTAGTGTAAATAGTCAATGGCACTTCAAATCATAAATAACAGAATTCTAATTATTCAATTTTAAAATTATATATTTCTATTTCTTTTGACCGCGGTAAAGAGATCACAAAAGTATGATTTAATTAATTAAAAATTAAAGACAATGTATGATTATTATTAAGGAGAAGATATTTTCCAACCAGATACAGTCCGGCGCTGATGCTTTAGTCCGAAATCGATAATCAAAGTAAAGCATGGTCGAGCGCGATTAGTGCTTTGATAGCTGACCTCCTGTAAAGACCATATAGGTTCGTCAGATAAGCTGCTAACAATAGGTAGCAATTGTTGTAGCATACGTTCGTAGAATTAGATAACTGCGATATATTATAGCGGTCCTAAACGTAGGTCCCAGTCCTTTGTGGGCTGTCCAATCATACAAATTCGTGATGATAGCAAGGCAGTTCTTGGATAAATTTTTTCCCGAAAGGTAGACTGAGTGAAGAGATCATATTGAATGACCACCACGGTCACCTGATTTGACTTCTTTAAACTTTATTCTGCATTTGGGCAAGGCAATTATGTAGAATAGCCAAGTTCTTAGGAAGAATTAACTGCTACAGTGGATCGTAGATGTGTGTTACTATTTAGAATGAAAGCCCTCCATTTAGGGGTTAAAGTTAAAGACATGGAAGTGCCCAAGAAATCATTCCAGCTGAAAACCAAAATCAATGTGCATTTTTTGTTTTATTGAACGGAAAGTAAGAAAAGCTTTTAGTAGATCAGTCTTTTTGAGTTTTAATTTAGTATGGTTTATATTTTAGACGTCTTTAAAAATAACAAAAAAGGTTTTGAAAATGAACATCGAACTTCTTAACTATAATAAGGCCAAAATTCAATTTTTTGTCGCATTTTGGACTATGCCAGATAATGAGGCTCTTTTTAAGGAATTCCGAAACAAAAAGCTAAGTGCAACTAAATCCGGTGATCGTAGTGGTCATTTATCAATTGTTCGACGTTCAATCGGGCGCCCACGAAATTAATTACATAATTATTGGATATATAAAAATGGGTATAACCGTTTCTCTGAAGATTTATGGATATAACAGCCTACATTTCCTTTTCTTTCATTGTTCTTTTGAGCGAATGGTTCCTGTTTCTATCCATTGGATTCTATATCTATTGTTCCAAGAGTATTTAGCGCCACACCTCATCTAGGTAACTTTGTATTTGAACTGCGTAGTGACACATCTATAATTTTACAGCCAAATTTCTCTTTTTAATGCCAGTAGCACTTCATCTATTAGTTCTGGATTAGTATCCCTTACAAATTCCCAATATTTTAGTGCATTTAAAATTTTCTGAAGTTTAAAAAGAGCTATGATCTTCCCGTTCAAAATTTCAGTTATTAAATTTCCTTTTACTTCGCTTTATCTTGGCTTATTATACCATATATTATAACACCATATATTACGCCAAAAAAAAACAAATTTAGCGGTATTGTTCCGACAACTTAAATAAAAAAACAATTTACAGATCGACATTTATGTCAATAACAAAAACGTCCGTGGCAGTACTATTGCATTTCTATAAAGATACCATGAGGTGTGATTACATGTTGTAATACAGGGCGTGAAGTCATTAAGATAACCACAGTATATAGTAATGTTACATTACATTTTGACTTCAGTCCCTTAGGCGACATCAGCAAGGCAGCTCTTGGATAAAAATTTTCCCGAAAGGTGGATTGAGGGACGAGATCATATTAAATGACCACCACGGTCACCTAATTTGACTCCTTTGGACTTTTTTGCTATTTGGGCTAAAAAATTATATAACGCAGCCAGTTCTTTGAAAGAACTAACCGATACAGCGAATCGTACATAAGTGTTACTATTTAGAATGGAGACTACCTTCATTTAGGGAATAAAGTTGATAAAATGGAATTGTTCAAAAAATCAATCCACCTGAATAGTACTTTTTTTATTTTATTCAACCAAAAGCCCACTAGAAAATTACTGAATTTGTAGCGTCGCTCGACGGCACCCCAAAATGCAATCAACCGTAAACTGTATAAAAAAGAGACTGAACGGGCGAGACCTTCAAACTAAATAAACGGTGAATTTTAGGTAGATTTATAAAGTATAGTTTTTTCTTTTGGCAGAAAAGGCAGTTGAACCTATTTTTTCTATACAAAGTTCCATAACAAGTTACATCAAAATTGATGGCGTAATATTATTACTGGCTAAAAAAAATCCGTTATCACCAATTTTCACTTTAATATCTCAAAACCCAGGGAAATTATTTTAAAAAATCGAAAATAAAATTTTAATTTAATCACCCTGTATCTTTCTTAATATTCAGTTTTGAACTAAGACAAATATGGCTAAATCGCCATATTTTAATCAAATCTATGTATTGCTAAATTATGTAGGACCTTTTGGGACACCCTGTATATACCTATATCAAATGCGTCTATTTTAACTAATCTTAATATCTAAACTTCTAAACGATGAGCAAATGCATCCCGTATTAATTTCTGTTATTTGCTATTTTTTGTTTAATTCCCATGAAAGATGTAAAACCTTCAGCGCAGTGTTAATTAAAACTGACGTTGTGTCAACACTCTAGCTACGCGCAAATTGTTGCGTGAGTTGTATGATGCACAAAAAGACGGGAGGCATATGTTACAACCATACCCCCACTCACATTTGTATATTATGTTATAACTACACACAAACTACATTATGAGAACTAGCAGAAACTTAAGGTATATAAAAAGTGATATATCTCAATGTATTACGGAAAAAATATTATGAATTGTCCTTTCCATTACTTAAGATAAATAACAGCACTAAAAATAAACAAAAAAAGATAGATCTATCGCCGAAGCTAGTTCACGTAAAAGATAAGATTACTTTGTTCACCGACCTATCAAAAAAAGATATCGGATACAAATATATTAGCAAACATATTAACAGTATTTATAGAGAAAAACTTAAACTTTTTTTACACAACCAAATGATAAAATAATTCAAAACTCAAGCAATAAATCAGAGGCCATGTGGCAAATTATAAAACGTTACAAAATAGAAACAATTCTTACACGGAACTGAAAATAATTGAAAATGGCGAAATAATTCCGGATAATGTGGTTGCAAGTAATTATCAATTTACTAATGTACCTCTTAGTAATAATAATATCGACAAAGCATTTGTTGATAACTGTGTACCACCTTGTATAAATACATTCTTTCTGTCACCCATATGTAAACAAGATATTTTATCATTTATTGTAAAACTTTAGAACTCAAATTCCACAGCACATGATGGCATATCTAATAATTTGTTGAAAAAATGTGTTGCTTTGTGTGATGTTTTAACGTACTTAATAAATCTCTCAGCGCAGTATTGCATATTTCCTGAACAACTGAAGTTTGCAATTGTCATTCCATTATATAAAAAGGGGGATACTAATAATTATTCAAGTTATAGAGGCGTAAGTCTGCTAACAAGTATTTTTAAAATTTTGGAGTTGAATTTCAAACATCAATTATTTCGTTTTTTTAATAAAAATAATATTATCAGCGTTTCTAAACATGGTTTTCCGGAATCACGCAGTACTGAAAGTGCTCTTTGCGATTTCCAATCGACAGTTGTCGATGCAATTGATAAACACCTTTATGTATTGGGTTCATTAGTAGATTTCTCCCGAGCATTTGATACGGTTAGCCATGAACTATTGTTAATAAAGTTACATCGTTATGGCATTAGAGGACAGGCGTGGAAGCTCATGGAGTCTTATTTAAATGGACGTCAACAGTGTGTAATGGTGAATCGGATGGGACGCGACTCAGTGCCAGTAAATCAGGGTGTTCCCCAAGATTCAGTCCTTGGTCCGCTGCTATATCTTGTTTATTTTAATGATCTTATTTCTTACTTAAAGAATGTTTCCACTGGTATTTCTGTCATATCATATGCAGATGATACAAACATTGTGGTCGTGGAAAAGAGTGCACTATCTCTCAAAAGAACAGCAGATTTGGTTTATGATGGTATTATGTTGTAGTCCAAAAAGAATTGTTTGATTATAAATCAAAGTTAAACAAATTTCGTTGTATTTTCAAATAAAAAACAAAACAATGACAATTTTTTACTTCATGAAACTGGCATTGGTCCTATTACACCTTCCAAGACATCAGTAATATTGGGCTTGGAAATTGATGAAAACTTAAGATGGGGAAATCATATATAAAAATCTATCTTGTTATGGTTTGAAATAATTATCAAGGTATTGTAGTCAAAATGCTATGATGTCGGTATATTATTCTAATATACACTCTCACCTGTCCTATGGCATTGTACATTGGGGTTCAAGCTCGAACGTGACAAGGGTCTTTTTGCTTCAAAAGTATGCGATCCGAATTTTGTGTGGTCTTTCATGTACAGATTCGTGTCGAGACTATTTCAAGCAATTAAAAATATTGACTTTGGCTGGAATCTACATATTCCAAGTATCCGTTTTTGCTTATCAGAATATTAAAACACTTCAAGGCAATCTCGCTTCACATAGTTACAGTATTAGAAATGAATCATTAATGCTACCTAACTCACATAAATCCACAATTTTTTCAAAAAAATGTAATGTATAATTCATGTAGATTTTTTAATAAATTAACTAATGCTATTAAATATGCTGATAGTGGTAATTTAAAAAGTCTGTACAAAAACGAATTAAAAGCTGCAAATTTATGAGAAAATGGTGAGTTAGATGTAAACTGATTGATATTATCAGTACAGGAGGGTTTTCTATATATACCTCAAAACTAATTTTGTTATCATTTCTAATTAAAAGAAGGTCCAAAAAAAGCAAGTTTGCCATCAATTTCACTCTCCATGGTGAAGGATATTTTATCGTGCAAGGAATTGATGAATTTTAAAAATGTTAACAATACAAATATCATCCACGTACCTTTTATAGCAGAGGTTCTTAAAACGAACTATTATTTTGTTTTCTAAGTTGTTCATAATAATAATTTCACTCAAGAATGGTGAAAAACAAGAACCCATTGCCAAGCCAGAACGTTCTCGAAAATATATATTATTAAATTTAAAAAGTTTTGTTCTAGCACAGTTTTTAGCAATAAAATGAAATCAGGTATTAAGACAGCCGGTAAGTTTTTGTTTCTCAATAATTTTTCAGTTAAATTAGTGCATTCAATTGGGGGAATACTAGGGAAAAGGTTTTTAACATCTAAAGAGACAAGTTTAGCATTTGGTGGTAAGATATGTTTTTTAAGTAGTTGGCAAAATCTATAGAATTTTTGATGGAATATTCACTCTCAAACTCAGTGACCTTTCTTAAAATAGTATTTAGCCAAGAAGAAAGTTGATAACAGGGCGATTTTATGAAATAAACCACTGGTCTAATTGGAGTACCCTCCTTGCGAATTTATGGTAAACTATATAACAGTGGTGTTATTGGATAAAGCTTTTCTTTTGTTATGTTAAAATTTTCAAGCGTGACAAGAGTCTTATCCAGAACTTGTTTCACATTAATAAAAAAGGAATTAGTGGGATCCTTGACAAAAATTGAAATTGTCGGTATTTAAGAACTCTAATACTTTTTCAATGTAATCAGAGCTTTTCATTATAACAAGACACGAGCCTTTATCAGCCTTAGTAATCATAAGATCATTATCTTTTATTTTTGCTTTCAAATTGTTAAGGTTAACTTTATTAAAATGTTTGTTTTTATTGTTAACCTCACTATTATTATTGTCTTTAATAGAAATATTATTTGAAAAATTGTACTTAAGATTAAGCTCAATATTTGTTCTTCCCCTGTACTGAACGACAGGTCAGTCAAATTCAAGAATCTCTTAAGGAAATTAAAAGTTGGATTACCTATTTGCTCTCGATACCCATTACCGTTGTTTATCCATACATAGTCTCTCTGTTGATGCTTTAATGTCACTAGTTTATTCTTTAGCCTGTGATAAGTATTGGTCGAAAAAACATTAACCTCGAGTCTGAAGCCACAATCAAAAATAATAAAATGAGAACAAATATGTTAAAGTTAAGTACAAATACTTTAGCCTGGAATTCACTGAATTGGGAGTTCTATAATGAGCCTTTATTTCTTTAATCCAGGTGGATTTGGCAAGTTTTAGAGCTGTTTGCGATGATCTTGATTTGACATTGCATTTTTAAGGAAACAAATTTCGGTGTCAAATGGAATCTTAAACATTCTTAAAGAAACCAAATTTTGAACAGGAGGCTTTTCCTTGTAATTAGGTTCTTCTTATAAAAATGGACTAATTTAGCCTGGCTGGCATTTTCAAAAGTGAAGAAAGTGTCCATATTATATCAAAGAGACCTGGTAATGAACAAATTAAAAAATATACACAAAATCTAGGTCTCACTCAAAAATAAATTTATAAATTAAGAATAGTTTACATGTTTCGACCTAACGGGCATCATCAAACCTAAAATGAAAATACATTACAACGGACTAAATACCCTAAGGATTGGGGTATAGATTTGCTTTCATATATATATTATTTTTTATTTAATTCCCGTGAAAGATGTAAAACCATAAAACGGACAGTGCAGTGTTAATTAAAACTGACGTGGTACACACAACTACATTATCAGAACTAGCATAAACTTAATATTAAAAAATAGTCTAAATCAATATATTACGACAAAAAATCCAAATTTAGCGGTATTGTTCCGACAACCCAAATAAAGAAACAATTTACAGATCGACATTTATTATCAATAACAAAAACGTTCGTGGTAGTTCTACTACGTTTTCTATAAAGATACCGTGAAGTGTGATGTGATTGCATGTTGTAATACAGGACGTGAAGTGCCGTGAAGTCATTGGTATATTATAATGTTATATTATACTTTGGCCTCTGTCCTTAACGCAATGACAGCTCTTGGATACAATTTTTCCCGAAAGGTCGATTGAGGGAAGAGATCATATTAAATGACCACCACGGTTCCCTGATTTGACTCCTTTGGACTTTTTTCTGATATTTGGGCCAAAAAATTATATAACGCAGCCAGTTCTTTAGAGTAATTAACTTACATGAGGTTTACTATTTAGAATGGAGATCACTTTAATTTAGGGATTAAAGTTGAACAGATGGAAGTGTCAAAGAAAGCAATCCACCTGAAAACCAAAATCAAAGTGCATTTTTATTTTATTCAACCAACAACCCACGAGAAAATTACTGAATTTGTAGTGTCGCTCAGCGATAACTCAAAAACCAACAAAAAACACGAGATTTTCAGAAAAATAAAAATGTGCCAATATCTCGAAAAACGTAAATATTTTCTGACAAGTAATGGCCAACATATTTAAAGTGTCTGTCGTTTCCCCTACTTACGTGACATCCAGTATATAAAAGAAAATCAACCGCCGAGACTTCTAACACATTTTTGTTTAATTCCAACGAAAAATGTAAGACATTATGTATTAATTAAAACTGACGTTCTGTCAACTCTGTAGCTATGGGCAAATTGTTGCGTGGGTTGAATGATGCACAAAGGGCAGGAGGCATATGTTGCACCCACACCCCCACTCACATTTGTATGTTATGTTATTGCTATACAAAAACTACATTATGAGAACTAGCATAAACACAAGGTATATTAAAAACTGGTATAACTCAATGTATTACGGCAAAAAAATCAAATTTGGCGGTATTCCGTCAACCCGAATAAAAAACAATTTACAGATCGACATTTATTATTCATAATAAAAGCTTACCGTTCAGGATTCTGGTATCGGCCGTTGCAATTCCGCACCAAAGAAAAACAATGACAACGCTTATTATAAAGGAAAATTTCATATTGGGTCGCACTTTTTTCACTCCATATGTGTTCAGAGCTCTGCCATCTTCTTGACTGATGATCAATAGGGTACGCGGCATGCCATTGGCCGGTGCCAGTGACGTCACTGGGAAAAGCTCTGTTTTCCCGGCTATCCTAGAGAAGGCTTTTCATTGACTAAAACTCGTTCTTATGGAACATGGAAACGTTAGCGTCCGTGTGCCGACAAGCCATGCGCTTAGAAATACGGGGGACATAACATTAGTGCGGCGCTTATTAACGATGAAGAGGTGGATTCTGAGAATTTGTGGACCGGGTCAAAACATGCCCTTCACTACGTCACGATTGTGCGGAGACGTAGGTTTTACGTCATAATGAAAGGTCAGCTTAATCACAATTAGCAGGAAACGTTAGATCTTTCATAGAGCAAGCAGCGTATAATTAATTATCCTGGCTTTCCGTGGTTTAAGGTAAATAAAACACTCTTGAAGCAGTAAATGCGCATATTTTTAAAAACAGAAAGCGTTTAATTATAATACTAACATAGGACAATTGTTTACCTTCATGACACCTTTATACACATACCGAGGACTTGCAAATATCTTACTCAGATTCCCGATTGTTCAAAAAAGCGTTACGCTAATGTTTTTTTTTTCTAAGCTCAAGTATTAATTTTTGTACTTTCGGGGCTAAAGGATATCTTTTAGTCCCGCATAGTAGGGACTAAATACGATCATTTAGGCCCAAGAGACTAAAATGTATCTTAGCAACACGTCTTTAAAAAAATCGGTAAATTCCTTTACCCGGAATTTTATTAGGAAGACTGAAGTGTGATCCAAGTTAGTTCAGTACATAGTCACAGTATATACGTGTTACATATACTGGGCGCCTTTTTGTTCCGTCATATTGGATTCTCACGTAATCGCCAATAATACACCACTGTAACATAATAACAAGAGGATCGTTAACAAAAACCATTTAGAAACCTAATATCTGCGGGAAAACATAGACTGAAAATATGAGTTTCATGTAGAATATAGAATTTATATGTGTCCTGAGAATGCAGCAATAAAGTTTCGAAACGTCGATAATTTGAAAAAGTTCTTTGTTTTTTTTTTACTGGATCCTAACCCTAAATAATACACCACTCTAACATAAAAACAACAGAATCGTTAGCGAAAACCGTTAAGGGCTGAATTATTAAAGTGCCGGTATAGTAGCTGTTAATTATCTGGCAGATAAATTTTACTCTGCTGGTAAATGCAAAGTTAATCTTTGTGGTATTTTCATCCTAAATTTACCATCCGGTTTACTATTTTTCGGGGACGTATGTTTTCACTAAAGTCTATAATTACAACCTGGCAACCTAGCATTTTTGTTTTTGTTTGATATTTTAAAATTTTAAGTCTAGATTTTGTGATTGATTTGTTTTTGCGGTTCGTGCTGTTTTCATTATACTATTTAAATTGACATAAAAACTCCAGACAAAGCTGAAGATTAGAGTATTTAACTGATTTATTGTTGCAAAAGTGGGCTTATGTAAACTATGTTGACATTCTTAAATCTCGTTTATTTTTGTTCCTTTTTGTTTTTATCCACCATTCTAGCAGTCCAAATTGAGAAAATATGTGGAAAACGTGATTATTATACAAATTAAAAGTAATTTTGATTTCATACATTTTTCCGATTGTTCCCATCGCCATGCTTATTTTTAATTTGATTTGCGGCGTTGCCATATTCATAATTAAAGAAATACCGATAAGTGATGATACACGTAAAACTAATTTTTTTTATAACAAAGCTTATAATTAATAAAAATGCGGATTAGGTTAGGCTAGGATTGGTTAGGTTTCCTGTAAAGAAAGCACGCGGTAGCGCACCAACCAAAATCCGAGTCTATATTGAAAGAGGGATGTTTCTGTAACAAAAACTATACTCAAAGAAAACAAAAAACTACCTAAATACAATTATAGGTTTAATTTCCTAGAGTTAGACCCAAACCGCCAAAAAACACCTGTTAGTTTATCCTATTGATAGCTAATATTTATACTCCTGTTAGGCTTAACAAAAGATGAAAATTTCATTTTTTCGCTTAACTGTAAGATAACTTAAACAGGAACTTTAACCGCACTTTAATAATTCCAGCCTAAGAAACCTAATATCTGCGGAAAACGGAATATGTAAAGACTGATAATATGGGTTTCCTGCTGGATATAGAATCTACATATGTGTCCTGAAGATATATACAACAATAAACTAATTTTGCGAAACGTCGACTATTTAAAAATAGTCGTGTTTTTTATTACTGGATGCTAACCCCGAATAATACACCACTCTAACATAACAACAAAAGGATTGTTAACGACAACCATTTAGAGACTTATTATCTGGGTAATATATGCGGAACAATGGTGTAAAAGAACTGATAATATGAGTTTCATGCAGGATATAAGATCCATGTATGTGTCCTGAGGATGCAACAATTAAGTTGCGAAACGTCGACAATTTAAAAAAATACTTGTTTTTTTTACTGGAACTTAACCCCAAATAATACACCCCTATAATATTTTTTTAACATTGTTCCGCCATATTGGATTTTTACCAAAATATCAGGCCATCCCCCATTTAATTAATTTTTGGTCGAAATTTGAAGTCAATCGGGTAAGTAGTATTTAAGCTATGTCGCGAATTGACACACAGGCTGACAGACAGACAGACGGAATTGATAAAACATGTTTTTTGGCATCTAAGGACGCGAAAACGTGAAGATATGTTAATCCTGAGAGAGTGATTTTCTTCACAATTACAAAAATCTTATTTGGACGTAATTTTGTTCCTCCATCTTGAATTAGTAACACAGTTTTACTAGTTTATCCGTATACCACAATTAGTTATGGCACACAATTTGAAACCAGCCCATTAAGTAGTGTTTTCAGGCTGAATTTTTAAATATTTTATTATACTGCAATTTTGTTCCGCCATCTTGTATTCGTACCAAGATTTTACCAATTGATTCCAACATAATATTTCATGTTTTGAAATAAATTGGATAAGCAGTTTTTTCATATTATTTTTTAAACATTTCACTACGTCGTCATTTTGTTGTTGTCGGGATTTTTACCAAAATATTACCAGGTCATACCCATATGACCCTTAATTTTTGACAAAAAGTCAATCGGGTAAGTAGTCTTTAAGCTTTGTCGCGAACTGACCGACAGACATACCGACAGACGGACCGACGGAATTGATAAAACATTTGGCATCTAGGGACGCTAAAATGTAAAGACGTATAAAAACTGAGAGGGTGATTTTCTCACATTACGTACTTTTTATTTGGCCGCCATTTTGTTCAGTCACCTTGAATTAGTACCAGAATTTTACTCGTCGATCCATATACCACAATTATATATGACACATAATTTGAAATCAAGACATTAAGCAGTTTTTTTTTTTAATTTTTAAATATTTTATTAAGCCGCCATTTTGTTCCGCCATCTTGGATTCGTACCAAAATATTACCAATTGATTCCGATATAATACCTACTTGGTGTTTTTTGTAAAATTTAAGAAAAAATGGATAAGTAGTTTTTAATAATATTAGGGACCTTGAAACGTGAAGATCTGAAAAAATCTCGGAGTGATTTTGTCACGATTACAAGACTTCCCTTTTACGAGGGAAGTAATAAGGATTAAACTGAACAAATTAATTTATTTATATTTACATGAAATAATCGATTTGTTTCGTCGACAATATATTCAATAACGTTACTTGTAGAAGTACATGCGACAGTTCTAGATATTTCGTTAGAATCTTGTCTGGTTTCTTCAAGCTCCAATTTGGAATGTATTCACATCACCGTGTCCAAAAATTTTTTCGGATATAGTTTTTTTATTATTTATGAAGTTTTCGACGTCCCGTCGGCGACATCTGCCGATTTCCATCATCCATGCCTTTTTAAAACATCCACAGATGCACCAGCGTCAACTAATAAAGAGGCAAATGTTCGTCGAAAACAATGTCCAGTATAAAATGACGAATCTGGTAGATTTAAGAAGCTGCTACTTTCTGGGATAGTTTTTCAAACGTATTTTTACCAACTGGCTGCGTAGTACATTGACTGTTTTGGTAACGAACGAAATATCGCAAATGAGGATCAGCTTTTCTTAAAGCTATATAAGTTTCGGCAGATTTCAGTAAAGTTGACATTATTGCTACCTAAATTTTTAACAATGAAATTTATATCAATTTTGTTTTTGGTATTTTTAATATTAACCATAATTAATAATAAATAATTAAGTGATCTAAATCAGTTACATCTTCCACCGTCAACTCAACTAACTCCTTACTTCTACAGGCATCTGCTACACTAAAATTAAGAACTATCTTCATCATTAAAAACTGGTTGGCTGCGGCATGCACTAAAAATTCATCAACCTGGTCACCAGTCAGGATCTTGGCTTTTTTTGCCTTAAATCCTTCGTTTCTTCTTCTCAGCAGGGTAATTAGATTGTGAAATTTGCTAATGTAGATATTATTTTTAACGTTTAGCATAGTCTTCGGCATAAAATAATGTGCCCAAAACGTCGAAGATGATAAAACCCTAGATTTCTCCGTGAAAGACAGAAATATCGCATCTTCGTTGAAATTTTCCACGTTTCGCTCACAGCACCATCTTACAAATGTTTAATATTCCGCTTCATATATTTCCTTGATTCGGACGGCAAAATATCTCTCTCTTCAGCTGTTTTTTTTAAATCAAAAGTTTCCATTTCGATTTATAATCACGAAATTAATGACACTGACAACTTGTTTATTTATGTTGTAACCACGTGACTTCATGGTTTCAAAGCACACTAATCAAATTTGTATCTTTTACCTGCAATAATTTGTCACATTATGAGATGTTTTTAATTTGCACCTATACATTATATTATTTAGGGCTGGTATTTTCATCCCCGTATAATTTTATTGGATAATGAATATTTTCCATGGTTACAATTCCCTTAACAATCGTTTCCAGGGTAAATATTCGAAGAATAACGTTATTTGAGGATGAAAATACTGGCACTTAGTAATATTGTTCCCGAAAGTGCAAAAAATAATGTATATATCGCTGGACTAAAGGGCCTTAATTCCTTGAATGGTTGTACTATTATGTAAGCAACGTTCATTACCTTAAGTATTGCCGAAAAACAATTTATCTCAAAAGAGTGAAATTTTCTGTACTTTGCACCCTTTAATTATAAGCTAAAAACTCAAAAAAGTGTTTTGGCTCCTAAAACTTCAGCTAACTTCAGAAACCATCGCAAACTCATATTACTTTTATTTGGGATGCCCAAAGGGAAACAAAATCATTTCCTTTGGGACAAAATTCTAAATACGCTACTTTATACAGTGTGTCCCAGATTTGCTTCTCTATATCTCGGCTCTTATTATACCTACAGCAAAGGTTAAATGGGAAAAAGTTTAGATGAAACTTAGCGCATTCGATATCCGGCTTCCGTAAATCGGAATCGGGATCAGTCAATTGGTTTTGGAAATATCGGCGAAAAACCGA
Source organism: Kuschelorhynchus macadamiae (assembly GCA_030620095.1). Lineage (NCBI taxonomy): Eukaryota > Metazoa > Arthropoda > Insecta > Coleoptera > Curculionidae > Kuschelorhynchus > Kuschelorhynchus macadamiae. The sequence continues at coordinate 259,026 of JAUTXW010001603.1, forward strand.
AAATGACGGATTTCGCTTTCCGCCGGTAAATCCAAAACGGTAAATTTGACAGCTTTGAAAATGCGTTACATTTTGAAAGCTGTCAAATATACCGTTTTACATATACGGACACTTGTTTAAGACGAATAAGATGGCGTGTATGGCATATCTCCATCGTCTTTTGTTATCCCTCAACCTGCCCCAACTTTCATTGTTCTTAAGGCCGCCATATTGGATTTTTCGATTTTTGGAAAGAGCGTAAAATTACCAGTCTAGTGATGGCTGACAAGTGCATAAAAGATTTGAGTATCATTGAAACATCACACTTCTAAAAGTTGGGTCTCAAGTTTTTCTAAGGATGCCTTGATTTATTTGTCACTAGATTACATTAATAAGTAATGTATTAAAAGCATTGAAGCAATACAACATGAACGTAAACAACGGCTAAAAAAAATCTAAATAAGTTCTTAACTACTTGGTACATGGGTTACATTAATTTACAGATTTGCAAAATGACGTCCATTTGCATCGAGACACTTTTGCCAATTGATGACTGTTAATGCGTTAATATTCTAAAAGTGCATGTCCAAAACTCTTTGCCTCAGGATTTCTAAGGTCGCAGGGGGGTCAAATTCATAGACCTCATTCTTCGTGTGGTCCCAGAGGTAGAAATCCAAGAGCGAGAGGTCAGGAGATCTACGACTGAACCATTTAAGGAAATAAAATCTTTTGTCAAACTCCTGACTTGAATGGTATTGTGAGCCGGACATCCGTCATGTTGAAACCAGGTTATTTTAAACTCATCTTCCGCAAAAGCTCTAAGCATCTCTGTCCGTTTAGGTTATAGTCAAACAATTTAAAAATAGATGCCCAATTAAAAAAGGTAAGTTAGATTAAATTACCAATGACCCCACACCAAACGTTACTTCCAAATCTGGTCTGTAGACGTCTATTTGCCACTTCGTGAGGATTTTCCACAGCCGAATGATGACTGTGGTCCTGTTAAAATCTCCACTTTTTAATACCCTCTGTACCGTTGATTTTGGCCCATAAATTTCCTGTTCTACTGTTCTTACCGATGCACTAGGGTTTTCGGTTTCTGTCAATATTGTATCCACTTCTAGGTTGTTCGAAAACCCTATGGTTAATTCAATTAACTACGATTTTTCTGAATTGGGTGGCTGCCGTCGTTCGGAGTACATCTCCAAATACCCTGCTGAGGTAATACCGGCGTTTCTGTGTAACTGCAATTACAGCGTCAAACTTTTGTTCATTTGAATAGGGAATACCGGCAATTTTCAACAGGTCTCGGCAAATTGTGTGTCAGATTTTTGATTTTATTGAGAAAAGCGTACTATTAATTGAAACACAACTTTGATACTTTGAATTATTTAACGTCAAAGTGAAAGTCCACTTTTGCTACAAATAAATCATGGCCTCCTTAACAAAAATTTAGACCTAACTTTCCAAACTGTGATTTCGATGATACACAAATCTTTTATGCACTTATGAAATATCACTATACTGCAAATTTTACGCTCTTTCCAAAAATCGAAAAATCCGATAGGGCGGCCATAAGAAAAATGAAACTTGAGATGGGTTGCGAGATAACAAAAGACGATGAGGACATGTCGTATGAGCCATCTTATTCGACTTAAAAAACTGTCTTAATAATGTCATATTTTCACGGCTGTCAAATTTAACGTTTTGGATTTACTGGAGAAAAACGAAATCCGCCATTTTCGGTTCTTCATCAATATTTCCAAAACCAATTGACCGATCGCAAATCTGAAGCCGGCTATCAAATGCGCTAAATTTCCTCTAAAACTTCTCCTGGCTGTAGGTATAACAAGAGCCGAGATCCCTATATAGAGAAGCGAATCTGGGACACACTGTATATAGATTAGATCCTGTCGGTATTCGAACTAATCCATCGCTGTTTAAAAGAGTTTCACTACTATTAACTAAAAGGGGCGTCAGAACAACATATTGCACGAAAGTGGTCAAAAATCTAGTTAATAATTAATCTGTTTAGATGCATGTCAATTATAGTTATGATATAGCTCACATTCATAAATTTGATTATTAAATAAATTTCGAAAGTCAATGTATACACATGTTAATACAACAACCAAAACGACCATTTTTGTCGAAACAAATATAGAGTACCTTTTTTTAAAAAGAAATGATCATAGTATTTAAAAGATCAGTTTTGAGCTTTGTGAAATGAAACCTGTCATCGAGTGTGGTAGCAAGCCCGTCCCTGACTTCTCTGAGGATGTAAAACATCTACTGTAGTATGGATTTATGACTCCTTATAGCCTACAAAAAATAATTAAATTTCACTACATTATACAAATCGGTTCAAAAGTTTGGATCCAAAAAGTAAGTCGCTGGGTACACTTTTCGGGTCCTGTATCTGTGTTAAGGAGCGCTCTAAGATTTTTTTTCTGATGACAAACTAAAGTTATTTTGACCTCCTCTCTAAATTTCAGAGACTTGGGGCAACTTATATACACTGTTGTCAAAATGTTTATTCTACATTTCCCATTCATTTTTTAACATATTTCTGAAACACCCTGTATAAAAGAGGATAAAGGGCGATTGTTAGTTTCCAGTTTAAAAGATGACTTTGATAGATAATTTTATGTAGCCTCCATTAACATATTGCCCGGAAGATAAGTTATTTCATCTATTAAAAAAAAAACGTTTTTTTTTTATTGAAAGAATGCAGTTAAACAAACCTTTATACTACACTTTGTTATTTCAATAGAGCACATTTTAAACTTAAAGAAAGCATTAATAATGTTTTGTTATGTGTCATTAAATGATTTGTTTCAGAAACAAAATAAAGGAGATGACTGTATTAGGGGGAAATGTAACAGTCTCCCTTACGTATTGTCCAGTAAGTGAAACTGTTGAGAAAAAATTTGGGGATTTACCAGTTACTTACATGCAATGCGTACTGGACTCTGAAGAAGACTTTTCGTTATTCAAAGAAGCCCTGAATAATTATGAGTTCGATTTATTTCTTAAGTAGGAGGAGTGAGTCTCCATCAACATTAGAGGAACTTAGTTATCTACAAAAACAACCACAACAATAAATTGAGGTACAATGGAAATGTCTTAATATAAATACATTTTATATGTTATTTATGCAGGGTGTGCCAAACACAGTGACATATTAGAAGTAGTAACTGACAATCAATAAATAGATTCTTTTAAAAATTGGCTGCTTCTTTCTAAAATATTTTTGATCTAGTGATGTCGCCGCTTTTACCCTAAACTGGTGATATCTGTTTTCTAAATAGAACGCCCTTTTATATTATAGCATTTTCTTCAATTCCTCGTTTTAAATATTTTTTGTTTTATAGCTCTGGAGCCGACGTATATATAAGCGGGACAAACTGGATCCAACTTCCCTTTAGAATGGTTTTCAGAGTTAGGTATACTCCATTTTGAAAGAACGATGAAGGAAGCCATAGAAGACATAGTCTCAGTCAATTAGCACTTAAGGCGCTGGACCCACCCATTGCGGGATCAGTTCTGGTGCAGGAATATGGTGACAGGCTGGAGTAGTCGGCAAAGGATAAAAGGGTGAAGTTGCTTTGGTAGCCGGGACATTGTGGGATTGATGGCTTATATATATATATATATATATATATATATATATATATATATATATATATATATATATAATGTGTTTTCATTCCGGGTGTACATCCGTTCACTACTGTCGTTCTGAAAAGAACAGTTTTGCTGACAAATTCTTAGGAAACACAACATACAAACAATACACAAGCCACAAACAACTATAGGTAAACTACTTGGAAACCCAAAAGATAAAAACAAACTGGAAAACCACGGAGTATACAGTATTCCGTGCCAGGACTGTGAAAAGTTGTTCGTGGGGCAAACTAACATGCGAATATCAGCAAGAGTGGAAGAGCATAAACTCAGCATCAGAAATAAACAAACAACATCAGCTTTATTCTTACATCATCAGGAAACCGGCCATACAATAAATTTCGATGGGTGTAGGGAGACTGCCAATATAGAACATTAAAAGATCAGAATAATCCGAAGCCATAGAAATTGAAAAACAAAACGCAACAACAGCACCATCCGGAAAACATAAATAACGACCAACGCCTGTGCAGATATAACCTTCGGCCCCGAGTGGGGGTATAAAAGGAAGCGTCGCAGTTACCAACACTTCAGTCTCTATTCGGACGCGAGAAAGAAAGCTTTGAAAATGCCAAATGTGATTTTGGCGAAACGTCAGCAAGACTGTTCTTTTCAGAACGACAGTAGTGAACGGATGTACACCCGGAATGAAAACACATTGTATTTTTCCATCCGTGAAGGACTAAAAATCAACATATATATATATATATATATATATATATATATATATATATATATATATATATATATATATATATATATATATATATATATATATATATATGTGTGGGTGAGCGAACCGAGAGCTGCGACGTGAGTGGGGCTAACAGATAAAAGCCGAACAGAGTGGTTGTTAATGCTGGCAAGAAGATCCTCAATTTCTTCGTAGGAATAGTACCGGGCAATGTTCATCGAGGAAACACTTTTCTGTCTTAAGTATTGAGGGGGACTCCACCTACACCTCCCCCAAATACTAGGCACAAAATATATTAATTACGTTTAACAAAACCACTAAAATGCTTTCTGGGGCTCACAGTTAATTTTATTTGTACAAACCCCAAGACACAAAGTACGAACAACGAAACAGTAGTACACAGAGTAGAACTGAAGACAGAGGCCTTCGCCCACTATAATAGCTTAATTTTCTGGAGCTGATAATAGATAGCCCACATAGACCCACCCTTAATTCTGGCCTGAGATTTATATAGATTAATAAAATGTTCCAAATGTTTATAATACATTTTAGAGTTTCATTTTGCCATAAAAAAAACTTGCAGCAACTGAGCTTAAACCTCAGTGTGAGTTTGCGAAAATACAAAATGTTTTAAGTAGTGAATTAATTCTATGCACCCCGTATATTCAAATATATTTGACATGCAGGACGAGTACGCCGTTAGCTGATAAATTATCGCAGTTTTAGTTGATTGCGAGGTACATGACACAAATTTATTTGCATTTTACTTTTCATTTAACAGTAAGTTAATCACGAATGTGAACTGGAGTAATATTGATGTAAAATACTCTAAATACGGAAAGAAGGAGACATTCCCACATTTGAGGGAATTAATCACTTTGTTTATCCCTTTTTGCGAAATAAATTGGGTTATATATTCGTTCACTCCCGTAGTAGGGCTGAGATTTAGATAAGATTCCTACCAATATTCTACCGTTTTCTTTCCACCTATACCACACTTGAATTTTAGGCATAATTTGAAATAAACTCAATAAGCATGCACAAAAGTTAATTGAAGAAGGTTTTTTTTACACTGATTTTTTAAAAATTTTATTTGGCCGCTATTTTATTTCTCTATTTTAAATTGAAACCCATATTACCAGTTGTTGTATTAGAGTGGTGTATTATTGGAGTTAGGATCCGGTATAAAAAACAAAAGCCATTTTTTTAAATTGTTGACGTTTCGCAACTTTAATGTTGCATCCTCAGGAGACATACATTTTATATCCTGCATGAAACCCATATTATCAATCTTTACCTACTCTACTGGTCCGCAGTTATTTCCTAACCCCAAATAATACCCCACTTTAACAACAAGAAGATCGTTAACGAAAACCATTTAACGGAGTAGATAAAGACTGATAATATGGGTTTCAAGCATAATATATAAAATTTATATGTGTCCTGAGAATGCAACAATAAAGTTGCGAAACTTCGACAGTTTAAAAAAAGACTTTTATTTTTTTTTACTGGATCCTAACACCAAACAATACACCACTCTAACATAAAAACAAGAGGATCGTTAACGAAAACCATTTAGAACCTTAATATTTGGGAAATATCTGCAGACCAACAGAGTATGTAAGACTGATAATTTGGGGTTCATGCAGGATATATATATATATATATATATATATATATATATATATATATATATATATATATATATATATATATATATATATATATATATATATATATCTTGCCACACTCTTTCTCTGTTTGATAGCAGAGAGTATGTATTTGTTTTAAGATAATATAAATCTACACTAAGTGGTTGATTGAAAGAGAGGCAGTAAAGTTAGTGTGCAAATCACCGACTGCTCAGGGAGATTGGTTCGTTTTCTATTTATAAAGGCGCCAACAATTCTATACCAGTTGACTGTTAACCGCTCTAGATGTTATGAGTATCACTCCTCAAGACCACTAAGATACAATTAATTAAAGTTAATAGTAAAAAAAAACAAACAAACAAATAACATTTATTAATAAGTTCAGTGCTCCCCAAAATTTTTCCAGAAATATGTATCTCCTGTAGGTTGTTTTATATAACATGTGAAAGAAATTGGCCTTAATTGAAGTTTAGAAAAAAAAATGACAATTGACTGTGTAATGATCCCATGTTAATCAGTTTTCATACCTCATATGCTGAGAGAAAAATCTAAAGTATATTCAAATAAAGATCACTATCAAAATATTAGATCAACTGTGTAAAATGTTTTATGAAAATAGCTAAAGAATCACAAAACAACAAACTAAATGTTCAATAAAACCTGAAAATTAAGTAATACGGATGAGAAAAGAAATTTTCAATCAGCTAATGACAGGTAAAAGTAATAGACTCCAAAATCTATAAATGTTTATAAAAAAATCTTTAAGTTGTTTTAATTTACCGAACAATTTGATCTAACAGTAAAAATTTATCAAAAGATGCAAAATAATCAAGCAATTAATTAACTTCATTAATTCAAATACAATTAACAATAACAGAATAAAAGAGTATTTATGTGAATCTAAGAGCAAGCAAATAACAAGAAAAATTTATATAACTAAGTTTCAAATCCAATCACCAATATTACCTACCAAATTGACACCATTGTTTTATATCAAAATACATTTCTAAAGCAATTAAATACAATAAATCATAAATATCATCACATATTCCAGTAGTGTTACCAGTCTATAACACTTCTTATATACCTTGTATAAACTAACTAGATCTTATAAGTTAAAATTTCGAGATGTGATCACACTTTACAACAACACTGTATCTTAAAGTATATTATACTATCAAATATTGGCAGAAACCTATAGACTATTGTGTCATAAACTTATACTATGATGTTCTGTATCTTAAAGACTACTATACGGTTAAATGTTGACAAAAACCTATAGATTATTGTGACTTATAATGTGTGTATCATGAGTTATAAAGTAAAAATAATCTTATTGACAACACCAATAATCATGGTTTATGCACACCAGCAGTAGTCAGAACTTTAAAACAAAAAGTATACTCTACACTCAAAAGAAACAGGAAAAGTCATAAAGTTGATCAGCAATAAACAATAAATTCAATTCAGCACAAGGGATGTTAAAATTAAGATACTTATCTAAGTGTCTATCAGCATCGGTGACTTAGATCAGCAGTCTATGATGTAAGTGTCATCGAAGATATTTCCAGCAGGAAAACTGGGTACGTACACACTTAAGTACTAGGTAACAGACTTCTGCTCCACTTACAATGTCACATCCAGGTTCAAACCCTGGTTAGGAGAACAGGAACAAGAAGTAGAAGAGGAGGGAGAAGAAGAAAAAAAATCCTTATTTGATGGTAAAGGGTTTCTTATTAGTCACTTCCGTAAAGTTTGTACCATCAAAAAGATATAGTAGGTAGTCAAGTGCAATTAAATCCTCACAAGAGAGTGATAAAAGGTTCCTCAACCAAAAATATTAAGGTAGAACGTAATTAAACACACATAGGTGCCTTTTTAACTAAGTTGCCGACGTAAATCCCAAAAGATGGCCTGGATTAAAACAAGATCAATTCGCCAACAAACTTTCACAGTTAACCTTCCAGAGAGACAAGAAGCTTCACCTACCTCACCACCAGGTCGAGGCAGCAGTAGTGGGATGACAATCCGTCAGTGGTGCCACTTTACTAAAATCAAACTGACCAAATCTGGACAATAGATCAGCCAATCCCTGAGCTGGATCAGAGGAAAGAAAAAATATTTAAAGGAGAAGATAGTAAAATTACTAATTGAACAAAACTAAGGCGCCATCTACACGAAGACTAGTGAATTGCCTCAATATGAAGCTGAAGATTTCGCTAAGCAGAGACCGCGAGCACCTTACACATCGATAGGAGACTTAAAGTACCGGATTTACGGATTTTTATGCATTAAAATGTAGTGACGAAATTAAAATGTTACAATATATACATACATACATATATATATATATATATATATATATATATATATATATATATATATATATATATATATTAGTAGGAAGTTTAACGGCCGTTCGGACAAATAGTTCTGCCTTTGGCTTATTCAGGTATAGGGTCCAAAAATCATGGACCATTATACCGACAAGCCTTTAAGCATTTTTCATCATCTCTATCTCTTTCTTATCAGACCAATGCAGCCATATGGTAAAGATGATGAAAAATATTCAACGGCAGTTTGAATATATACGATGAAAATTTAAAGCAGTAAGAAATTAACCCAAAGAGTAAAGAGGTGTCATTTATGGGTATCAGTGTGAGGCTTGTTATTTGAACCTCTAGTAGCAATGTAGAAGTATATAGATGTAAAAGTTAAAAAACAAGCGCGATATGCGTAGGCTTTCAATTTTTTGTTTGCCGTGCGATACCAACTATTTTGTTGGCGAAACGACGGCTTATATATATATATATATATATATATATATATATTTAAAAATAGACTACTGTTTTTCTTACTGGATCCTAACCCTTAATAATACACCATTCTAACATAAATTGTTAACGAAAACCATTCACAAACTTAATATCTGGGAAATATATGTGGACCAATGGAGTAGGTAAAGACTGATAATATGTGTCCTGAGGATGAAACAATTCAGTTTCAAAACGTCGACAATTTAAAAACAGGCTTGCCTTTTTTACTGGACTTTAACCCCAAATAATATACCACTCTAAAAAAAATTGTTTCGCCATATTGGATTTTTACCAAAATATTGCCAGGTCATCCCCTTATGACCCTTAATCTTTGGTTAAAATTTGAAGTCAGTCGGGTAAGTAGTATTTAAGCTATGTCGCGAACTGACAGACAATCCGACAGACTGACAGAGGGAATTGATAAAACATTTTTTTTCTCATCTAGGGACATTAAAACGTGAAGATATGTTAAAGCTGAGAGGGTGATTTTTTTCACGATTACAATCATTCTATTTGTCCGCCATTTTGTTCGGCCATCTTGAATTAGTATTATTGGATTTGTACCAAAATGTTAGTAGTTAATTTCACCATAATACTTGATGATTTTGCAAAATTTGAGATAAATTGGATGAGTAGTTTTCTAATAATAATTTTTTTAACATTTCACTAGACCGCCATTTTGCTTCGCCATATGTTACCAGGTCATCCTCATATGGCCCTTAATTTTTGACCAAAATTTGTCAAGTCAATCGGTTAAATAGTCTTTTAGCTACCTTGCGCACAGACAGACCGACAGAAAAACAACAAAAGGACCTCTATTCCACCATTTTTAACGTTTTCTTACCTCTTCTCTATCTCTCTCTATACCTTGTCCATTGGTTTTGAAAATGACGACATTCTGAGTTCACTGTCCGCTTTTTTAAACCAGACATCTTGATAGATTTTTTTTCTTCTGAGATGAATTTGCTTGAATATTTCCCGCATCTTTTCTTATCAGTTCTTGAGAAGTAATGAGTTGACACCCGCGCTGAGCGGTTTATATATAACCCGCAATAAGCAACTAGAATACTCTGGAATCCAGAGTCTCGATTGTACACGAATGTGCGATGCGAGCGCTCAGAGTCGACTGTTATTCATAACGCATCGCTCGGAGCACTTCAAGGTCATCGGGTGGCTTCCCCAATGTTTATCTGTTTGTCTCTTTCTAACGACTATTTCTGACTCGATTTGTGGCGTTCCACTGCGTACGCTACATGAAATATTATCGATCTTACTCTTTATGATTTGAAGAATACAGATTGGTTGACATTAATTACAAACACACTATATGTGCTAAATCTTTAATTTATTTGCGCGTTATTTGAAATGTCTGAATTTCTCGCGGGCCGGATTGGAGCTGATGGAGGGCCGGATCCGGCCCAGGGGCCAGGGGTTGCCCATATATGATCTAAATAGTTCCCCATTGTTAAATCTTTATTAGGGTATAGCGAAAAAACCAAGAACATTTTTTTGTATAATATCCGCCAAACGGGTTCAGGTATTTAATACCTATAGTTTGTGTGACACTTTTATTTAAGATCTTTTTTGTAAAAAAATATTAAGAGGAAATTTTAAACAAATGTTTTCGTTTACTTCTTTAAATTAATTGCTAGTTCTGTTCAAAACTTTTTCAAAATATTCACAAAACCTAGTTCGATTAATCAGATCTCAAGTATATGTACCTATATCCTCAACATATAAAAGTAAACTACCATACATTAGCCAAACTCTTTATAGAGTTTTAATTAAAATAACTCCAATTTCTAGTTCCAGAAATACCTAGACTATTATCTAATTAAGATTAAAGCTTAGCGTAAACGCCCACGCAATGACTTCCACTCAACAAATGACAAGATAAATCAGTGCTCGATTATATTTTCATTCTCCTGGTAAATGAAAAAACTTAATGTGCTCGACATCAGCATAGCGTTCTTATAAACTTCTTTTTAAATTTAATGTAAGGTTCATTAGTTATCAAAAGAGCCAGTATCAGTGATGAATGAATTACACTTATCTTAAAAATAGCCTTTTATTTCCAGTCGCTGTATAATATCGGGTTAAATAGACGTGATAAATTTTTACTCTTTTAGACCTTATGGATTTTTTGTCTTTGATTTATAAGAAAAACAAGGTGTTATAAGAAATTATCATTTTTATGTTAACAATATTAAGTTCATTATCAAACTAATGTCATGGTATTGATTGAAATAAATTTATTATATTATTAAAAAACTAACAAACAAAACAGACAAAAGTATGCTTTATTGCCGCAGAAAAATTTTACAATTTTATGGACAAAGCAAAATATACCTAAAAATAAGACATATCAAAACATTAATCGAAAATAATTTCGACAGGTCAGTGCTTTTTTTTTTTAAATGTAAATTATCAATTTACCAAATCGTAAAACACACGTTAGAATATAACATAACATTGCAAACAGTAAATGAATCATGATAACCTTATAAAAGTAAACAAACACACATGTACGAGGTGAATAATTTCGATGACATTGAAATCAAAATTGCAACTATGCGACCTTAAACTCTATGTTATTATAGTTATACAAATAATTGTGATGTTAAACAGAAGGTATATTGAACTAGTGTAGAATGTAGTATACAAAAAGAATTAAATTGTTTTTAATCCAATACCTAACAAAAATAATTAAGTTTTAAGTGAATGTTCGACAGTTCTTTTCCCTATATAATGATTTACAAAATTCTATGCTACGAGTTAGGACATGACTCACAAAAGATTTAAGTAAACAAGCGAGTTTAGTGACAATTTAAAGAGACTTACTCACTGAAAAAAAAATCATTAACGCTGTAAAATGGTCTCTCAATGAGGTATGCTTTGGTGTTTTTTCGAAATTGTGCAAGCATAGGGATAGATTTTAAATGTACTGGCAGATTGTTGTAAAGTTTTATGGCGTTGTAAATAATTGATTTTTTTATTAATTCTGTGGAAGGAATGGGAAGATAAATATCATGCCTAGAGTTTCTGGTAGGGTATACATGTTGTGGCCTTTCTGGGAGGGTGTTTATATGTTTTCTCAGCAAACATACCGTTTCCAAAATAAATAATGCAGAAAGTGTTAATATTTCATGTTTTTTGAAATAGTATTGGCAGTGAGCTCTATTATTTAGACCAAACAAATAACGAATGGCTCTCTTTTGAAGCATAAAAATACTACGAAATTGCCCGGTGGTACAGCAGCCCCAAAAGAGAAGGCCATAGCGGAGGTGGGATTCAAATAAAGAGAAATAAGTAAGTCTGGCAGAAGGAACGTCTAGTTCTTTTGAAACTGATCGAATGGCGAAGCAGGCGGTAGAAAGTTCACGACGTTAAAACAAAGCATATTGGAATCGGACCAAGCCTTAATTATAACCAAGTCTTTGGAGATACTAAAGTGTAAAGACGTTGTATCAAAATCACTCCATGTTATACTTGTGTCAACAGCAAAAAGGGAGATTCTTCCATTAATTTTAAGGTTCGTGATATCATTAATGTATAACAAAAAAAGAATAGGTCCCAAGACTGAACCTTGAGGGACTCCACTTGTAATCAACTTACAATCAGAATCGGAACCATTAGCCCTTACAAGTTGTTGCCTTTTCCCAAGATAAGATTTGAACCAATTTAAAGAAGTACCACGAATTCCATAAAAATTTAGTTTGTTTATCAGAATTTCATGACTAACACAATCAAAGGCTTTCGCATAGTCACAAAAAACTGAGGCAGTTGAGTGGTTGTTATTGAGAGATAAGTAGACGCCTCTAAGCAACGTGAACATGGCGTCACTGGTGCACTTGTTGGGTAGAAATCCGAACTGCTCCGGGGATATTATCTGATGTTTCAGGAGAAATGGCATAAGACGGTTCTTCAGTAGCCTTTCGATGATTTTTGATAGCACTGGTAGTAGTGCAATTGGGCGATAATTGCAAGAGTTAGTTTTTTCGCCGCCTTTATGAAGTGGAATAATTATAGCTGTTTTAAGGCAATCAGGGAATACACCTTTTATAAAAGACTCATTTATTAATGTTGTAAGGGCCTCTATGACTGGGAGTGGCAAGTTCAGGAATATTCTAATTGATAGGCCATCAGTGCTACACGAAGATTTACTTTTGATATTATTTATTACCTTCAATAGTTCAGTGTTGCTAACGGGACTTAAGAAAAAGCTATCAGCTAAATTTTTTGAAGGAGGGAGAAACGAAAGAGGGTCCAAACTTGGCGAGATACTAGAGGTAACATTTTTGCTTACATTAATAAAATAATCATTTAGATCATTGGCCCCTGGCAAGATCTGAGTCACAGGGTTTGATTTGTTTCTGAGGTTATTGATGATGGACCAGGTTTCTTTTGAAACGTTATTAGAGTTTGTTAGACGTTTTCGGTAGTGTAATTTTTTTGCTGACTTAATAAGAGTAGTGTAGATCCTCCTATAATTAGAGATATAGTCGAGAATAAGAAAGGAGTCGGTGAATTTTTTTATATATGAGAGCGAGCGCATATTTTTAGCAGAAATTCGTATTCCTTTCGTGGTCCACGGTTTATGCCGCTTAGGATTGATATTCTTAAGCGGGAAGGCCTTGTTAAAAGCACTTAAAGTTTTATTTAAAAATGTTCTGAAGTTTGTGTTGACATTATCAGATTCAAAATTCCAATTGGTGTTAAAGCAAATATTATGAAATACTGAAAAATTTGCGGCCGAGAAAATTCTGCCCCGATGGCGAGATCTTGGTAAGGGCCTAATAGGTAAACTAAACCTGGAAATTACCGCCTCGTGATCGGAAAGACCTGAGTTATAGACCTGTGATTGCACCTCTGATGGAGAAAAATCAGACGCCATGTAACCGATGATAGAAGAAGAGTTTTTTGAAATTCTAGTTGGCGAGGATACATGCATTGAAAGACCGAAAGAGTCGAATATAGAAATTAGATATTTCTGGATGGCACAAACAGTAGCATAGAATTTTTTTACCTTTAATCGGTAGGCTGTCTAGCAAACTTACCAGGCTATTTAAAAATGATTGTACATCAGAGTTTGGTGATCTATAAATACAAATTACATAAAGATCAAGGTTTTGATTATATACTATAGAGAATTCAAAAGAGCTATCCGCTAACAAATGATCATATTTAGATACCGACATGAAATCTCCATTTAGGGATAGAATCAGTGTTTCCCCATGAGCTGAGTTTTTTCTGTCATATCTAGCTATTGTGGTATACCTCTCAATATAAAAGGGTTCGTTTAGATTCAGCCAGTGCTCAGTAATTGCAACAAGTTGGGGGAACTCCAATTCTTCCAGAAATAGTTACAACTCGTCAGTTTTATTTCTTAGAGAAGCAATATTAATTAGAACCATATTAAGACTAGTAACAACAGGAAGTTTTGAGGAATCTAGTTCCTCAGGACACGTCGTGTTTTCTAAAAATTTTTTTTGGGAGAATTGCTGGTAAAATAGTTTTTATGGCATTCTCTGGTCCTCTGAAGATGGATCGATCTCTCCGTAGATATGTAGGATCCATAGGCTGCAAGATCCGCTTCCACTTCTGCTGCGTTAAATCCGTAAGCAGCATGAAAATCGAAATATATCTTATGTAGGGTTCTATAATCTATAGGAATGCCTTCAGAAGCCAAAAACAGCCTGATGCTTGTATTTGTAAACCCTTCAAAGTGAATTGGCGCAGGTTGGTCGTGCAGGAAGGCGAGATATAACTTGAAGGCCTTTAAAATGGCTGGTTCTCTTAGTCTAGACATGAGGAAACGGTTATCAGAACTTTTTTCGGTTCGCGTAAGCTTCACTGTTGGGGGAGACATTGGATCAAAAATAGGTTCTTGGTCAGTAGGAGCTTTCTTGGAAAGACTGTAGCAGTTGTCGCTCAACAAGACATTTGCTTTGCAGGCAGCAATGGCCTCTTTGTCAGAAGATATTATAGTGCCCTTTTGAGAAATTGGAGAGGAGACAACCAGTGAACTGACGGAGCTTGAGTTGGTGGGCAGTTTTTTCGGTGTAGAGGGGAGTAAGTTCGGATACAGCTGACCGTTTTATTACTACGCCATGTGGCCATAGATTGCTGTCTAAAAGCTTTTCAGCTGACTTTTTTGACTGAGTTCCAATTTTAAAATCAATATTTGAGATATGATTGATTAGGTGGTAGCATCGAATAAACTCTATAGTCCCAAGCTTTTCCTTAACGTAGTGAACTATGTTGTTAGGCGTAAACCCTGCAGGAAGATTTCTTACGACTACATAGTGCCACCGTTGTGTATTATTACAAGCCAGCTTGCTGGAGCCTTCAGTAGTACTGGGAATATCCGTAGGTGTTACCTCAGTTTGTGTAGAGGCGGTGGAGCAGGTAGTTTCCATAGTTGATGTAGGCAAGGGTATGGTGGTAGGGTATGTATTTTTGACATGCTTACACTTATGTTGGCTTTCATATTTGGAGTATAACTCCTTTACCAAGTCAGTTACACAAGTTAGGTTGCTCTTAATGTTAGCAATACCTGCTTTTAATTCAATTGAAGAGGAGTCCTGTACTTGGATTTTTATCACTTCTTCGGCATTGTTGAAGAGGATTTGGGAAATATTGAAAATATTCTGTTCCATATCCCTTAGAGACTTTAATAACATATCTGGTTTGTAAGCGAAAAACTCCCTCGAGAGATTATGGATATCGTCAATTTTTTTCTCCATGAGATCCCACCTGGATTCACTCTTCACTAAAATGTCATACATTTCAGAAATTGTCGGTACACTACTTGACAATTGGGATACACGGTTTGCGACTGAATCAAAAAGTTCATGTGGAATCAAATTTTGAGATACCTTTGTGATTTTATCGTTGAGATATTTCAAACTAGGGGAGTCGCACAGGGCGCAGAAAAATCGAAGGTGGGTTGATTTTTGTAATATCAAGATTTTTGTGGTAGCCTTATCAAGGCCCGTGCAATTCATGCAAAAAGATCGTTTACACTCGCCACTACAACGAAGTTTATTGTATTTGTCTTTCTCTGAAAACTCTTTACGGCAATTGTCACACTTGTATTCAGCCATATTTAGAAAATAAAAAATTCGAAACAAAAATACACAGCGAAAACAAAACAGAACAAACACACGTACTGCGAAGCAGCTCGACTGCGAGGAACGCAAAACAAGCACAACCGAACGGTACCGCAGTCGAACTACTTATCCAGTTGATCACAAATTTTGCACAAACATCAAAGTACTATGTTGGAATCAACTGCTAACATCTTGGAACGAATCCAAGATGGCGGAACAAAATGGCGTCTTAATTAAATATATTAAAAATTAAGTTTTATATAGAAATAAACTGGTAACCTTTTGATATGAATCCAAATGTTTCTGCTAGAATTAGGCATGATACAGAAATAAACTGGTAAAGTTGTGGGTACAAATTTATTTAAGATGGCGAAACAAAATTGTGACCAAATAAAATTTTTAAAAAATCAAGTAAAAAATCTTGTTCGATTGACTTTAAATTTTGCAGAAAAATTAAGTGTGAAAATGGGATCAACTGGTACGAATTCAACTTGCCATAACAAAATGGCAGTATGTGCAGTATGTAAAATAAAAATCGAATAGAACCTATGCGGGCCGCTAGCTTCTCTGCAGCCAAGTCCTGTATGCTTCATTTCCTGTGAATCGAGCCAGAGGTTATTGAACTTTCCACCGGCTGTTTGCAATTTTTGCATTTCAGTCGCGTGCTTTAAGTGGGGGCGGAAGCTATCGTTGGAGTATGTTCTTTGTTTGAACGGCTATCCGTGTGTTGTGTGATACGTACGTCGCGTCGTGCATGGTGTGATATGGAAGACAATAATACGGACGTGGATATGCAAATACCGTCAACTTCGGCTGTCGGTAATAACGTTGAAAATGTTGGAGAATTTAGTGAGAAGAGTGTGTGTGAATGTCTAATGTGTGTGTCTTAATAATAAAGGGATTTTCAACTTTAAACTTCGTTGATAAGCTTCAAATAATTTCCAAAGGAAGGGCAAAACCGCCTATGAAAAATTTAACCACAAAAATGAAAAACTGTATTAGACATTTTTATCCGGAAAAACAATACGAACAATGTAAATGGCTAATAGCGTATGAAAATATAAGTAAATTATTTTGTTGGCCATGTTTAATTTTTGAAAATGAAAAAGGTCTTTGGAATAAAACTGGTTTTTCCGATTTAAACAATTTCCATAAACCTGTAAAAAGACACATTATGTCCAAAGCGCATTTGCAGGCCGTCATAAAAGAAAAAGTATTCGGCAAAACCAGAATTGAACACGCCCTTAATAAACAGTTGGAAATTAGTCACCGCCAACACAATGAACTAGTCGATAAAAATAGGTAAATATTCAGAAGACTTATCGATGTTGTTTGTTTTCTCGGACAGCACGAATTGAGATTTAGAGGTCATGACGAAACCAGGGTTTCTTCAAATAGAGGAAATTTTCAAGATTCACTTAGTTTAATGGCTAAATATGACGATTGCTTAAAAAATTATTTAGCCTAGTCTAGCGTTTTCCGCGAATCCAGAATGATTTAATTTCCGCTGTTGCAACCATTATTCTAAAAAGAATTAAGCAGGAGATTGGCGAGGCGCGGTACATTGCTATTGTTCTGGACGAAACAACTGATATCACTAATTTTAGCCAATTATCTATAGTAATACGCTACGTTAAAACAGACGGAAGTAAGTAAGAACGATTTTTAGGTTTTAAGAATGTGTCCGAAAATCGTACAGCAGATGCATTAAATACCGTAGTTTATAACGTTACTAAAGAAATTAATGAAGAGAAAAAATTAGTTGCTCAAAGCTATGATGGAGCTGCAGTGATGGCACGACAATTAGGGGATCTGCAAGCTAAAGTTCGAGAAACTTTCCCAAGTGCTGTGTTTGTCCATTGTTTTGCTCATAAATTAAATTTAGTTTTATCCCAGTCTATCGATCACATTAAAGAGTGTAAAGTATTTTTCGTTACTTTAAGTGGCATGGCTGCTTTTTTTTCAAGTCAACAAAACGTACAAAAGCTTTGGACTCCATTGTCCACAAACGATTGCTAAAAGTAGCTGCTACTACGGAAGACTTGTGTTAACAGTATCTGAAAATCGTGAATCACTGATTGAACTATTTGAGAATATAATAGAAAATAATGAAACGTGGCAATAAATAGGGGTTTTTGGACTGTTTGAAACGAGATTTTAATTTTAATCATTTGTTGAACGTATTTTCAGAAATATTTCCGTTCTCGGACAATGTTTTTAATATATTACAAACTAAAACAAATGATATTGCTTTTTGCCTAAAAAAAGTGGATGATTTTAAATCCATGTTAGGCCAAAAAAGAGATGACGTTGACCTATTTTGAGAGAAAACGATGACGTTAAATGTAGAGCCACAAGCCAAGCGTCTTCGAACAGACAAGGTCGGAGATGTTCAAACATCATACAGACGCCTCTTTTATGAACTAATCGATCAGATTAAGCAACAAATAAACTACAGATTTAACGGTTTAAATGATTTTAAATTCCTCGAGATCTGGAATTTTGATTCATTTAAAGGAAAAACTTTTCCAAAAGTAGCGTCGGTGTCCCAAAATTAAACAATATAAAACGTCACTATGATATTCATAAAACTATGTTTGACAAGTATACAGGCATGGTCAGAAACGAAAAGTTAAATAAATTAAAATCACGGTTGAAAGATCAGCAGGTTATGTTTACACGTCCAAAACAGGAAAATGAATCTGTCCTTCAAGCGAGCTACGTACTGTCGGAGTTGATCGCGAAACACTCAAAACCATTTAAGTTTTAAGGTGAATTTATAAAAGAGTGCCTTGTAAAGGCCGCGAAAATTGTAAGGCCCGGGAGCATGAAGGAATTTCAAAATATATCCTTGTCCCGGAATACTGTCGCTGAAAGAGTTACTGAGTTGGCTGCCAATATAAGTGATCAGATACAAACAAAATCAGACTCTTTCATTGCATTTTCTATTGCCTGTGACGAAAGAACGGATGTGTTTGGTGTGGCGCAACTCGCTGTTTTTCTTCGTGCGGTTGATACAGATATCAACGTGTATGAAGAATTACTGCAATTAGTACAATTTCATGATACAACAACTGGGAAGGATATTTTTAATGCTGTTTATGGACTTCTGCAAAAGTACAATTTAGATTTGTCAAAACTGTGTTCCGTTGCAACAGACGGAGCTCGTTCAATGACTGGAGTAAAAAATGGCTTCGTTTAAAATATTACAGACGAAGATCAGAGAAACGGGCAGTGACAAACCAGATTTTCATCATATTCATTGTATAATCCACTAAGAAGTTTTATGCTCAAAAGTGATCAAGTTGGAAAGTGTTTTAAAGTGAGTGGAAAAAATTATGATCTTCGTAAGGTCACGACGCCTTAATCAGCGACAGCTTTCTGCATTTTTACGTGATTTAGAAAGTGAGTATTCTGGTTTACCATATTATGTAGAGGTGCGATGGCTTTCGTGTTCTATGGTACTCGACCGGTTTTGGCAAATCAAAGAAAAAATGCGCGTTTTCATGGAAACAAAAGGAGATGTCAGCTTATTAGGCGATATACGATTTTTACAAATTCTTTCATTTATGGTAGATATCACAAAACACTTGTCGGACTTAAATACGAAATTGCAAGGACCACGTCAAGTTATTACAGATATGCATGATGATGTGAAAGCTTTCAAGTGTAAGATGATGTGGGAAAAGGAGTTAGCAGAGGATAAGCTGTATCATTTTCTGACTTGTAAGGCATATCAGGAAAGCACAAGTGTCCCAATATTTGAGAAGCGTTTTCAGGATTTTAAGACCCAAGAAAACAATTTTTCTCTATTTACTGGTCTTTTCACTATCGATATTGATAAAGTTCCCCCTCACTTGCAAATGGAAGTAATTGAGATTCAGTGTCAGACAAAAATTTGATAGTGTTGGTACATTCGAATTTTGTAAGTAATTGCCTGTTCAATACCAAGAAATGAGAAAATTTGCCTGTAAAATCCTGTCAATGTTTGGAAGTACCTATAAGTGTGAACAACTATATTCTTTGATGAAAGGGACACTGGGACGCAGCTTTAAAAGTTATTTCCGCGGATCAATTCGCGCCACAAATAGACAACTTAATTAAAGACAAAAGATGTCAAATATCTGGCAAAAGAACTTAATGTTTGTAGTTTTTTAGAATGTCCTTTTTATTGGAAATTTAATAAACAGACTTGTCCTATAATAGTACTTTTTCTCAAGATTTTCAGTAGTTTGTCTTCTTTAAGATAAGGTTTTGCGGCCAACCTAGTCGATAGTCTTCATGCTTTTCTCGCGCACCCTTCTCAGTTTTCTTTGATGGATATCAGACCGAAGTGTAAGTTCGTTGGTTCGTGTCAAAATATTACCAGTTGATTCCAACATAACATCATTCTGTTTTCGTAGGATAAACTCAGAAATTATGCATAACATCAATCTTAAACTTATTGAAACGGATTTTAATACTCAGTAATGTAAATGTTTTATTTCAAGATATTTTAACTAAATGTAAGCATATAGTTGATATGTTTGCCCCATTGACTGAAATAAAAAACAAACAAAGAAAACCATTATGGTATGATACTGATGTTAAACTTAAAGTCGAAGAAAGAGATAGAGCTTATAAAGTTTTTAAGAACTCCATAGCGGATAATGGACGAGAGGTTTTGTGGCAGGATTACAAATTTAAAAGAAATTCAGTAGCCAATATTATAAAAAATAAAGTTCTATGAAAGCAGAATAGATGCAAATAAAGGGAATAGTAGGGCTATGTGGAGCACTTTGAAGGATCTAATTAAAAGTAAAAATCAATCCTTAAATTACCTGTCAATTAAATTTATAAATGATGAGTTTGCATCTAGTGAGTTGAGAGTGCTAATAGATTTAATGATTTTTTTGTTAATAGTGTAGTGGATATTGAAAGTTCAATTATTCCTACTGATGAGTGGACGGGTGATATATATAATCCAGTTGAGACTGTTTTCTGTAATTTTGAAACAATTACATTGTGTGAACTTAAAAGCATTGTATTTTCACTAAAGAATAAGACTGATCCACATGACATACTTAATGCAGGTTTTTTGAGGAACTCTTTTGAGGTGTTGGGGTATGTTTTGCTTAATTTTGTAAATTCATCTTTGTTAAGAGGATGTTTTCCATATGAACTAAAAACAAGTATTATTTCACCAGTTCCTAAGATTTTCAACCCTTCAAATGTAAATGAGTTTAGACCAATCAACACTCTTCCTACCGTTGAAAAAATTTTGGAAGCAGCCGTCTGTGATCAATTAAAGAAATATTTTGATAAAAATAGAATGTTTAAAGGCCACCAATCAGGATTCAGGAAAGGCCACTTCTGTGAAACAGCTTTGCAACTTACAGTAACTAAATGGAAACAATCCATTGATGAAAACAAATATATTGCGGCTGTGTTTTTAGATCTTAAAAGAGTTTTTGAAACAATTGACCGAGATTTACTTTAAAAAAAATTGAGATATTATGGTATTGGGGGAAGAGTGTTGTCTTGGTTTCAGCAATATCTGGAAGACCGTGCACAAATAACAAAGTGTGGAAGCTCTTTCTTTATCCAATGCAGTGATGAGTGCCGCAAGGCAGTATATTGGGATCCATCCTTTTCATTATCTATCTCAATGACATCAACTATGCCCATGATTCCGAATTTTTGAACCTCTTTGCTGACGATACACTTGTGGCAGACGGAGCTGGTGGAATTTGGCTTTGGGAAAGCTGGATAGTTTTTTTAAAACCAATAAACTTAAACTTAATGTTCTTAAAACGAAAGCAATGATATTGAGTACTTCATATAAGGTTTCTGGTATAAACTTTGACAACTTTTCTTCTCAACTGGAGATAGACGGTGAAAAGATTGAGTGGGTTGCAGAGATGAAATATCTCGTTTTGTTTTGGATAATAGGTTGAGAGTTGATAAGCACTTTCAGTTTATCTCTAGGAAAATTCGCAAGAAGTTATATTTTTTCTCTAGGGTTTCTGGTCATTTGTCAATGTATGCTAGAATTACTATATATAAAACAATAATTCAGCCACATTTCGACTATTGCAGTTCACTGTTGTGCCTTATGAGCACTAACGAAAAAGATTCACTTCAGAAATTAATGAACAGGGGTATGAGAATTATTCTTAAGTGCAATAGGTATACGCCTATAGTAGTGGTGATGTTATCGACGCTTGATTGGTTTACTGTGAGGCAACGCCTTCATTACTTGACCATGGTGGTTCTATTCAAGATTAGTAGGGGTCTTTTGCCTGCATATTTTAATCAATTTTTAACATTTAATAATGAGATTCACAACCATAATACACGAAGAAATAATGACTATCGAGTAGCTAGAACTAGCTCGAATTTAACAGATTACCATTAGATATAAAGGGAAGCAATAGCATTGTTATTTTTAAGCGCAATTTATCAAAATATATGAAAACTAACTAATGTTTAGCTATATTGTAGGATTAATTTAAGAATAACCAAAATTGTAAACCAAAAGCTAACTTTTGTATTAGGTTCGTCCTATCTTGAATAAAGTTATTATTATTATTATCATAATACTTTGATGATTGGGTAAGTAGCCTTTAAACTATGCCGCGAACTGACAGACAGACCGACAGACGGACCGACGGGATTGATAAAACATATTTTTTGGCATCTACAATATAAAGATTTGTAAAATCTGAGCTGAATTTTTAAGTCTTTTATTAAGTTGCCATTTTGTTCCGCCATCTTGAATTCGGGCCAAAATGTTACCAGTTAATTTCAACATAATACTTGATTGGTTTTGCAAATTTTGGGATATATTGCATTAGTAGTTTTTTAAAAATTTTTAACCAAAATGTTACCAGGCCATCCTCATACGACCCTTAATTTTTGACCAAAATTTGAAGTCAATCGGATAGGTAGGTTTTTAGCTATGCCGCGATCAGACAGATAGACGACGGAATTGAAAAACATGTCTTTCGTCATCTAGAGATCTTGAAACGTGAGATCTGAAAAAATCTCGGAGGGTGATTTTTTCACGATTAAAATACTTCACTTTAACAAAAAAGTTACAAAAAGAATCAAATTTCGACTTTCGTAATTGTGTATTCACAATTCGAAATTGCTAAATTTTGACTTACAAGAAATAATTTAGTAGTTTAATTAAGTTTTGATGTACAAGTGGAATTTAAAGCATTGGCTGAATGACCAGTCAAGAAAGAAGATTCACTTTAACAAGCACAACATAAATATTTAGCAAAAACGCCATTTAATTAAATGTATTTACCAGTTTTTTTCTTATTGTATTTATTTATATATATATATATATATATATATATATATATATATATATATATATATATGTTTTAAAAAAAATTATATTAAAAAAATCGCTTATTTTAAAACACTATTCGTAATTACTCCAGCTCTTCCGGTTATTTGAGACACTAAGTACATCGATTTTTCTTACGAAGCTGCTGGAGTTTGTATTATTATTAGAAAGGCAATTAAGTGTCGAGGGATTGGTTTGCTTCATTTGCTCCACTTTAAGAGCACTCCTGAACGCTCCATTAGCCAAATGCATCTGCTTTTAGCGATAAGAATTAAATATTGCACAAACTTCCATCTTCGGACTGTGCTAGCAATAGATGCCGCTTTTAAAAGAGCTTGCTTAGAAAATGTGTGTGAGAAGTATTTATTCAGGCATAAATTGAGCACTCAAAGGGAATGTTCTTTGCCAAAAGCCAAATTTTCATTCCGTAACAGCGGATATGTTAGTGAACATTGTATTTGTATAACACAGTATGAAAGTTTTCACAGCAGGACTCAATTAAGAAATCATGGTTCTTGGGATTAGACCGTGTCAAATTGGACTTACTTTCCGACGTTTCGCCTACGATCGCAAGAAGCATCTTCACTGCTCAAGATCAAAACACTGAATGAGCTTCGATGAGTAGAATTCGGGTATTGTGACTTACTCTTAGACTTGGTTTCCACGCACGATGTAGCACGTAACCCGAGTCTCTTTTAAAATGTTCGTTTTCACCTATATACAGGGTGTCCCATTTTCGTAGGATTTACGGAGTTTCCAGCTTATGAGTAGAGATAGAGAGATGCGGTTTTCGCGACACCGTGCTACTTTTCGATGAAACTAAAGAGGCCGCAAACAGATTTGCCCTTACCATTTTAGTTTCCGTGCTACAGGGTGATTTTGAAAATTTGTCATTTTCGGACACCCCCTGTAACTCAGCTATCGTAAAATATATTTAAAATGTTTCAACTGGTATTTATAGATTTTTTCACGTAGAATTCAGTGGCGTACTCAGATTTTTGCTGAGAGTCATAGTTTTTGACATATTGGCATAACCTACTATTTTTTAAATGGGACACCCTATATATTTTTTTTTCATCTTATTCTTCGTGTCGAGAGCTTTTCAAAAACATACCATAAGTCATATTTATTTTCATAAATAACATAAAAAAATGCATTTTTCTTTAAACGGATTTATGGCATAGCAGATCAATCGAAATAAGAGAAGGTGGCTGTGGAGCCATGGAAAAAGTTAACAAATATTTATTAACGAAATAACAAAGTAACAGCATCAGAAAAAATTAGGAAGTAGGTAAAAGGTAATAATTATAATTTCATTAAAACTACAAATATTGTTCAAATTGTAGACCATTATGTGTCCTACAAGTGTGACAAACTTTAAAAATTCTTTTTAATGCATTTTCTATTGTAAATGACTGTCTTTGTAACTCTGCAAAAGCGTTTTCGGTGGCCATTCTTAGTTGTTCTAAGTTTTCGTATCGCCTTACATAAACCTTGTTTTCTAAATAACCCCACAAAAAGAAATCTAAAACTGAGAGGTCAGGGGATCGTGGTGGCCATCGAACAGGTCCGTGTGTTCCTATCCATCTTCCAGGAAAATGGTCGTTAAGCCAGTTTTGACTTATTCTGGCATTGTGGGCTGGAGCTTTGTCTTGCTGGAAATAAATCCTATTTAGTTGAGCCAAGGGAACATCATCCAAAATTCCTAATGCGTCTTCTAGGATTCGCACGTAACCAATCGAATTCAGATTTCCTTCATATATTTGGTAAACTATTTTTCGGTTGAAAATAAAACAGGAGACATTGAATCCAAATCTGCCCTGACGCTCCCTAGGAAAAATAACATGGTTGTTTTCTTGACTCCAAAATCGCGTGTTGTGTCTATTTAAAATCCCTGAACTAGTAAAATGTGCCTCGTCTGACCAAATAATCTTTTTTTCAAAATCGATATCTTCTGCCTTCATATTTATAAACCAATTGCAGAACTCCAATCTGCGCTCTGCATCACCAGGATGCAGATGATGCACAAGTTTGTATTTATAGGGTTTGAATTTGTGCTTTTTCAAAATTTTCTGCACTTTGGTTTTCGGTACACCCGCCTCTTCGTCTATTTTCCTGCAAGATGTTTCAGGAGCTGTCTGAACGAGGGCTAAAACGTTGACCTCAGATTCTTCGTTGTCTTTATTGTAAGTTCGCGATCGAGGCTTGTTAAAAGATCCATATTGGCAAAGATTATTTTTAATTTTTTGAAAAATTCTTTTTTCTGGTTGTCTTCTCTCGGGATATCTAAGATAAAATAAAGCGAACCAATAAAGTCAAAATGCAGGAAGATAAAAAAGAACTAACCTGTTCAGATAAAGCTCTGCCGCCTGATCTGCATCTTCATTAGACAATATAAAACACGCGTTCATATCATATTTGTCAAAATATTCAAATTTTTGATTCTGAGCCATATTAAAAACAATAATTATAATAGACGTCAAGAAAAATTTAAACGCAATAATGCCAAAAATGACAGCAGTAATGGCTGCCTGATCATATTTTTGTTGGCGTTGCCATGGCTACCACAGCCACCTTCTCTTATTTCGATTGATCTGCTATGCCATAAATCCGTTTAAAGAAAAATGCATTTTTTCATGTTATTTATGAAAATAAATATGACTTATGGTATGTTTTTGAAAAGCTCTCGACACGAAGAATAAGATGAAAAAATAATATATAGGGTCTCCCATTTAAAAAATAGTAGGTTATGCCAATATGTCAAAAACTATGACTCTCAGCAAAAATCTGAGTATGCCACTGAATTCTACGTGAAAAAATCTATAAATACCAGTTGAAACATTTTAAATATATTTTACGATAGCTGAGTTACAGGGGGTGTCCGAAAATGACAAATTTTCAAAATCACCCTGTAGCACGGAAACTAAAATGGTTAGGGCAAATCTGTTTGCGGCCTCTTTAGTTTCATCGAAAAGTAGCACGGTGTCGCGAAAACCGCATCTCTCTATCTCTACTCATAAGCTGGAAACCCCGTAAAACCTACGAAAATGGGACACCCTGTACACTTTACCGCAGAATCAAGGAATTTTATAAACTTCCCACTGCAAAGGAATAACATTTTTTGACTACCTTAAGCATTCCCCGTTTTTTATGTGTATTGTGGAATGTTGGATCTCCGCAGAATTTTTGCAATTTTATCTGTAGTACCCTGGAAAAAAGGTAAAACTGCACTACTTGACGGTTGAGTATCCAGTTTGCGCCTAAAACGTGCAGTATACATTTTTATGCTGATAAAATCCAACTTTTCTGTAGCTTTACCCCAACTTCCATAAGTGTTGATGGTGAGCTGTTGGATGCAATATCTTCTTGGACAAAAAACAATGGTTTAATACTGAATCCTGAGAAGAGTCAGCAGATGTTGACTGGTTCGCCTTATTTTCTGTGGGATGCGATTGGACTAAGTCTGGGAATCTATGGAAGTGAAATCCTTTGTAGTAGAGTTGTTAAGAGCCTTGGGCTACTTCTTGATTCAAGGCTTAAATTTGAAAATCATGTCTCGATGGTGTGTCGTAAAGTATTCCTCAGTCTTAAATCTCTATATAAATTTAAAGATCTACTGGATGAAAATACAAAGAAAATGCTAGTCAACTCTTTGGTTTTGTCTCATTTTCATTATGTAGATGTCGCTTATGGACCTTGTTTGACGAATGAGGTTACAGAGAATGCAACACTTTTGCATCAGATTTATAACTAAAGTTCAACCCCGTTTTATGAAAAGCTAAACTTGTTCAAATTGAACGAGATAAGATTTGTTCATTTCATCTGTTTTATGTTCAATGTGATCAACTCTCATATAATGCAGGACACGAAAGAAAACCGGGCGGAGTCAATCAGTTTAGGAAGGTCAGCCAAAAAATCTCTTTAAACCAATGGTGTCCCGTCGTTCTTTAAATAATATGGCACTCCTTTTTGACTATACACACTTCAGATAATTAAAAATGTAACTATGCTTAATGAGCCTTTATCTAAATTTGTCTGTTTTATTTCGTATGCCGCACTTCTATATCTCTTTTAAGTTGTAAAAACGGCGAACTTTAAAATGATTTAATTTTGATTTTTCTTGATCGATTTACCTATAAATATATTTTTACTTGAGTTCTGTCATTAACGGTTCCCGGGCTACTGCCTACGTCCACTATGATTGGACCACCTAGTATAATGATACACGATTTATAAGTCCAAATTTTACAAGGGCAGCCAGCATTAGATCTAGTGAACGAGATTTATCAAAATTTTAATTTATGCAATTCGACTTTGGGCTACTCGGGTATGCCAAAAGTGGTCGTCTGTCTCCGTTTGTCATATTACTTTGTACAAGGACCGTCATTGTGAAGTACTATACATTGCATGCTGATGTTAAATGATGCTGATGTTTTTATGTCCTAAAAGTCTTAACTTTTGAGATACAAGATGGTAAAGTTTGAAAAGAAAACATTTTTTTTCATCCCAATTCTGATGCTATTGTAGATAACTGCATGAAATTTAATACACGTCTTCTATGCATAAAGGAGCATACGGATTTACCCAGGTTAATTACATATGCACGTCACTGGTAGAAGTTTCAAAAATTGATTGTTAATAAAAAATGCCCCTTTATGCATAAAAGACGTGTATCAAATTTCACACGGTTATTTATCTATAATAGCATCAGAATTAGGATTTTAAAAAAATGTTTTTTTAAAACCCTATTTCTCCAAAGTTAAGACTTTTAGGTTCATATTAAACTTTTTTCTTGAAAAGGTTCAAGAATCACCCCTCTTTAACATTAGCACGCAATTAGGAAACGCCCTGTATAGTACTTCACAATGACGCCCCCTGTACAAAGTAATATAACAGACGGAGACCAACGGTCACTTTTGGCATACCCGAATAGCCCAAAGTCGAACTGCATAAGTTAAAATGTTGATAAATCTTGTTCACTGGAATCAGTGCTGGCTCCCCTACTATAACTACATTGATGTGTTAATTTTGGAAAAATATGAGTTCTGCAGTTTTTCAAATATTAATTGCAATATTAGATATTTTTTGACACCCGGTATTGAACAGAAAATTAATTATTTTCAAGCAGTTTATTGACAGCTACTTTATGAACAATTTTACAAAATATGTGAAAAAAAAACTAAGCCATTTTTGAGGTTGACGGCTGTGATTCTAACGGTTCGATTCCTTCTAAATCGTTGTCTTCCTCTGAAAATGATGAGGTTTCGTCGTCACTACTTAAAGATCCCAGTGTGATAACTAAATCATCAATAACCGTTTCAATTTTGCCATCTACTTCGCACTATTTATCTTCAATAGAACGAACATGTTATAAAGATACGATTTCCAATTTTCAGCCGATATTGAGTCAATGGCTTCTAATGTTATTTTATTTAAATCTTTAATTGAAAGTTCACCGGTGTTGCGCTCTCGAATATATTTTTTTACTACTGCCCATGCAAGTTCAATAAGGTTGAGATCGCACATGTATGGAGGCAGCCTTAAAGGTGTATGACCAAGGTTACGTAAAAGACCGCCAATTATATACTTTTTTTCTCTAGGTTTGTTGGCTGATATTACTTCATATAATTGATATTTTCTCCATGTTGGATCACGTACAAGATTGTTCGATTTAGGCCACGATATCATATGAGCTTTTGTAGAGTATTTAGTTGGCACTTTATCTTCTACGTGAGAATGATAAGACGCATTATCCATTACCACGACTGATTTGGGAGGAATGTTAGGTAGAAGCTTCTCGAGCAACCACTTTTCAAAATTATCTCTATTCATCTGTCCATGATAGTCTCCAGTTGTTAGTCCCGAGCGAAAAACTAAAGCAGCACTGGGAACAAATCCGGCTTCTGAACCAGCATGAACTATAATAAAGCGACTACTAGAGCGGATTCCCTGAGCAACACCTGTAACATTTTCACTTTGCCAGCATTTGTTCACTGCCATTATCTACCCAGGTTTCGTCTAGATACACCATATTGCGTCCTTCTGGCCTATATTGCCTTACAGTTGATAGATATTTCACCCGCCAGAGAAAAATATTTGGTCTCTCAATGAGCAATTACCAGGAGATTTTAAAGGTGAAGTAGAACATGCGCGATCATTATGTTCAATTTAAATTTTTCTTACACTACTTTTCGAAACACCAGTGTAAAATACAACGCGTTCTGTTCGAATTTGAATTGGAATAGTCAAACTTATATTTTCACCTTCTCTAGTACAGGCCTCTATAACGCTCGCAATAACTTCTCGTGCACCACTTCGAATTGTTTTTCCTCTTTTGCTCGCCATCGTTACTCGAAATAATTCAAATTCAGCGCTACGCATTTTTTATATAAAAACAAATGCTCAAGATGTATAGGCGCCACTGGAAGTACTCTAGGCACATCCCAATTACAAGTGGACCAGTGCGAAATTTACTAAATCCTCGAATAATTTTCCGTGCCGCTTAGCTGGCGCACTTTAAAGGTAAAGCGGCAAACTGTTACAACAAATAAAATAACATAAAATTTATTTGCGTACACAAATTTTACTTTTCCTCTTGCTTAAGACTATGGCTATGAAATTATTTTAAGGACCGCCCGATTTTCTTTCGTGTCCCGCACTTTACTCCAAAGTAGTTAGCTGAAAAACTTATTAAAAGAAGCAATGTCCATGACAGACAGTCATCGGGAGTTTATGCTAACTTCGACATCCCCCGGCCTAGAACTGGAACTTTTCGAACAGGCTTCTCTTATCTTGCACCTTATGCCTACAACCAAATCACAAGACTATTGCCAAGCTTGACTTCTAAATCCAAGCTCACTGTGAAACGAACACTGAAGCAGAAGGTCAGACAAAAGTTTAAAAGCTTTTAATATGAATATGTTTTAATTATTGTTTTTTTTTTGTGTTTTTTTTTCCTCTTAATGTTTTCATCTATTTTGACATTTGGTGCCTGGTTGTTAATACCACTATCTAGTATACCCTGTCCTTTTGTGTAATATTGACTGTATTAATTTTTTATCTTTACACAATAAATGTTTTTTTTTAATTTTGAATTTTGAATCCAATACTAGTTTAGGTCTGGGATTATTGTAGTACCTAATCGAACGCCTAATATATTTAGTGCAATATCCGTTTGATTTTAAAGCTTCATTCAGTTTGCATCATGTATTGACAAAGCCCTAAACCTAAACCAAAATTTAAATATATATTCGTTTTTTGTAAAAAGTATGATCAAGGGTACTGTTCAGTGGCGGCTCGTGGATATACAAACGGGTGAAGCGCAGGTAGCCAGGTGGACAACGCTGCAGGTAAAAATTTCGACGCAGGGGAACATTTTTCGGGGTGCCACGCCCAAAATGGCTGTTTTTTCTAATCTATCTATGATGTTAATTATCCATAGCTTTGAACCGGTTTAATTAAGGGAAATAATATGAATTCATAAGATTTTAAGTATATTTTTTGTTCTTAAAAAACAGTTATGTATCTATATCTTAAAGTTAATTTCGATTTGATTCGATGGATGCAAACCTGCTTCCGAGCGCACTAATTTACATTAATTCTCTAACAAGCGAAGAGCGTCTGCAGCCTGCAGCAGTAATTTTATGCCGCTCCCATCTCCATTTCGCTTACGGATATTCACCACTGCGTTGCAATAGCAACTGCCACAGCAAATCTAAGCACGAAAGCCGGCGTGCGAGTTAAAGACGTTTTTAAAAATCAATTTTATTCTTAAAAACACACCGAATTTAACAAATTTGCTCAATTATGAGTTAACAGTTAAACGTTTACAGTAGGATTACTACAGAAGTGTCATCTGAATGAATATCACTTATATTTATAACATTTCGTTATCTTACATACGTGGTGGTAGAATATATGAAGTCAGCGGTTATGCAAAACGTAACTTCTCCACACCTAGAAGGGCATATAAACTATACTGTATAGTAAAACGGTCCAAAAACTTGTTTTATTGTAGTATATAGGGTTATTTAATAGTTTAGAATTTTCAATTTTTTGAAAGTTCTTCTTGTAAAGAGTCTATTTTGATATATTTTTTTTTATTTACTGGATACTAGTGAAAATTTTTGTTACTGCGATTTACTCAAATTACCTCTTTGTTACTACGTAACGGGTTTTTTGTATATGTATGTATATAGAGCGATATATTATTTAGACAATGACTTTGTTACTGTGTAACTGTTATTTTCTAGAAAAAGTTGTCTATCTATCGCATTAAAAGAAAAATAGTAGTAAAAAAAAAGAAAAAAAATCAATAGAACTGAAAAAATCACTTGAAAATCAAAAATTATCACTTACAATGCCAGAATTGTGAGAATCTTCATTGGTCCTTAGTCTAGCTGGATCGACGGTGTTTCTTCTCACCAGTTCCCACGTAGTTTTGGAGAGAATACCGTTGATGTTCAGTCACCGGGTCTTCCACAATGTAGTGGCCAGGAAACCTTTGATATGCAGTCACCGGACCTTCCTGGGACGTTTTGTAGTTCTAAGCTGTTTGTTCTGTTTTCTCGTCTTCTTGATTCTTTTCCAATTGGCTGCTTTTCTCCAACTGCTGCCTAAGATCGGCACTATATGCTTGGGGTTGAAAAGGGCTTATTGAAATTTTCGTGGGTTTTTTTTCCGAATAAATTCTTGAAAGAAACCGTAGTTCAATATACAGTTGCGCTACGTTTCAGAATTATCCTACCGACTGCGCCAGTTAAATGTCGGGCCGAAGGAAAGACGTTTTTAAAAATCAATTTTATGCTTAAAAACACACCGAATTTAACAAATTTGAATCAATTATGAGTTAACAGTCAAACGTTTACAGTCAGGACTACTACAGAAGTGTCCTCTGAATGAATATCACTTATATTTATAACATTTCGTTATCTTACATACGTGGTGGTAGAATATATGAAGTCAGCGGTTATGCAAAACATAACTTGCGGGAGTAGTCTGATACGGAATTTGTTACTGCTGCTCAAAGGGCAGCTCTTAAGAAATGGAGTTCAGCGCGCTACGTTTTTAAGTCATTATTATTTTTTGAATATATAACGCACTAGTTGTGATAAGAAATAATCGTATAATTTAGTAAATAATGTGAATTTATATAAAACATAATGCATTTTTATAATAAAAATATAGATTATAAAATGCTTAATATTTTAAAAATATTTATATTTTTAAATAAATTGATTGGAAAATGTAGGTGAAGCGGCGCTTCACCCGCGTCTCCTGGAGAGCCGCCACTGGAACCGTTTTTTTTTTGTACATCTCAAGGAAGAGAATGGATTGTTTTAGATGATCTAAAAATATAGTTAAATTTTATTCTTCATGAAGCCATATTACAAAAATAAATAAACCAGCAAAGTTGTAATAGAGCAGAGCTTAAAGCAGTTTCCTGCCAAGGAATTGCATATTCTGTTCCTGTGGTGACGTCAGTAGCGGCTATTCAGGTGAAGGAAAAATAAACAAGCAAACATGTAACTATATTTATTATATATCTCTTAAAATTTTAGTTTTTACATTCATTTATTCACTTAATTGGTAAAAAATAAACTGTACATCTCGAATAAATATTTTACTTGACCGTTGACGGCATGTCTTTTTAAAACTTTCAATCGAACTTTATTATAACAACTATAACAGTGGCGCAAACCGCTTTGACTTTGCTGGAGATGCTATGTTTAGTTTACGATTTACAGTTAAGGGAGAACTGCACGCAAAAAGTGAAAAACCTGCGACAAGGTCTAGTCGAGTTGAAAATAAGATGAAAAGGTACCTACGCATTAAAAAAAACTTCCTGCACGTGCAACCTCAAAAAAATGTGTTATGTATAGGTAATTTAAATTACATTTCGGTTAAAAATGGGTTCAAAAGGGTTCACGCGCTGCAGAAATACAAAGACATGAGTACGATTTACCATTTCAAATTTTGCAGTTACGTAGACAAAGGATCAATGTAAGGCGGTAAAGAGCCATTTTGTGAAAAAAAAATTATATGCGAAGGCATGTGCGTCAAAAAGTGGCCAAAAAATGGTCGAAAATGGACAAATCTACTTTTATTTTATAACTCTAGATTTGATTTTTTCATAAAAATTCGCCTTTAGCGCCCAACTATACATATTTCCCTATTAAAATCACATTGAAACTAATACATATCTCTTATAGTTTTAACATAATATTGCAGCGGCGGAAGGGTTGCAAATGATCCATATTCCTGCGTGCAGTCCCCCTTTAACTTAACTGTTTTGTGTTATATTTATTTATGGTGTTGTTACAACTTCAAATTCGAAGTTAGTAAATGTGATTGTTCAAGACTGGAATAAATTAAAAGACATTTTTGAATTTATTACAAACTGTGACAAATCTGATGAAAAATCAATCCGCCTTACGAAAGGATTTTTAGGTGAGATGAAAGATTTTGAATTCACGTTTCTGGCATTGGTGTTTAATCACATTTTCTCAATCACGGACATACTATTTGACGTTCTTCAAAAAAAAATCACTTGACATTCATTTTTGCATATCCAATATAAAACGCTGTCGTGAGGCGCTCTGTAAAAAAAGAAATAATCATTTTTTTAATACCATGTTTGATAAAGGAAATTCTATTACAGAAATAAATCATTACAAACGTGAGCTTGCTCTACCTGAAGAAATTAGGGCTAAGTATAGAACCCTTTTTTAAGAAATATTGGACCATATTTTAATGGAAATGACACTAAGATTTCAAGACCGTGAAAAACTTACATTTTCATGTTTGGTAGGTTCTGCTAAATTTTCCGACTGGCCTGTTTGAAAATTTGTTACAGTTATATGGGGAAATATTTTCAAAAACTCAACGACTTAAAAATGAGCTTGGTCTTATTTTTGCCAAGGAGAGTAATTGGAATATATCGCTGCAAGAGCAAGTGCAAAAAATTAATAAAAATAAATATATGTTTACCGAAGAATATAAATTGTTTTCCCTTATTTTGATAATACCGTCGACAAATGCTTTAGGGGAAAGAAGTTTTTCTTGCTTCAAATGTGTAAAAACTTATTTAAGAAATACAATATCTCAAGAAAGACTTACTTCTCTTGGCAATATTTCAATTCAAAATGAATTTCTGGAGGAGATTAGGGCAACTCATCCATTTTATGAGGATGTTATAAATAAATTTGCTGCTATGAAGGATAGGAGAATTGATTTAGTATACAAAATTTAGGTAAGTCGTAAAAATATATTCTACCCCCTCCACAAATAAAAAAAATCTGGAAAAAGAATTATTGCGATATTTTCTTTCTTCGTTTGCACTTCACTTACTTTTTCACCCGCGAGCCGTCACTGGGTGACGTCTATATTGGAGAAACTAGTCGATCTATATCCACTAGGCTTAAGGAACATGAACGATGTATTAGAAAGAAGAAAACTCTAGAATGTGCTGTATCTGAACACCAACATTCCACTGGACATGTCATAAATATAAAGGAAAGCAAATTTCTTGCATGGCTCTCGGAATTGAAATTTATAAGCATCCGAACAATTTTAATAGAGATACGGACTTCAGTCCACATCATACGTGGAAACCGATTGTTACACCGGGTCAAGGTTCGGTGAACACAAGTCGACTATAAATAGCCCACCTAGATCTCTCCGAGCTCATTCACTGTTCCGATCTCGTGAAGTAATGATCCCTGAAGATGCCTTGTACAATCGAAGGCGAAACGTAGGAAAGTGATTTCATTTAGACATGGTCTAATCTCAAGAATCATGATTTCTTTATTGATCACTATGGGTCCATTCCTATCAAGAAGGATGCCAGAACTTTTGGCATTTTCGGGAAACAACACGAAGATGCTATTTTGCCAACAAGGCTTTTTTATATAAAATTTTTCTATAGCTGTTTAATTGGCGTTTAGAGATTTGAATCCACCCGAACTGAATTTTTGGCTTCGAACTTGAATTCAAGCATTTTTTTTTCAATGGAGCAAATTTCCTTTTTCGGACTGTGCCAGCAACAGACGCGACTTTTAAACGAAAATTATTGTATGGAAAATGTGTGTGGGAAGTATTATTCAGGCATAAATTGAGCACTCGGAGAGAATGGTTTTTGCCGAAAGCCAAATTTCCTTTCCGGAAAAGCAGATATTTTATTTAGTTCAGTGAGCAATGTATCCGTATTATGAAAAGTCGCTTTTGTATTTCCGTTCAGTACAATGAAAATAAATGACTGCAGTAATATCAAAAATGTGTTTGAGGTTTACAGAACAAAGTAAATAATTAAAATACTGGCCATTTTATTGTTGTGTTTGAATTTTACATATTTTTTGAAATGCATAATAATTTTTTTACTGTTAAATTCCAAATAAAGCCTTTTACTATAATAAGTCTAGGAAGCAAATGTAGTTACCAGATATGATAACAAGTTACAGGCAACCGATGTGCAGCAGACGCGAGGGAACAAAAATGTTGATGGAGAAGCAAAAAGGAGATCATAGCCATTAAAGGACTGTAATGTAATTTTAGTTAACAAATAGAAAAGTGTTTATTAATGACGTTGATAAGACAAATAAACTGCTCCCTAAAAGTTAGGGAAATTAAAATTCTCATTTTTAACATGTCATAATGTTTATGATATTGAATATACTGGGTGAAGCGAGACAGCGCTAAAAAGGCCAGATTTTCGACTCTATAATGGTCGGTTAAGAACGTCTTTGGACGAGCATTTGTCAATTATACAGAGTATAAAAGAGAGTGTGGGAAAACCCTAAAAAAAAATATAGAGCCCTATCGTCGTTTTAACGAAACTGGCTCAGTACTCGAGCGCCGAAGAAGAGGTCGTCCCAAAAAAAGCAAATCCAAGGGAAGATCGACTAATTACGTTAAGCGCAAGAAGACAACCAAACCAACAAAAATTGCCTACCTGCAGACATTTTTCTCAAGATTTTTTTAACGCAACAGGAACCTCTCTCTACTGATTTCATAAGAAAAAGGTTAGGTGATATAAATTTAAAATTAAGGCGTCTTTTGCGCCGAGTTCCACTTACCACTGCATATGCAACAACGGTCGGAATGGGCTAGGGCACCCATTATGAATCCAGGTATGCGAGATTTTCGAATAGTCGTAGAATACGTGTGTGCATTTTGCCAGGGGTACCACGTAATAGGCGTACATTATAAAAAGTTTATCCATACCGTAGAGGATCAATAATGGTTTGGGGAGGCATATGTTTTAACAGCCACATCAATCTTTATGTATATGATGGAAATATGAACGGTGAACAGTACAGACAGCAGGTCATAAACAACGTCTTGCCGAATTTTCACTCTGCTATGGGATATGGGTTTTTGTTTCTATACTACAATGCAAGACCTCACAAGGCTGCTATTGTCTTGAACGATCTAGAAGAAAATGACGTTCCCCACCTTTGACCGGATAGATGGATTGGTCGTTGGGGTCCGACCGAATGGCCAGCTCGCTCGCCAGATCTTACACCCCTCGTTTAAATTACGTCAATGGGGCTATGTGAAATCTCAAGTTTTCAAAATGGCTCCGGATTCTCTGGATGAACTGCATGAACGTATCATCGACGTGTGTGCAGAAATAAATCCTAAAACCTTCCGTTATGGTGGTGGAGGTGCAAAGCGGACATTTACAACATCTTTCAAAATGAAAATTTCACGTTTTTTTTTTACTTGTTTCAGTTTTTTAATATTCGTTTCTATTAATTGTTATACTGTTTTAATAGAATATTTACCATTTGAAACATTGTTATTGGCATTCGTTGAGAACTACTGAATAAAATGTTTTCAAAATCGGGGATTGAATTTGGAATACAAAAACCTTTAAAACGATGTTTCACTCGACCCTCCTCCCATAAAAAAGAGTTTCGAAACTGCCCTCAGGTGTCTTCTGGACACTTAAATATCCTGGGATATTTTAGGGGCGACCTTGACCTGCTGTGTCTGTCCCCCGCTTCCTACGCGCCTAATAGGCAGTTAAACTAAGTGTATGCTGCTTAGGCCGCCCTCGTCGAGGGAGTTTGGATGAACAATACAAAATTGGACAGAAAACTGCACTTTTCGCCGAAATTAAATATCTCAAAAGTATCCAGTTTCCATAAATATGACCAAGCTGTTGCCACTGTC
The DNA here is from genome assembly GCA_030620095.1 of Kuschelorhynchus macadamiae. Classification (NCBI taxonomy): domain Eukaryota; kingdom Metazoa; phylum Arthropoda; class Insecta; order Coleoptera; family Curculionidae; genus Kuschelorhynchus; species Kuschelorhynchus macadamiae. The sequence continues at coordinate 296,480 of JAUTXW010001603.1, forward strand.
AGTGGTAAATAAGTATATATTTAAATAAATCTGATTTAATCTTGTTGCCTTAAAAATAATTCTTTGGGTATTTTTGAGATTGGCAGGATAAAATATAGATTTTTTTGGGCGGTAACAATTTAGGGGAGTAATACTTACAGTTCCCCAATTTAGTAAGATCTCCATTAGAAAATCTATTGTCTTTTCATAATTAATACGTATGGTAAATGCCTATATTTGTCCAAACCAGGAATTTCTTTTCTGTATCAGCTGGAGCCCCAAAGCATAATGTGTGTAATTGGGTATAGGATGATGCATTTTTCTGTATTCAGGCCGAGATATAATTTTTTTGTGTTACTTTTTCCGTAAAACTAATGTTTAGCAAACGACAGTAAAAATATCAGTACATATTTTTTAAATTAAATTGTTTTAAACACGCTGCGATAATTGTCATTGGCTTAGATTTGTTACAGATAATTTTTTTTTCTCGTATCTATGCTCTTTTAGAATTGTCTTTGCTTTTGTAGCTCTCGGCAGGGCTAAATAGTCCGAAATAACATCTATTACTTGAAATTAAAAGATGCCCCAATATTCAGTCTTGTACAACACTCTTTCCTTCAAATAGCCCCATAGCAAGAAATCCAATAGTGTGCGGTCTGGAGACCTTGGTGGCCATTCAATGGGACCCCGTCGACCTATCCACTGATTTGGAGAAATTTCCTCCAAGTACCTTCGATTATGTATACAATATTTATTTATTACACCAGCCAGCCCACAGATTAACTGGGGATGATGTATATCCATTGTGGCTTTTGATCAGACCAGAATCAATAATTGCTATTGATCATTCCATTTAAATAAAATGTGGCCTCATCAAAAAAGATAATATTTTGAAAAAAATATGTTATTTTCATTCTATCTTAATATTATATCTTCAAGAAGTTCCTGTACAACATGCACTTTATAGGCGTGTTACTTCTGGTTCTCTAATAATCGCAGTGCAGAAGCTCTACTGACATCGTTATTTAGCGCTAAGATATTAGTTAAAGAATCTGCACTTTCTTTCACTGATAGGAGTATATAAAGTTTTTTGTCTTCAGTTAAAGGGGGTGATCGGCCTATTTTAGGAAAATCTCCAATTGTCTCATGGTTTTCAAAATCCTACTCACACTTGACAGCGTTTATCAGTCCTCTCAACATAATTCAATGAAATTGAAATTCCAAGGTCACTGGATAGGTTGACGGGGTCCAATAATTGATGGTAATCAAAGTCCTTCCGCATTACACCATTAGGATCTACTTTGATAGTTGATTTTAATTAAGAACTTATATGGACTCGGTTTGCTGTAAGGAAATGAGCATAGACCTAATTTGTTTCTAGTATCGCATTCAGTTTTAGAAAACCTTCTCATAGAGCTGGGGGCTAGGTTGCCGTTGTTGGGATGCCTACAAGTTACAAAGGGATGAACAACATTTAAACCACTTCACGAGTTATAACGTTTTTATATAAAACTCTTATTGCTGCGTAGTTGCAACAAAGACGGATTTGGGAGATATTCCTATGGAGGGTAACAACTTGCAAATAAACCGCGGAGCAAAAAAAGTCTTCACCTGCATATATCTAAAACATTTTAAAATTTAACGTCCTCGCGAATAAGTCAGCTAGCAAAAAAAAAGGTATTCACCTTTTTTTGCTTGCGTTTAGGAATATTTTCACAATCGATAGTTGTCGGATAACTATCTGTATTATTGGATATTTGTAGATACTTATCGGATAACTCTCGATATATCGATATTTTTTTATTTATCTATTGATATTCGATACGTCGATAATCTATCGATAAAGTGCCCTTCCCTACTGGGGACGGCTATGGAGCGGTTCAAAAGTTAAAGAAGGACTACCCTTAGAGTAAGAATTAAAGTAGAGATCGCAATTCATTCATATATCACCGTGGCCATTTGTTGACGAATGTCAGTGACGGCGTCAGTTTTCACTTCCCGCATAAGGAAATATCATTAATGGTGAAAAAATTACCGTTCCGGGTTTTTACAGATCTTCATGTTTTTCCATTACTGTCGGTCAGTCGCTCTCTTCCAGTATAGCTAAAAAATCCACTTACTCGATTAACTTTAATTTTATTTCATTTTCCACAAAAATTACGTCTGATATAAAAAAAATGGTAAAATATTGGTATGAATTCAATATGGCGAAACAAAATGACGACCTGTTAAAATATTTGATGTACGAAAATGAAGAAATGGGCCATACTTCATTATCGTTCAAAAAGAACGATTCTTACCTATTCCTTAATGAGGAAAATAGGTAGTTTTACAAATTTCAAAGAAATAATCGTTCTTTACTTCACTATCTAAAATCAAACCATTAAGTTAAGTAAGTTTAAAAGGAATTTTTTTAGTTATATATTATTAAACTTTAGTTTAATAATTAGTTTTGTAATTAGCAGTAGCACTTATATACAAATTGTCCCAACTCAAGTGAAAAATTAAAAAAGGCTCGAAATTATCCGAAACTTTATTATTTCTCCAGATTTCCTCCAAAATCTAGTAAATTTCGAAATCTAAGTACGTTTTTTTGAGCGTGAGACGCCCTTTGACTATTTTAATATAGTATAAATATGTTCTATAATTATTTTAATTCTCTGATAGGAAAAACAATCGTAATCGTCAAAAAAATCACCTCAGAGTCTTTCTTCTATCATTTTGCTTCTGAGGATTCTCACATGACCCCCGACGAAATAAATGTTCTATTATACTGAACAGGATTGGTCAATACGTCATGTGACCCAAAATAAGTGATCAAGGTATCTTCCATTAGACATAACAAGTCCCCTGGAAAAGGAAATCTGGCTGTTTAGTTAATGATTAAAAGACAATTCCAAACTTAAGGGCCCATTTTTTTACAAACTCATATTGCCGCACCATAGTTAAGTCAACTAAAGCTCCTAGTTTCGCAATGTCCAAGATAAAGTAAATAAAACTTATTTATTAAATATATAAAAAAATCAATGTTCTTCTAATGTCTCCGCACGCTGCTTCTTGAAGTAAGGCAACATATAATTAGAAAATTTGAACCGTATTAACAATTACACAATAATACATTAAAACACATGCAGTAGTGAATCTAAGAAAAGCTTGGTACTTAATGACAATTTTAATACAATTAATTTCTGAGTTAAAACATTTTTCAGCAAATTAATGTCTTTAATGTTAAAGTTTTTTTGTAGTTCCACGACCCGCTATTGGTTTTTAAGCCAGGCCGGTCACGTGACCCTGTAACAATCTTTACTGTAGCCTATTATACTTTTTTACTATAAGGATCAGTTGTTAATGAAAGTGGGATGGTCTAATACGATAGTGGGATGGTCTAATACGTATAGTTGTCTTTCGGGGTTGCCATATCTAACTAAAACTCTTGTTACTGGTGTAATCTGATCCGAGGCTTTGGGTATTTTAACTTTTATTTTACTATTTTGCAATAAAAGTAATTTCTTTATACTGCTTAGAAACTAATACTGGAAAAACATTACAATTTTTTGTATGAACATTTTATTGCATCATGTTTAAACATATTCACCGTAATATAAATTGGTATAAACATTAGAGTTTCTGGCTAGGCTTGGCATCGTCGTACCATCGACATTATACTGTGAGGTAATTTTGGCAGTGGTTAAATATATAAATAATGAATTCTATTGTTATTCTTACTCTAAAGGACTACCCACTTTATATCCTCACTGTACAAAAAAAACTTAAAGCCAGTTTCTACAACTAGATAACGTTTATTTACAAAAGAATATGTACAAACAATAAAATTAACAATATTGTCTTAGTTCTCCAGATCATCAGTCGACTCTCCGGTCTCCAACGTCACCCTGTGCTCCCCCCTCTTCTTGTTTTTCCTCTTCCTCCTGTTAATGACGCCATCGGGTTCATCCATCATCCTGACTATGAGCATTTGGTCGGAGGTATCGAGCGGAGCGACAGAAATGTCGCGGACGGCCCTGAATTTTCCGCAATTGTTCAGGTGTTCGTTTTCCAGTCGGAAAAAGTTCCAGATAAATCTCCTGGAAAATGACAATAAATCAGGAAAAGCAACACAAACGTCGCAATAAATGAGTATCACGTGAAATTTATTACTGTTAGAATTGTAGTGTGTGTGGATCTAACAGCGGAAAATGAGCAGTATATTCAGCATACAAGCAATTGTCTATTTTTCATTTTCAGAAAATGAAAATTACTCATAAAAGTAATAGTACGAGTTCATATATATTTTTAAAATACCGTTTCACAAATAAATTACCGCGCATAATTATCTGCTTTTCGATTTTTACTTTCCTCGTAAAAGGGAATTGTAATCTTGAAAAAATGTTTCTCAGAGATTTTTTCAGATTTTCACGTTTCAGGATCTCTAGATGCCGTTTTCTCAATTCCGTCGGTCTGTCTGTCTGTTCGCGACATTGTGGTATAAGGATCAACTAGTAAAATTCTAAGGCCTTTAAACTCTAATAGGTTACACTACGCGCGGGGTTCTGGGCAAGGGGAATGTGCGATGCGGTAAAGTAAAGTAAAGTAAAGGTAAGTGACGTAGTCGGGCGACCCCAGGACCCCAGTTCGTTCGTATGAACAGCATGCGTTTACATGAGATTTTGAAGGGTTTTGTTGATTTAGAGCGATTTTTATAACTAATTATTAAATAATAAAGTATAAATTCATTGAATTTTGGTTTACTAACGACTAGGTAAGGTATCTTTGTTTTTTTTTATAATAGATTGTAGGTATAATAGGACTATATTATTAACATTAATATACTTGCTAGATTTTTTGTTGATGCAAATGTAATGATATAATACTTTGTTTTGTTTCTAGATCTACATCTAAGCAAAAAGTGTTGCTGGAATGCGATGTACAGGGTGTCCAATTTTGATTGTAAATGCAAGGTATCTCCGTTATTTGCAAATATTTAGGGTTGAGGTTTTGGCGACACCATGCCACTTTTTTGTCAAACTCAAGCTGCCGTAATCAGATTTTCCATAGCCCGCCTCGTTTCTGAGATACAGGGCCAAATTGAAAAAATTGCATTTTGGGACACCACTCGTATCTCGGTTATCTTTTAACGTATCGAAAAGGTAAAAACCGGCTCTTATAGAGTTTTTTACGTAGAATCCAGTGGCGTAGACAAATTTTTACTCGGGGCTGTCGTTTTTGATACATGACCCAAAGTCACGTTTTTTTAAATGGGACACTCTGTATATTTTTACGGAGTCCTATTCGTCTTATTGTGAGCTTTTCAAAAATATATAGTTATCTATACTTATTTTAAAAAATAAGGCTGCAATTTAGGTTTGTAATAATATCTATCTATATTTTTCACAGTAAGCCATGGACTGATTGTCAAAAATGGCTTTGTCACTGCTTTGTCATAAAGTAAATGACGTTTTGATGTTAATACTAATAGACGTGTTAAATTAGTCGCTCTGATTATTACTTTTTAACAAATAGCTGCAAATCAATTATTTGAAAACTTTGAGCAATATGATACGCTGACCTGTTTCCTAGAGAGTCATGAAAATATAAACGCTGCTTCTGAGCTTTATTTCATTAGGTAATGTTTTATTTTTATAATTATTATTGCAATCTTTTTTAAAACTGAAACTTTTATTATATAGATATCCGGAAAGGAGAGAGAAAATTAATATCCTATAGGCTGAAATCGAATTTAATAAATTTTGGCTCTTTCAGAAAGCCCAGATCAAAGAAATATAACAAAGAGAATCGTGAGGCTGATGAAATGAACGTCTTAGCAAGTGTAAACGCCTGTAACGTCCTGTAGAAAAATAGAGAATGAAGTGGGTGTAATCAAGTCTCGGGTTCAAACGATTTTAAAGAAACATAAGTATAAACCTTATAAAGTCAGAGTTGTGCAAAATCTACATCCTGGAGATGCAGAACGACGTATTGATTTTTGCCAGTGGTATTTACAAAAAATTAATACTAATCAAAATTTTGGAAGGGCGGTTATATGGTCCGACGAATCGTATATAAATAGTGCTAGAATATTTAATAGGCACAATACGAGACACTGGTCACCTGAGAATCAACATTTGATATTTCCACGCGAGCAACAAGGAAGATTTGGCTTTAATGTCGCTTGTTTCGTACTAGGAACCAAAATAAAATTTCATATTTTTGAAGGAGGTCTCACTGCTAATCGCTACCTTGAAATTTTGCAAAATATATTGCCAGAAATCATAGAAGATGTCCCTTTAGCACATGTGAATCAAACATATTTCCAACAAGAGAGCTCCAGCACATAACTCCCAAATTGTGAGGCGGTATTTAGAAGAGATCTTCCCCGAACGCTGGATTGGAACGCACGGACCTGTCCGATGACCTCCTAGGTCGCCTGACCTGTCCATATTGGACTTCTTTTTATGGGGTCACCTAAAAAATTTAATTTTTCGTACCCGACATAACACAGTCCAAGACCTGCGTAACACCACTGAGCAGGCATTTTTAGCAGTTCTTTTAAACATGGCTAATTACGAAAAATAGATATACTTAATACACAGGGTGTCCCGAATTGCAGTGTCCAAACTTTAACAGCGCATTCTGCATTCAAAATAAGCCCTAATTTTCTATATAAACATATATCGGCAAATGCTTCGTTTTCGAAATACAGGGTGTTAAAGTTTTAAGAAAAAAATTGTTATTTAGTCATAACTTTTTTAGTACTTGAGATATTGTTATTAAATTTGGTAAACAGCATTTGAGTAACAAAAGGCATTTTTTGATTTGAAATATTTTTTAATTCTTTATCAGTGGCGTCCGTACAGGATTTTTTATTGAATATTCTTGAAGAAAAAATGGTACGCTACTGCTTTTTCTGAAAACAAAAATTATTCCTAAAATCCTCACTCAGTTTGGAGCAAATTTGATCCCTTGCCTTTTTTTCGTGCGATGCAAGGATTTCGAGTTAAAAACTAAAAACTATTTTTATGTATGGCGTAGTTAAAATTTCCATTATTGTTAATTATTTCAGTGGCAAAACCTTTAACATCTTGGTATGCCATGATTGCATTTTTGTGACAATTTAACAATTGCTAGTTTCGTCTTTAAAGTATGACATTTGAGTTTTTAGAGTAACTAGTGATTTCAAAATGGTGTTATTCAGTAACTTTGAGTATGCTGATATTCATTTCGTTTATGGTTTCTGTAATGGAAATGCAAATGCAGCAGTACGGGAATACCAATAAAGATTTCCAAATAGAAGATTACCTTGCAAACAAGTTTTCATTAAAACGCATTTAAGATTTAGGAATTTTGGACTCAAAAAGAATCCGAGAAACGAAGGTAGGAGAAATGAACAATATCGAAACGTAATTTTAAATAAGTTTGACAACGATAGGATATTAATCCTACGAAGAGCAGCTCATAATTACAACGCAGTTTTTGTTTCTTAAAATAAGGTTCATCGCGTTTTGAGGAAAGATCACAGGAAACCATTTCAGATACAGCCAGTTCAAAACTTACAACCTGGTGATGCCGAAAAACGCGTCAGTTTTTGCAATTGGTTTTGCACTTGTAAATCGTTAGTGGTTAAATAATAATTATCCAGAACGGTGGATTGGACGATTAGGAGCTACAGCCTGGCCACCACGTTCCCCTGACCTCACACCTGTCGACTTCTTTGTGTGGGGTTATTTGAAAAATTTAGTTTATTCCAGACCAGTTCATACAAGAGAAGAACTGATTCTAAGGATAGAGCAAGCCTGTGAAACTTTGCGAGCCAATACGAATTTTATACGTCATGCCACTGACACAGTTAAGAGCAGATGCCGAAAATGTGTCGAAGCTAGAGAAGCTCATTTTGAGCAATTATTGTGAATTTTAAGGCCCACATTAATCCTTAATGATATTTAAAGTGCTCTATAAATTTTTTTCACGATCTAAGTTAATAAAAGTTATGAACTCTAGTTTTTGTAAAATTAATTACGAACTTAGTTAATAAAGAATAGTTTCTGTAAAATGAAGTATCACCTTCAAAATTGAATTAATTCTAATTACCGTTTTACAAAATGAATCGACGATTTTAGAATTATAAACTCATCTCTCATACTTTAAAGACGAACCTAGCAATTGTTCAGTTATTAAAAAAATGCAGTCATGGCATACCAAGAGTCGACAATGAAGGAATGATGGTAAGTACCAAGGACATTAGATTTTAATAGGTTGCCTGCTAACATCTCTCCTTGATAACCCAAACATAATGCAAATCTGTCAAGAGTTGTCAAGCTTTTATTTTAGAAACCCTACATACGTTGTTCAGAAATTATAAACTCACCCGGAATGCATGAAATAAATATCGGAAACCAAATAATTTTAAAAACTTGCTGTTACAATCCCACCTTAAAGGTTTTGCTACTGAAATTAACAATAATGGAAATTTTAACTATGTCATACAAAAAAATGGTTTTTAGTTTTTTACTCGAAATCCTTACACCGCACGAAAAAAAGACAAGGGATCAAATTTGCTCCAAACTGAGTGGGGATTTTAGGAATGATTTTTGTTTTCAGAAAAAGCAGTAGAGTACCATTTTTTCTTCAAGAATATTCAATAAAAAATCCCGTACGGACGCCATTGATGAAAAATTAAAAAATATTTCAAATCAAAAAATGCCTTTTGTTACTCCAAGGCTGTTTACCAAATTTAATAACAATATCTCAAGTAATAAAAAAATTATGATTAAAAAACAATTTTTTTCTTAAAACTTTAATAACCTGTATTTCGAAAACGAAGCATTTGCCGATATATGTTTATATAGAAAATTAGGGCTTATTTTGAATGCAGAATGCGCTGTTAAAGTTTGGACACTGCAATTCGGGACACCCTGTATTCTTAAAAACTTAAACTGTACCTCATTTTTAAAATAAGCATAAATAACTATATATTTTTGAAAAGCTCATAACAAGCCGAATAGGACTACGTAAAAATATACAGGGTGTCCCATTTAAAAAAAAACTTGTAACTTTGGGTCATGTATCAAAAACGACGGCCCCGAGTAAAAATCTGTCCACGCCACTGGAGTCTACGTAAAAAACTCTATAAAGCCAGTTTTTACCTTTTCGATACGTTAAAAGATAACCGGGATACGAGGGGTGTCCCAAAATGCAATTGTTTCAATTTGGCCCTGTATCTCCGAAACGAGGCGGCCTATGGAAAATCTGATTACGGCAGTTTGAGTGTGACAAAAAAGTGGCACGGTGTCGCGAAAACCTCAACCCTAAATATTTGCAAATAACGGAGATACCTTGCATTTACAACCAAAATTGGACACCCTGTACAGTTGGTGTTTGCCATAATAGCAGAATAAATTCTAATAAATCTGGCAATCAGATTTCATTTTATACATTTCCCAAAAAAAAGGAGCAATGTTCTTTAAAAACATATATGAGAAAAACAAACATTATTTTACAACTATACATATATAAGTAAAAAATCTATAGTGTATCTTACTGCAGTTAAAATAGATATTAAAACACAGTAAGCATATAAAAAAAAGAAAAGACACAATGTACGTAGGACAACACGGTTAAACAACAATGACTTAAATAGGGATAAAATAAATTAAGATTAAAATTAAGTTTTAATAGCAGGCATTACTCGAGGCATTAGCATACTTACATACAAATGCCATTTACGGTGTAAATGAAAAAATGAAAATGAAATATATTACGAAATAGGATTCCTATTTAAATAAAATATTTAAACACATCTAAAATATTGTGAGTAGTTAACAATATAAAATAAGTATCACAATTTGTACAATAATCACATAATAGATAAAAAAGAGAAAAAATATTTATATATACAATAGCTGGCAACAAAAATTAAAAATTACATCTAAAAACACATTAAAAAAAAGCAAGTACAGGGTGTTCGCAGTTAAATGGACCCCCCCCTTAACTTTTTAATTTGACGTTTGACAAAAAAAATGTCAAATATAAAAGTTTTATAATTCAATGTGAATTTTTTTAAAAACCTCTTTCCATATGTAACAGAAAAACTTTCCTATTTTAAATACCTACCCCATTTTTTTATTGGATTTTTAAAATCTCCTAAAAATTCCAGACATATTTTATATAGCATACCCTACAGCTAAATTTAACCCATAAAAAGATATTACTGTCAGAAAATTCTCATTTACTTGTGACGCGTATTTTAAATTATACGTGAAAAATAGCTGGTATCATTTCATATTGAAACCAATATAGTAAATAAAAAGACAATTTGTCAAAAAACGTTAAAACTTTAAACATGGTTTATTTGGAAGAAGAAAAACAAATTGTGTCTTTATATAAGAACAATAAAAACAAATATATTGAATATATAGTTCTTTGGCGTAGACGCGCGCCCTTTAAATACGTTTAAACGTATTTATGAAGTGGTTATTAGTCTTTAAAAAGACGAAAAAGGACTGTAAATATGAACATATGAAAGATTACCTTTTATATTTTCAAATGTATTTTTACAAACTTATTATTATTATTATCAAAATTATTTTATTCTGCTAGAATACCCTGCTAATTCGAGACCGAAAGAGTTCCACAAAAGTGTTGGAAAAATTCACAAAACATTAAAAAAATATAATGCCATTTAAACTGACAAAAAAATAAAATCTATTGTTTAATTGAAAACCAATTTTTTTTAAAGTAAGCTGTTAACATCATGTCAGAAAAATTTACATCATTGGGAAAGGTTTTTTGAAATAAAGTATCGCCAATCTGTAAATGTATGGTGTGGCATAAAGAACAATAGAGTTCTTGGGCCTATATTTATTGACCATTCACTTACTGGAAATGCATACTTTGATATGCTTAATAACGATATTCCTACCATTGAATGTAATTTTTAAATAACACAACGTAAGGATGGTAACAAGATTTAAATGGACAGTATGGAACGTGGATTGGAAAACATGGGACAATTAAGTGGCCTCCAAATAGTTAACTCCGCTAGACACATTTTTATGGGGATATTTAAAAAATTACATTTACGTGGGCGGCCTTACCAATGTTAATTTATTAAAAGAACAAATACAAAATGGTATAGACACTATAAATATGAATCAAAATTGGTTAGTAAAAGCTTTGAATAAATTAAAAAAGGGATACCGCCTATGTGTCGAGATGAATGGAGGCCATCTCCAGCACCTTATGGAATTCCAGTAGTTAATAATATAATAATAATTAATATTATAATAATAATTAATAATTAATATAATAATAATTAATAATTAATATAATAATAATTTTCTGTTAATACCTGTTAATTCTTTGTTGTTTGAATAGAAAAAATCTGGCTATGGGTTAAATTTAGGTGTAGGGTATGCTATATAAAATATGTCTGGAATTTTTAGGAGAATTTAAAAATCCAATAAAAAAATGGGGTAGGTATTTAAAATAGGAAAGTTGACCTTTTAAACTGTACATATAAAGATTTATCAATTATAAACTTTTATATTTGACATTTTTTTGTCAAACGTCAAATTAAAAATTCGTTTACCTGTACAAATCCAAAATATTCTCACAAACTTCAATTTTTAACTTGTAATTTTCAGTCTTTGTCAGCTGGCAATTGGTTAAACTCATTCAACCCTTTGTAAAACAAAGAAGTCATTGTTGATGTTTTTGTAGCCCTTATTGGGTAAAAGTGGTTATTACTACGTGTAGCATATGAATGAATTTCCCCTCTTAAAATAACAAACTGATCAAAGTAAGTTCATTGCTTTTGTTTTAAAAATAAATGCATAAAAAAATAAAATCTTTGTTTAATTGAAAACCAATTTAAAGCTGTTAACATCATGTCAGTGGGAGTATATCGGTCGCATCGCAAAATAACTCTCATTCCTCTGTTAAATAACACCTGAAGAGACTGACTAGATCTCTTATCAGTTAAATATAACACAGTAGTCAAAATGGGGTTGAATAATAGTTTTAAAGACAGTAAGTCTTGCAAACAGTGAAAAAAGCTTTGAAATTCTGGAAAAAAAGAATAATTTCTTGGCAATCTTCTTATCACTACAGTGTCCTTTTAAATAAAGATTTATCAATTATAAAGCCAAGAACAAATTTACCCATTCAATATTCTCACCTTCAATTTTTAACTTGTAATTTTCATGTTGATCTTACTAAATACTGCCAACAATCATTTATATATATTATGAATAGTAAAGATTCACTCTCATAATAACACTACCACTACAGGATATGAGTATATCATCTGCAAACAAATTTATGAACTCAACTCCGTATTCATTTAGGATGTCAGATGACCTACTCTTTCCTAACTTAACATTTTGGGTTCGGTTTGACAAATAGTCAGAAAACCATTTTAAAACCTTACCTCTAATACCATAGTACTGGAGCTTCTTTAATAATATAGCCCTATCTATTGTCTCAAAGGCTCTTCGCAGATCTAAAAATAGAGCTACAATAAACACATTCTTTTTAATTAAGTACTTCCAATTTGTTACAGTAAGCTGAATTGCTGTTTCACATGAGTGACCTCTACGGAAGCCAGATTGATTTCCAAGGAAGAGATTGTTTTCGTTAAAGTAATCAATTAACTGGTCATAAACAGCCATCTCTAGAACATTTTCTAAACAAGGTAATGTGTTTACTGATCTGAAATTTGTTACGTTTCTTACTTCCCCTTTACCGAAAGGGGGAAACTTTCGGTATGGGCGTGACAGTGCTCGTCTTTAAGCTTTTAGGAAACTGGCCATGTTCAAGAGACGTATTCACAAAATTCAATATCCTACACCCTATCGTGAAAAAAGTTTCCTTCAAAAATTTTGAATTCAGAACATTATTTGGATTATTGCACGTTTTAATTGACAGAATTATTTGTGTTAACTTACATATTGTTAAGGGCTGAAATTCAATAAGCTGACAAGTTATTGGAGGCAATTGAACACAGGACCATTCACCAGGAACCTTAATACTACTGGCTATATCACTAACGCTATTTACAAAATAAAAATTCAACATACAAACAGCCTGGCTTTCACTTACAGCTGACACTTTTTCACTTTCATTTCCAAAATTGATATCCAAAAAGGACACCTGCTCATCTCTTTTTTTAAGTAGATTTTTCAAATATTTCCACATTTCCTTACAGTTACCTTTATTTTGATCAATCTTGCTTTCATAAAATTCAGTTTTTTTGTGTTTCAACAAATTGACAAAAGTATTGCGCTGCTTAACACCATTACTACAGTTTTGATATAATTTATATGCCCTATCACGTTCGTTTGCTCTAGCTCTTAACTCTCTATCAAACCAAGGAACATTAACATTCTTTATGTTTATTTCTCTTAGAGGATTCTACAAATGAACTACATTTTCACATTGTGTATAAAGATTATCATATCACATCAACATTGCAACTATTACTATTAAAATTACATTTTATCAATTTTAAATTAATTTCATTAAAATTTTGTTGGTTTATACATCTTGATAAAATTATGTTACTATTATCACTGTCTGGTCTATTTAACCTATTTCCTATATTTACACCTATCATAGAATGGTCAGTGATTTTGGGTGTTTCAAATACATATGCTTTAACATTATCAACATTTGTTAATACATAATCAATTAAGGTACTGCTATTGTTACAACTTCTAGTACATTCTTTAACCGTTTGTTCCATGCCTAGCATTTCGAAAATATATTTTAATTTTCTCACATACATATTTCCTTTATCATCATAGTTGATGTTAAAGTCACCAAACACCACACATTTTTCATGCACAGACACATTATCTTCAAGAATTTCACCATACCTTTGTAGAAAGTAAGCCAAACTGCTACTGGGAGACCGATACAGACCTCCAATCCTCCATTTCACGCCATTGATATTCACAACTACAAATTGGCACCAGAAATTACCATCTTCAACATATCTCCTCCAGTGTAACGATTATTGGAATCTCATCGTATTAGGTTATAGCCATACACATCCAATTCAATACTGTCCATTTCCTCTGTGGTTCTCGGCTCACTCAGCAAAACTATTCCTGGCTATTTGTCAAACATTTCCTGAACTATTTGATCCCTACTTGCTATAAAACTTTGTGCATTTATATACAGAATTTCGCATGCTTCTACTTTGGGTTCTAGTTCTTCCTGTAATATCTGGGGCCAATCTTTGCAACTGATAAATGGGGGCCAAAAATCTGCACTCTCCAGGTCATTACTATATTTGCACTCTATTCCTACCTTAAAAGATTTGGTATTTCATTTGACTTACTAAAATTGGCTCAGTATCAGTCATGTTTGCCTTCTCTCTGATATACATTATTACGGCCTGACATGTTGATTTATTTGATGCCTGACTGATAAAATACCACTTCTTATTGGGAACTCCCGTAAGCTGTTCACCAACATCAGCACTACCTCTGTTTGATGTATCACCCTGAACTCCACAAAATACCTCATATGTTTGCTTAGGTGTAATTGGAACACTTGTTTGCTGTTTATTTCTGCTTGAATCTATGATAGAAGTGCTACTTGTTAAAGCAGAGTCCTGACCTGACTTAATGTTATCTGGTCATCTTGGCTTTTCGATTTGGAACTGCCTTCAGCTTCATTTTCATGCCTCAGCTTGATACCCACAATCTGCTCTTGTTTACGAGTAACTGGCGGTTTTGCTAGAATGTCTTTTATAAGTGAACATTTGTGTCAATTCCACTGATTTTTGTCTTGAAACTGCTATTTTCGGTTTTAACTTGGCTAACAGATTTATGTATTGCATCTAAATATTTAAGGATTTTTTCTGATGAATTTTCATTTTTAGTACATAATGACTTTAAATCTTCAAAGCCTTTTTGCATAATTTTTAAGGCATTTTTAATGTCACATAAATCACTTTTTCGGTCCTGTTCACTTGTGCTCGATTGCAGACACTCTTTGCAATAATATTTAATACAAGGAGATCTCTTCTTAACTGTCACTCCCTTTTGTTCTGATGCTGAAAGCGACGAACAGTTAAAACACAATATACTCCCACATCCATCACATTTTGCATGTGCATAGGTGTCACCTTCATCTACATTACACTTGCTGCATACAACCATTTTCAGGAACCAATGGAAGCAAAAAACCAACGATTACTGACTTTTCTCAAAGTATACCACGTTCACGGAAACTTGGCAACTATGTCAACACTTTGTTATTTATACCGGAATTTGTGGTTTTGTTTATGTCTTTTTTTAAACAAATATCCAAATTTTTCAAGTGTGTCTACACTTTCACAGGTTTATGACCTCCCAGATACTCAGAATTGTCTATTTTAAACAATTAAAACTCACAAAAAACTCGAAAAACTAAACAAAATCACGCGACAAATAAAGAAACAACAAACCGCGTTGCCAGCTCTCTCTTATTAAGTAAAGCCTAACTATATGCAATTTGCGGAACATTAATTTGATGGTAAGTATTTGGAGTGTTGTTGGTTGTTGGTACCATTTAATATAGAACAATAAAATTACTGTTGTTAAAAGAGTTTGGTCAACAGGTAGGCTTTGAATATTGTCAGTGTTCGATTTAAAAATATCTTTTTTTTATGCTTTCCGGGGTGATTATTTGCAGTCAGTAATAAAAATAAGATGGAAATTAGTATATTTACTGATTTACTTCACAGGATATTCTACAAATTTTAAAATATAGTAGGTTCCACACAGAAGCTTTCTATATATTGTTTTGTATTAATATTGGTTGTGTGCTTTTTTATTTCGATCATTTCATTTAGCAGACGTTTTTGAAAGTTGTTTTGTTTAACTAAAATAATGGTTTTATAAAAATTGAAGAGATGTAAATTTTCAAGATGTTCTGCCAAGACTGTTTTTTTTTCTTATCATTCGCCAGATTCACAGGTAGCACGCTAATGCTCAGCTACTCGAGTTTTTAAGTATCTACCTGTTTGACCTATGTATACACCATTACATTCCAAGCAAGTTTATGTTGTTCTCATGTATGTTTTTAAATAACATTGCCCCTTTATATAAAAAAAATATGTAACACCAGTTTTACATTACTTTACTTTTTCTAACTGCATTTTATTAATCATCATCCAACCAAAATACCTCCTAAATAGTTGTTTTGTACTGTATTTTGTTAAAATCTAAGGTTTAAGCTGTTTTAATATTTTTTTATTTCAGTTGTACCTTCACTTATGTTAAGCAAAGTAACTGACAAAAATTCAGCTTTACCCCAAAATTCAACCGGAAGGACGAAAAAGTTAGAAAAAAGATGAAGAAAATAATTACTTAATTTTAATTGTTTTGATAGGATTGATTGAACAAGAAGTACCGAGCGAAGATACAGACGAAAAAGTTAGAAAAAAGATGAAGAAAATAATTACTTAATTAATAATTAATGTGGGATAGAGAAAATTTCGCAAATTTCATTTGTGTCTAAATATTTATCTGTTTTATTTATTAGGATTATCTAGGCATACCTAACCTATCTTTAGTTTAATTTGTTTTTTTTTTTATTTGGTCATCACTGAATCTAGTGCGTGTCTAATAAATAGGGAATTAAGATTTACTCCACAAACATTTTTACTAATTTATAATTGTTAATATTTTAACAAATTTTATTTTATTAAAACTTTTAGTAGAAAAATGAAATTTGTTAGGAACGCCTACTTTCTTGACCTAACGAAAAAGATAGTGCTATTGATTAATATTTGGTACGAGAGAGAGGGCTAATGTACGCGTCGGAGTTCGCGGTCGCCCGGTGACGTACACCAGTTTTCCACGGGGACTGCGGTAAGGGGAAGCGTATGGTAACTATAGTGCGGTACCCGAAAGAAAACCGGGAGGAGTCAATCGGTTTAGGTAGGTCGGCCAAGAAATCTCTTTTAACCAGTGGTGTGCTGTCGTTCTTTAAATAATATGGCACTCCTTTTTGACTATACGCACTTAATTAAGAAATGTAACTATGCTTAATGAACCTTTATCTATATTTGTCTGTTTTCTTTCGTGTACCGCACTTCTATATCTCTTTTGTGTTGCAAAAACGGCGAACTTTCGAATTTTAAAATGATTTAATTTTAATTTTTCTTGATCGATTTACCTATAAATATATTTTTTCTTGAGTTCTGTCATTAACGGTTCCAGGGCTACTGCCTACGTCCACTATTATTGGACCACCCAGTATAATGATACACGATTTACAAGTCCAGATTTTGCAAGGGCAGCCAGCATCAGATCCAGTGAACGAGATTTATCAAAATTTTAATTTATGCAGTTCGACTTTGGTCTACTCGGGTATGCCAAAAGTGGCCGCCTGTTTCCGTTTGTTATATTATATAGAGGCCGTCATTGTGAAGTACTATACAGGGAGTTTCCTAATTGCGTTCTGATGTTAAAGAGGGTGTTTTTATGTCCTAAAAGTCTTAACTTTTGAGGTACAGGATGGTAAAGTTTAAAAAGAAAACATTTTTTTTCATCCCAATTCTGATGTTATTGTAGATACTTAACCGCATGAAATTTGATGCACGTCTTCTATGCATTAAGAAGCATACGGGTTTACCCAGCTTAATTACATAAGCACGCCACTGGTAGAAATTTCAAAAATTGATTGTTAATAAAAAAATGCCCTTTTATGCATACAAGTCGTGTATCAAATTTCACACAGTTATTTATATATAATAGCATCAGAATTAGGATTTTAAAACAAATGTTTTTTTAAAACCCTGTATCTCCAAAGTTAAGACTTTTAGGTTCATATTAAACTTTTTTCTTTAAAAAGTCCAAGAATCACCCCCCTTTAACATTAGCACGCAATTAGGAAACGCCCTGTATAGTACTTCACAATGACGCCCCCTGTACAAAGTAATATGACGGTCACTTTTGGCAAACCCGAATAGCCCAAAGTCGAACTGCATAAGTTAAAATTTTGATAAATCTTGTTCACTGGAATCAGTGCTGGCTCCCCTACTATAACTACATTGATGTGTTAATTTTGGAAAATATAATTAATTATTAAATTCTTTTCTATTATTCTTCTATCTTTCTTGCGATCAGCGCACTGATGAGTCCCGATAGGATGAAAGTATTTGTGTAACTACTATGTGTCTATAAAAACGTAAGGTACATGATATAATTTCTTATGCTTGCTTAAATAATATTGTTTATATTATGTATGGAAACATTCTGTAGACAGACTAGTCTACATGTTGAGGTATGTAATTTGCTTCAATTAATTTAAAGTTAAATATTTTTATTCAGTTGCGAAAAAGCCAAAAAAGATTTTTGTTTGTCAATCTAAACGCAACAAATAATCTGAACACATTTAAAAATAGGGTTGAGGTCGCACATGTATGGAGGCAGCCTTAAAGGTGTATAACCGAGGTTACGTAAAAGCCCGTCAATGTTATACTTTTTATTCTAGGCTTGTTGGCTGATATTACTTCATATAATTGATATTTTCTCCAAGTTGGATCACATACAAGATTGTTCGATTTAAGCCACGGTATCATATGAGCATTTGTAGAGAATTTAGTTGGCACTTTATCTTCTACGTGAGAACGATAAGACGCATTATCCATTACCACGACTGATTTGGGAGGAATGTTAGGTAGAAGCTTCTCGAGCAACCACTTTTCAAAATTATCTCTATTCATCTGTCCATGATAGTCTCCAGTTGTTAGTCCCGAGCGGAAAACAAAGCAGCACCTGTAAAAAATCCGGCTTCTGAACCAGCATGAACTATAATAAAGCGACTACTAGAGCGGATTCCCTGAACAGCACCTGTAACACTTTTACTTTGCCAGCTTTTGTTTACTGTCATATCATTATCTACCCAGGTTTCGTCTAGATACACACTTCTTGCCTATATTGCCTTACAGTTGATAGATATTTCACTCGCCAATGACAAATATTTGGTCTCTCAATGAGCAATTTTCCTTTATTTTGGCACTTGCGCCAAACAAAACCATTTGATCGTAAAAGCCGATTTAAGGTTTTATACCCGTACGGAAAATCTATTTTGTTCTTTACAGCACGAAGTTTGCAGGTCGAAACCTTCTTCAAGTTTATATAAAAATCCTCTATTGTTCGTCGAATTACTTGAAAATCACCATCGTCAATTTTATCTTTGTATAGTCAAACTATTATTTTCAGCTTCTCTAGTACAGGCCTCTATAACGCTCGCAATAACTTCACGTGCACCGCTTCGAATTGTTTTTCCTCTTTTGCTCGCCATCGTTACTTCAAAATAATAACTGAAATTCAACGCAACGCATTTATATAGAAATGAAAACAAATGCTCGAAATGTATAAGCGCTACTGGAAATAGCTTGAACCTTCTAGCGGCAAGTGCATGGAGACTCTAGGCACATCCCAATTACAAGTGGACCAGTACGAAATTTATTAAATCCTCGATTAATTTAATAGTGAAATGAATGATTATTATTAAAAAAATACTTATCTAATTTATCGCAATGGATTGATTTCAAATTGTGTGCCATAACTAATTGTGGCATCGGGATCAACGAGTAAAACATATTTTAGATGACGAAACAAAATAGCTGCCATATAAAATGTTGGTACGTGAAAAAAATCACCCTCTCAGGTTTTACAAATCTTAACGTTTTAGCGTCCCTAGATTTCAAAAAATATGTTTTAACAATTCCGTCGTGCCGTCTGTCGGTTTGTCTGTTAGTTCGCGACTTAGCTTAAAAACGGCTTACCAGCCTGGCTTCTAATTTTAGCCAAAAATTAAGAATATTATGGATAATATTTTGATAAATGCCGGAGTAAGATGTCAGCCTAATGAAACATTAAAAAAATTATTACTGAACTAAAACGAAACTAATTATCCAATTTTCCTCAAATTTTTGAACAAAAATCAAGTGTTATATAGGAATAAACTAGTAACATTTTAGCATGAATATAAGATAGCAAAACAAAATGGCGGCTTAATAAAATATTTTAAAAATCAGCCTGACAACACTACTTATTAAATTAATTTCAAATTTTGTGCGAGAATTAAATGTGATATAGAGTTAAATTGGTTAAGTTGTGGTACGAATTCAAAATTCACAAAAAATCAACGTAAAAAAAATCTTTTTCAATTGACTTTAAGTTTTGCAAAAAAAATAAAGCCAGAGAACATTTTTTTAACGTGATATGAATCAAATAACAACACAAGTTAAAAAAACTTCATTAGTCAGGAAAAATATTCAAAAAAAACACATTTTTTCATATCACACTTTTTATCTAAGTAAAAAAAATTGAATGAACTTATATTACTATTTTTTGTGTTCTCCTCGTTTTCGCTTCATTCATTGTCCACATATTAAGGAACACTCATAGCCAAATATTATTGATAACGTCCGCTACCAGCCTATAAACTGATAAATAAAAACAAAAAATGTGCGTTTACCTAAATACTTCTAATGGGGCTAAAATGCACACCATTGAATTTT
This sequence comes from Kuschelorhynchus macadamiae, assembly GCA_030620095.1. NCBI lineage: Eukaryota > Metazoa > Arthropoda > Insecta > Coleoptera > Curculionidae > Kuschelorhynchus > Kuschelorhynchus macadamiae. The sequence goes on from JAUTXW010001603.1 coordinate 316,983, forward strand.
CCATAGCGTATCCCATTTCAGTCATGCCTATTAGGAAAGCCCATCCAAACCGTAGAATCAAGTCTTCAAATATGGCAAAATAGTAGAACCACTAAAAAAATATAGAAAGTTTACCATTTTTATCAAGAAACATATACAGGCTGTTACGGAAATACCAGTAAATATTTCACCAAAAAAATAATTTACACACCGAGGTGTAAATTTTTGTATTCCTGTTTTGTTTTTATTTTAAATGGTTATACGCCGTGGGCCAAATTTATTTGAAACCCAGTCTGGTTATTAATATTTGTTTAATCATTTTTGGATACGCTATAGACCCATCTGTTCTGAGACCGAGAATTGAGAAAAATAATGGAATCAAAATATTGCACAGAGCCGGACTTACGAATATTTTCCCAAGATGCATTTCAAGTCGTTGCAAAAAAAATACACTCAGTATATTAGAATGTTCATATATATGAAAACTGAAAAGTATCTTGTAAAAACCGGTATAAAAAACCACCAGAATTGTGCTGGTTTAAAATGGTCATAGAAAAAAAAATTGAACCCACTTTGGTCAACAATACCTTCTTTTGTTGTTTAACCGATTTTAATAATTTTTGGAGAGATGAAAGCTACCATCTTCTCCAGCCTATAAGAAAAAATATTAAAATAGTAACAGTCAATAATAATTTTAAAAATATTAATAATTTTTAACAATTAACCATAAAACTAAACTGAACAAGTCCTAACACTGGAACCAATGGTGGAAGATAGATCAAAATACAAGAGTTCTAACCACACTACACTACAACTTGTTACGTTCTGGATGCGCATTTCGCTAACCAAGTTAGCATCATCAGCAGATGATATAAACAGTTTATGTCATCTGCTGATGATGCTAACTTGGTCAGCGAAACGCGCGTCCAGAACGTAACAAGTTGTGGCGTAGTGTGCTAGAACTCTTGTATTTTGATGAACAACAACAAACATGATTCTACCAAAACTCATTGTGAATATGTCCAACGTGCTTGTTAATGACTGTGTCTCCGGGTGGAAGCAATGAGGGTCATTATAGCAGTACCACCTGGTGAAAGAGAGGAATATTATTACTACGGTTATCTTTACATCCTTGCAATAATGATGATAGGGGCGGACACTTACACTCTTCACTTTTGCTCTTGCGATTCATTTCTCCAAATAAATGAACTTTTCGAGAAATTTACTATTTATTTTTAAGGTAAGAAATCTGAAGGCAGATGTAAAGATGCTTTCATATCATCATCATAACATGCTACCTACTAGCAACCTGAGAAAGGTAACAGGTAGGAAGTGTTCGCTCCGCGACAACCCCTCCCCTTTAAAAAAACACACATTTAAATAAAGGATCTTCTATTTCTTGCTCTATTTCTAGTCATGGGTTTGCTATGCTTTCTTCGTCGTCTTCAATTGTATTTTGGTTGTTTGTCAGGTCAATGTTTTGAAATGTTTTAGCATGAAACCTTGCCTCTTGAAATTACGTATGTCTGGGGTCCCATGTTCCTTAAAATCATATGGGGGCCAGTCCACGTTTTAGCTAAAGATGTATCCTTTGTTCTTCGAAACTCTCTCACCATAATATGCTGTCTTATAACATACTTTGGGGCATTCTTGAAGGAATTCGTAAAAATCTTTGTGTTAAATTTTCTTTGGTTCTCTGCTGCCTTTTTAAACCGATTTTCTGCCTGCTCAGGAATATTTCTTGTTCGTCCAATATTTGGGTTTTTTCACTCTCCAGGTTGGGCAAGGGGATGTCCTAATAACAATACACTTGGAGCAAAACCAGTGGCTCTGTTTTTTCTGTTACTTAGAGAAAATAAGATGTCGTCTATTTTTTGGTTCCATTTGTCGGGTCCTTTGGACACACGTAAAGCCTTTTTTAGTTCTTGATTTCGCCGTTGCCAAGGTCTTCCTGGAGGTCTAAGTTTCATTGGGGCCTGAAACTGATATGGTCCTGATTTAGTTAAAGCACCTATTTTACACGATTTAACATAATTTCGAACATCGCTCCAAAGGCCGTTCCAATAAAAATGTTCTTTGATAGATCTAAAACTTCCGTCCCTTCCAAGATGACATGCAGTGGGTGCATCATGGTATTCAGGCATTCATATATTTCATATATTCATATAAAAAAGACATTGGTTTCGAGCAGCATATTTCGATATAAAGTTCCTTGCTTTTCTAGTAATAATTTTATTTTGTCTGTTTTGTACGTTAATGTATTTATTAATATCTCTCTAGTGGTGGTCAATAATAGACTGGTAAAGTCCCTTGTCTACATTGATCACGTTTATAGAGGGGGCCAATAATCGGTCATTATAGTTGCACCTTGCATTTTTGTCTTCATCTTCTGATGGATTTCTAGAAAGGAAATCAGCCAATTCGTTTTCTTTCCCTGGGCAGTGTTAAACAGTAAAATTAGACTCCTGCAGAAGAAGTGACCAACGGGTTAATTTTGCTCTTTCGTCTTTAAACTTATTTAACCAGGAAAGAGCTTTGCTATCTAAGCATATTTGCCAAAATTACCGCTTGTTAAATAGAGTCAATTTTAACGCCAGCATAAATAAAATAAATGTTTTTTCTAATAACGACACTGCCAAAGAAACCATTACCGACTGGGAAAAAGGATCTCTCGGTCCCAAAAGCTGTTCCAGTAGGATTTGAGATTTTTTTAATGCAGTTGATTATACCCTAAAGTTTTTTCAATATCTATTCTTCTTCTAAACCTCCACAATAATTCCTGACACCTTTCATATCTTTTATTCTTTACATTTGTTGATAGTTTCTGGCAATAAATTCTTCTTCTAAATATACAGATCATTTTTTTATTATCCTTCTTACCGAAGTTTTCTCATATTTGTATTCTCGAAGTAAGGACATATTCTGGTTCAGCATTATTAAAAACTATCTTTATTCTTTGTATATTTCCATCACTTCTACCAGTTCTTCTCCTTTCCCTTTCTGACTTCATTTTAAGTGAACTATTAGTTTCCCGCAAATATTTTAAGAAATAGTTTATATTTATTTTCCAATTACGCTTTGAAACATACCGACTATTTTTTTGGCGCCATAATTTTTACTTCTTAACGATTTAACTAGAACTTGATCGTCATGTAATAAATAATTATCAACAGCTATTTTGAAAATAAAATATTTAGGAAAGAGGTACTGTCAAACATCTGAGGAAGAACAGTTGCTGTTGACAACGCGTATTAAAAAAAAATTATTTCAAAACCACTTTTTAATTAAAATTGAAAACTTCACAGGAAAACAGTAAACAGAGCCATGATCAAGTTGCCTGCTACATGCGCAGTACCTATTAAAGAGGGAGTGTTTGTAGTTGTTGACTGTAGGTCATTATGGTTTAATTTGATTTTAAATTTAAAATAATATGCTCAAGTTATTTTTGAAGGTACATGTTCCGGTTTTTGAAAAAGAACATTTTTTTTCTGCAAGGTGTCCATTTTAAGGGCTATGAAAGCGGTTAGATTACAAAAAATTTACTTTTTTAGTGGGGTTGCATAATTGTCAAACTACTTTAAGTTTGAGAGTTTTTAGAGAAACTTAGCAAATTAACTTTAGGCTATTTTGGCGACCTTTACGATGTATTAAGCATGTCTCGTAAAAAAGCAAAATTTTTTGTAAGTTAACCAACCTTGTGGTTCAGTCAGTAGTCAATAATGGTTCATAGTACGTGACCCTGCAAATCCACTATTTTTTGGGGCCTCAAAATGAAACGGGATGACTTTTTTTGCTCTTCACTTATTACGATTCCTGCTAGGTCTCCACGCCAAGAGTGTGCCTGTGGCCTCTTAAGTGTTTAAACCGCCACTGTTCATAGTAGTGTTTTGGAGGAAGGGTACAGGAAAAAACATTGCGCGCGAACAGAGGAAGAACGCGCTCATAGCTGAGTATTTATGTCTAAGTTGCTTAGTTATTTTTAAGCGTTAGTTGAGAGAGATTAGGTTTTGTGTGGAAAGTTTAGTTTTTGTTAGCTTATATAAACGAAAATTGAACTTAAATTTTCAAAATGTATGAAAATAGTAGTGACGTAGACGAAGAAGGGTTTCCCGATAAAAAACCCAAAAAGAGAAAGTCACACGGACGTATGACAGAAGTTGCCAAAAAAATAAAACTGTCGAGTCATCAATCGGGACCATTATGTGACTGTAGACAATGGCGGCTCGTGGATATGAGAACGGATGAAGCGCCACAGGCGAAAATTTTTCGGAGTGCCACTCCCAAAATGGCTATTTTTTAACCTTTTTATGATGTTAATTATCTATAGCTTTGGATCGTTTTTTAATACTTACGGGAAATAATATAATGAATTTATAAGATTTTAAATATATTTTTTTGTTCTTAAAAAACAGTTATCTACCCATATCTTAAAGTTAATTTCGATTCGATTCGATCGATGCAAAACTGCTTCCGTCTGTGATGATCCGAGCCCACTAATTTACATTAATTCTATAACAAGCGCCTGCAGCCTGCAGAATCATTTTTATCCCGCTTCCATCTCTATTTGGCTTACGGATATTCACCATTGCGTTGCCATAGCAACTACCGTAAACAAATCTAAGCGCGAATTTGCTACTGCTGCTTAACGGGTTGCTCTTATGAAGAGGTGTTCAGCGCGCTACGTTTTTAAGTCATTATTATTTTTTGAGTATATAATGCACTAGTTTTGATAGAAAATAATGATATAATGAAGTAAATAATATGAATTTATATAAAACATACTGCATTTTTATAATAAAAATATAGATTATAAAATGCTTAATATTTTAAAAATATATTTATTTTTAAGTAAATAGATTGAAAAATGTAGGTGAAGAGGCGCTTCACACGCGTCCCCTTGCGAGCCGCCACTGCTGTAGAACGCGGTGTTGCCAAAAAATCCAAGAGTAAATATTAAAAAATTGCAGTCTGCTGGAATCACATGATGCTCAGAACAGTTATTTAAACGGTTTCATATCAGTGTTACCAGTTAAAAGAAACTCGAAAATGAAAATGTGCGTCACTATGATGCTGTATACAAGCACACAGTACTCGCTAAGATGGAGTCGGTGAAAGAAATCCCAGTGTGCAAAAAGTATTCATGTCCATTCATGGAATTTCAAAAAAAAGGTGCAATACTTAGTGGCTAGCCTTAAGGAAACAGGATTCGCTCCCGTGGATAAAAGAGAAAAACACGGAAAACACAAAGCTAGATGACGAAATTAAAAGTCGTATTCGTGAATACATTAATTCTTTCAAAGGTATGTACCGATGCATAAAACTATATCTTCCAAGCCCACTATACTGCTATAACGATGTGAATTATATTTAGGGGCTTAGGTACTGATATTTTATCAAATTTGGATTACGATTTTCTCCAAAACTTAGATAAATACGCACGCTATTTGTAACTATGTCAAATACAAAGAAATTATTGGTAAAAAGAATAATTATTATGGGATTGTTTTCTTTTCCAGGGCGTTCTAGCCACTACAGTCTTCACGACTCTTCAAAGCTGTACCTTCCAGAAGAATTGAATGTGAAAAAAATGCACCCCATGATCCTGGACAGAATATTGGCTTCTTCGTGTCCTGTAAGACCTACCGAACCATATTCTGCAAGGACTTCAACATTGCGTTTGGCTAGCGGCGCACAGACACTTTGTAGTGCTTGTTCACGGCGAAAAAAAATCTCTAGAAAGTGAAAAAAAGTTTTAAATGACCCCAGTCGTACAGCATCACTAGATCGTGACATTCTTAAATTGAACATAGAAAATGAGTTGCACAAACTAAAATCATCCACATTTTATGAGAGGAAACGATTTGCTAGGATTTACCGTAGGAATATAAATCATGCAACTGCAACAAGCAGTTTGCCTGAACTATGGAAAAAACTCTCCAGTACCTAATATACAAACCAATGACGCAAGGAAAGAAAGGTGTTGAAAACGTTTACTCTCTCTGCTTCACCCACTTCGTTTACAATTTCATGACTGACGGCACAAAACACCTAGAAATTTTGTGTAACCCACCTTCACGATCTTTAGGTTCTTACACCATTTGGTACACGTGAAAAAAAACTGGAGTCCTTAAAGATAACATTCCCTATAAGAGGCCTCTCGTACCTAGAGTGCGATAAGAATATGGGACTAGTGGAAACTAAAACAAGGACTGAAGTTCCTGAGGAATGGCTGCAAGTAATCAAAGATGTCCGCCAAAAGCCAATGCCTTTCGAGGTTGTCAATGTCGATCGCTCGTTTTTCCGAAACTGGACGACACATTTTGAAACGATCTATGCTTAGAAATCGACATTTTCCGCACGTATGATTAAGGGGTTGAAGATAACAAAATCAGACACCAAGATTTTGATTCGCTCAATTTACAGTGAAATATGGGAAAAAGTTTTAGTAGTTGCCGGAAGAAACAAACGTAGCCATCAGAACTTACAAGAGAAAGAATTCATTCTGCCAGGATTTGCGTATGAAGATGATTTGCCGATCTCTGCCGGAAAATGCAAAAGACCTGCAAGCATTTGAGAAGTTTTGTTCGCCAGAAGCTATCCAGTAGTTTGCCTATATTAAGCATACATAGTTTTTTTTATGTTATCTAACCGTTAAATTACATAAAAAAATTTCTTCATTTCCTGTCTAATACTACATACAAATTGGAAATGGTTCAGGGAAAGAAGGGGTTCATTAAGGGCCCATGGTTGCAATGAGCCCCTTCTTTCGTTCAACGTTTTAGATTTCCGTCGGAAAAATACTTATTTTCCAGATTAGTGCAATATTTAAAATATTTGAATATTACATTCAGTACATGTATAATTACAAATATAAATTGGAGACAAAAATAGATACCATATTCTTCAAGGCAATATCCAGAAATAATTCCTTAACTTTGTATTTTCTCAGAACTTTGTTAATGTCGATGAGCCCCTTTTATTCCTGTACTCTTCGATATTTTCATCTCATAAAACTAGAGCTTGGAATTTTGAAGTTTTTAGTGTTCAAATATTCGTTTCAAATTGTATTCGAATATTCCAATAATTCCTTATTCGAATACTTACAAAGATATTTGAATATTCAAATATTTGATTACTCGAATATTCAAATACTCAAATATTCGAATATTTTACTATTTAAACAACTAAATGTTAGCTTAATCAGATATTTAAGTATTAAGATTGATTATTTGATTAACAGGTAACTGTTTTCATTCACAATACTAACCTTTCATTCGGCTAAGAGCTACTTAGATTTACTTTTAAATAAATTAAGGTTTTTTCTACATATCTTATTTATATTTAGTATGGTAGATTAGGTACATGCATTGTTTATGTAGGTATTTAGATATATAATACTATGCATTTATAATAGAAGAACGGGGTAAGCATCTTTTAGTCAAGTTATGTTTAAATTAATTTATTTTAAATTTGATGGTATCAGTTTAATGATTTATTTCCATAGGCGTGCGAATTTAAGGGGAGATATAGGGTCAATTCCGAGATAAACCGTATTATCAATATTTTTTGTCAAGCATTTTTTAAAATATCCGCTTGCACCAAGTTTTATCAAAGTATGTTATAAATAATTTCAAAGTTATAAAGAGTTAAATATTGTCTTTTCTGTTCCAGTTAATGGCCTTTCTTTTTAATGTATTTTAGAAATTAGAGAAACTATTTTATATAATATGATACGTAGGCAATGAAGAAGAACTAATGGCTTAACTACAATATTGGGAGCAGAAGTTTACAACGGAAAAAATAAGTTATTTAAGTTGAACATATTATATATTACACGAAATGAAAACAATTTTCATAAAAACAAAAGTATCTAGATTCCATTTCAATTATAAAAACGGTAGTATAGGGAGTGTGTATTTTTACATGAAACATAACAAATTACACGCAAATATTACAAAAAGGCTGCATTGCAATTTCCCATAAAAATGTGTTTTTTTTAGATTCGTTTAATGCTTTTATAGTTTTCAAATTTACTAGCAAATACCTTTTAGTTTTATTACTCACTATTTAATTAAATAAAAAAATATCTTTACGTACTAGGTCTCAAACAGGCGCGTTTGGCATTATGTTACCAGCATCAGAAAATGATCTCTCCGATGGGACAGAAGTTGCTGGTACACAAAGGTAATCTCTTGCTAATTTGGATAGCTTGTGCCCTAATCGAAATGATATATTGAAATTTATTTCAGACAAAAAGAAATAGGTATATAGCGATTTAAAAAAATCCTTATTCGAATATATATTTAGGTCTAAAAACTTTATATTGATATTATAATTTGTATTATTACTATTAAATAATTAATGATTATATCAATCTGTAAATTTGTATTGGATAAAATGCACAAACAAATATTTTGTTCCAAATTCGTAAACGTTACAAGTCACTTTTACTTCTAAATCATCTCAAAAGGACAGCAACGTTCAAATTGCACCATATTAAGGGATCTGTCTCTAATAGTAAAATATCCTATTGGTTATAAATACTAATTATCTACGTTTTATCTGACATTTTAAATATAACATTTAAAATTTTACACTTTTAAATCAAATTAAGTAGTCACATGTTATTTTGAAAAACGCAGTTCTCAAATGTCCCACGCTCTTATTGTTCCGAAGTTACAAGGCAACCGATTAATTTCTAAAAATCATGCTCCAACGATATTCTATTACAGCTGTCAAAAAAGTGGACTTTTTTGCTTTTTTTTATGCATAATAGAATCCGTTTTAGCATGGTAGAAAGGTGTTAAAAAATTTGCATTTTAATTAGTACAAGTATCGGGTACTTTAATTTCCCAAAAATGTACTATACTTTACCTAACTTCACCACATTGAATGTCAATTATTAACTTCAACCTAAAAGTATATTTTGCGGTACATCAAGATTATTCTTAATAAATACATATTCTAATATAACAAGATGCAAAATTATTCGAATATTCAAATATCTAATTATCGAATACGATTCCGAACCCTACTTGAATGAAACTGGGTTTAAAATAAATTTGGCCCACGATAATGGTATAAAATAATATAAATCGTCTAGGAAACGGAGCCATTTTTAAGGCCCGACATCATAATCCTAAAGCCCACAGCAAAGATTTTGTATTCAGCGCAGCGCGTCTGATAAACTGACATGAAGACACGAATAATTATAACATTCTGATACTGCTTCTAGATTTCGACTGAAAACGTTAAGTAAACATTTTTGAGTAAGTATTTAAGACACCGTGAAAATTTGTGTATCATTTCTTTAGTAATGCCTGAGTACAACATCGAAGACCTTGCTGAAGGGTTGTGGGACATAGCCTATCCAGTGGCGTATATAGACATTGCTTCTGGGGGAGTTTTTTCCAAATATTTCCCTTAAAAAATGCACATGAAATTATTAAATTTTGTATTAAAATTATTACATATTCAACGAAACCAGAAGCAAAAGATCGAGAAAGAATTTAGTTGTTGCATACATAATTAGACGACTGAATAGAATTTACATTGCTGCTTCCAGGAAGTTTTTCTACACTTTCCCTTGAAAATTACACATAAAATTTAAGGATTAATCGACTTACCTGTAAGGATGAATAATCGTAATTTTCCTAGTTTGTCCGTAGATATAATTATTACAGTGTTGTTTCTGAAAATCTACTCATCAGCTTTTAAAAACGATTTTTAAAATTTACAATCACAATTATTCATCTTCCCGACTGATATTCCCAACTGCCGATCTCTTGCGTCATTCCGCTGAAGTGCGACGATGGAAAATCGCTTGTCAAATAGGGTACCTATATCAGCGTGGGTTGGGTAATAATTTTATCTACGGACAAGCTAGGAAAATTACGATTAATAATCCTTACAGGTAAGTCGATAAATCCTTAAATTGTCCTTGATATGTCCTAACACTAGAACCTGTGGTGGAAGAAAGATTAAAATACAAGAGTTCCTAACCTAACCTAACCTAACCTAACCACACGTCACCACAACTTGTTACGTTCTGGACGCGCGTTTCGCTAACCAAGTTAGCATCATCAGCAGATGATATAAACTAAAGTAACTTATCCTAACCGAGACTATTTATAGGTAAATGTGGTCACACTTGGTTGCACCCGACTGCACTTGTCAAGTAAACAATAGAGGGGACTATAGGGAATAGGCTCTCTGTCTTTATTTAGTGCTTTCTTATCAAATTTGACTATTTCTATACTCTCAAATGCATCCAATAATCTGTTATTAGATACATTTTTAATCAACCTAAGAAAATTTATTCCTATTTGGTGATTGTTTTCCAAAGCATGTTGGGGGGCAACGCTTGACTTTTCTGTTCTTCCGTATCTTAAATGTGCCATGTGTTCTTTAAAACGAATGTTTAGAGGGCGTTTAGTTTGCCCAACATATTTTAGATCGCAGTCATTACAGCTAATTTCATAGATGCCACTCCTCTCCCTCAAGTCGACTTTGTCTTTGGGGTTTTTCAAACTGTTTTGTTCAATTCGAAAAAGATCTCAAGTATTTCCCAAGGGGGTGGTATAGATACGTAGACGATATATTTGCTATTTTTAATACTAAAATGTTTTAGAATCTATTCTAACATACTTTTTTCTAAGTTAATTATTTTTGTGTTTTAGTGTTAATTCTGCATTCTGATTTGGTTCTGCCTATTATTAGGATGTCGTCCAGATAAAAAACAGTTATTATTCCCATAAGTCGAAGTTTCCTTGCTACTGGTTTACGAAGTTTGGTAAATATATACAGAGCTATGTTAAAACCGAACGGTAAACACTTAAATTGATATAAACAATCATTGGATTTAAATCTAAGATATTTTTGGTATTTTTTTCTTTATCGCTACTAAAAAGTATGCATCTTTAAGATCTATATTCAAAGATAACAATTCTGGGTAACAAAATTTTAGAACGCCACTTGGTTGGCTGTGTCCCACAATCCCTCAGCCAGGTGTCCGATTTTGTACTCAGATATTGCTAAAGAAATGATATACAAATTTCCAGGGCACCTCAAATACCTACCTACCAGGGGCGTGCGGTGAAATTTTAAGAAAGGGAAGCAATTTTTAGAAACTTACCTGTTTGTAATGTAATTCGATTCTTCGATCATTTTTTGCAAATTCGCCAATGACGTCATCATAAAAACGTCGATGCTCCGACATGTTTTGGAGAAGTTTATTTTCAATGGACAACAGCGAGGTATGCGAAAGTCTCTCCTGCCCCGTTGAATTTTTCACAAAATTTTTTATACGTTTAAGTGTTAAAAAATTGCGTTCTACTGATGAACTTGTGGCAGGTATTGTCAATACTAATTCACATAATTTCGACACTTCGGTGAAGGCATCTTCCAGCTCCTTGTCTTTTAAAAATTGCATTAGTTGCGTTATTTTTTGCACTAATGTCATCAGTTTCGTAAATCACTTTTAGTTCAGATCGCAGTAACACTCGGTCGAAGAACTGGCCATAATGAAGAAGAAGAGATTTAAACGCATCTTCTGGAAAAGTTTTTCCTTTAAATGCATCAAAATTGCAGAGCTCCAGGAATTTAAAATCATGTAAACTGTTAAATCTATAGTTTATTTGTTGCTGAATTTGATCGATTATTTTATAAAAGAGGCGTCTGTATGATGTTTGAACATCTCCCACCTTGTCTGTTCGAAGACGCTTGGCTTGTAAATTGGTTAAAGTCATCTCTTTTTTGGCTTAACATGGAGTTAAAATCATCCACTTTTTTTTAGGCAACATTGTCCGAGAATGGAAATATTTCTGAAAATATGTTTAACAAATAATAAAAATTAAAATCTCGTTTCAAACAGTCCAAAAACCCCCTCGAACTATTTATTGCTTCTGAGTCCCACGTTTCATTATTTTCTATTATATTTTCAAATAGTTCAATCAGTGATTCACGATTTTCAGATACTGTTAACACAAGTCTTCCATTATAGTTCTACCTAGTAGGAGCTACTTTGGGCAATCGTTTGTGGACAATGGAGTCCAAAGCTTCTGTACGTTTTATTGACTTGGAAAAAAAAGCAGCCATGCCACTTAATGTAACGAAAAATACTTTACACTCTTTAATGTGATTGATGGACTAAATTTAATTTACGAGCAAAATAATGTACAAACACAGCACTTGGGAAAGTTTCTCGAACTTCAGCTTGCAGATCATAGCTTTGAACAACTAATTTTTTCTCTGCATTAATTTCTTTAGTAACGTTATAAATTACGGTATACAATGCATCTGCTGTACGATTTTCGGACACATTCTTAAAACCTAAAAATCGCTCCTGAATACTTCCGTAAGTTGTAACATAGCGTATTACTGTAGATAATTGGCTAAAATTAGTGATGTCAGTTGTTTCGTCCAGAACAATAGCAATGAACCGCGCCTCGCCAATCTCCTGCTTAATTCTTTTTAGAATAATAGTTGCAATAGCGGAAAACGCTAGACTGCTCTAAATGATTTTTTAAGCAATCATCATATTTAGCCATTAAACTAAGTAAATCTTGAAAATTTCCCCTATTTGAAGAAACCCTTGTTTCGTCATGACCTCTAAATCCCAATTTGTGCTGTCCGAGAAAACAAACAACATCGATAAGTCTTCTTAAGCCTATTTTTATCCACTAGTTCATTGTGTTGGGGGTGACTAATTTCCAACTGTTTATTAAGAGCGTGTTCAATTCTGGTTTTGTCGAAGACTTTTTTTTTATGACGGCCTGCAAATGCGCTTTGGACATAATGTGTCTTTTTACAACTTTATGGAAATTGTTTAAATCGGAAAAACCAGTTTTATTCCAGAGACCTTTTTCATTTTCAAAAAGTAAACATGTCCAACAAAATAATTTACTTATATTTTCACACCCTGTTAGCCATTTAAATTGTTCGTATTGTTTTACCGGATAAAAATGTTTAATACAGTTTTTCATTTTTATGGTTAAATTTTTCATAGGCCCTTCCTTTGGAAATTATTTGAAGCTTATCAGAGAAGTTTAATGTTGAAAATCCCTTTATTATTAAGACACACACCACACATATTCACACATTTTCAATGGGCTTGATAATTAAGATAATATTTTAGCATTTTTAATATAAACTAAATTAAGTTTCCTATTTCAAAAATTACATTTTAGAAGATGTTTTGTAATTTTTTTTGGGGAAGCACTGCTTCCCTTGCTTCCATGGACTGCACGCCCCTGCTACCTACTATCGTTGCTGTCGTGGAGGAGAAGTTAGAACCAATGGAGTTAACCCAGTCAAATTAGACCAGAAAAGGGCCCAGCCTTCCATTAATTCGTAAAAAGCTCGAATAAGGCTTCCTGAATCTTTATTACTAATAAATGATATCTGAGAGATTTTGGGGTACGATATATAGTTGGGTCTAACCACCAAAGAAAAGCAAAAAATAGTTTCAACTTGCATTCGCAATGTTGGTTCACATTTCGTACCCAATAAATAATTATTTTTGTTGCTTAAAGTGAGATTAAAATAAAAAGTCTCAAAATTTAATTTAATAAATAATGTTGACTTCTTAATTTTAATGCATTTTGATTTTAACATATTTTCTAAAAAATGTTTAAACATATTTAAATAACATTGTCACTTCTCAATTTTCTTTAAATGCTAGAGTAGGATACGAACACGATATCCGGACTAATCTTTTTACCTCTACCTTAATCTGTTTCAGTTTTTGTAATCTTGTAGCCTATTACATTGATTAATTGAACTGTTTTTAGCTTGAGAAAAAAATAATATTTGTGATAAAAGTTACAATGATGTATTATTTTCCTCACTCCATATAAGGATCTTATTAAAAAATATCCTTGTAATTATTTTTCTTCTAACACTATGATCACAATAATATAAACAGTCACAGACCTAACCTAAACCTGTCTTTATTTTTTAAGATCGGTAAATTAGCAGTGATACCACACTGGAAAATATTTATTGTCTTTTCCATAACAACCCGTATATGTAGCCTTATTAGTATAAAAAATTCGACCCAAGTCAATATCGAATCGTTCAAAAAAACCAGCTGATATTTAATCTTTAACTAACCGTTGCCGAATAAACGATCTCTTCCCTCAGGAATTTGTTATCGCCCGCTTTCGCATCGAAGAGGCCCCAATCCAACTTGATATCCCACGTGTAGGCGTAACACGTGCTCACCAGGGACGCGACAATCCATAAATAGAAAAAAGGCGACAGTTTATCCTCGTTGGGGGAATTGTCTGAAAGGAAATACTAAAATTAAAAATATGTTGTACACTGTCCGCACCATATGAAATATTTTCGTTATTGGTCCAAGTAAATTTTGCGTTTAAGTTCAAATTAGTCAAAATTGTCAAAAACTCGAGTCTTAAAAGAGTTTCTGAATTTTTTTTTCTACACGAATTTTTGTTTTGTTTCTGTTTTGATCGTTTGGTGAAAAACCGGCATAACTTACACAATTGCCCCTCACTGGAATTTCATCCAGCGTCCATGGTTGGGTAATTGACAAAATTATCAGAATTTTGGGGTTCAATTCTTATTTTTCTGCAAACATGAAGATCTGAAGAAGAAACTTCAATAAATCTTCTCAATACACATGTATCTTACAAATATAAAAATATTGTCAGTGTTATCAACTTTTCTAAGTAAAGCAATAAAATTCAAAGCAAAAACTGAAAGTTGATGCACAAGTCAAATTTTATTTGGATTTGTGACAACGGTCTTATTCTAGGCCCTGTTTAATTTCTGATTGAATACTTACACTCGTCTATTTTATTTAATGTAGAAAAGATCACGACAAAAAAGGAAGTGGCGTACTTCACGGCGTTGGCTATGTGAGGAAATGCCTCTTTCGTGTCCCGGTATCGCCTCATGCACTGGGCGAACCGAAACCAAGGCGGAAGACAAGCCATGAGTGCTCGGATGCCGATAAATCGTTCCACACAGTAATTGGCATCTAAAAAGTATATATTTAATATATACATCATAATAATAGAAAAAAATGATAATAATAATAATAATAGTTTTATCTCCAAAAAAGTCCAATAATAAATATAATAATTTTTTCCTAGCACATGCAACGGGGTTTCCGGAAACAAAATAGTCAACCCCTAAAGTCTTTAGACTAGTCTGGGGCATATTCAACTTTCAAGATTCAAAAAAAGTTTAGCCATATGCACCATTAAATCTTTATGACTAATAATTCTCTCTATTACGTTATAATTAGATTACAACAACAAAAAAAAAGGTGACTTAAATCATAAGATAACAAAACAAAAACAAAAAATACAGTATTAATGGAAAAAATATATAAAATCTAACAATAACTTAAGAAACTACATATTCATATATAAACTGTGCCCTACACGAATGAAGGTGCAGCTTCAAATATGCAAAACTCCTATGTTTATCCCTAAGATCATTATATTTTATTTTAGCATCTCAACTCAATAAGACTATCTATTGTTTGCCTTGTTTCGAATGAAAACCAAATTTCAAGTTATTTTTAAAAAATTTTTTAAGGTAACTGATTCCTCGACTTTCATCGGTAGTTGCCGACAGATATGTGGACCCAAAAACCAATACGATCTTTGTCCGTGTGTTTTAGATGTCATTAATGTTAGCATTTGCAGCCTTTGCTTAAGTCTTGTGTCGTGATTGTGATTAATTATCCTATTATATATATATATATATATATATATATATATATATATATATATATATATATATATATAAAGTGTTTTCATTCCGGGTGTACATCCGTTCACTACTGTCGTTCTGAAAAGAACAGTTTTGCTGACGTTTCGCCAAAATCACATTTGGCATTTTCGAAGCTTTCTTTCTCGCGTCCGAATAGAGACTGAAGAGACTTTTCAGTCAGCAAAACTGTTCTTTTCAGAACGACGGTAGTGAACGGATGTACACCCGGAATGAAAACACATTGTATTTTTCCATCCGTGAAGGAGTAAAAAATCGACATATATATATATTATATATATATATATATATATATATATATATATATATATATATATATATATATATATATATATATATATATATATATATATATATATATATATATATATATATATATATATATATATATATATATACAGCAAAGGTTAAATGGGAAAAGCTTTAGAGGAAACTTATTGCATTCGATATCTGGCTTCAGATTTACGATCGATCAATAAGTTTGGGAAATATCGGCGAAAAACCGAAAATGGCGGATTTCGTTTTTCGCCAGTATATCCGGAACGGTAAATTTGACAGCTGCCAAAATGTGACATTATTGGGACACATTTTTAAGACAAATAAGATGGTCTTCATTGTTTTTTGTTAACCCGTAACCGGCCTCAACTTTCATTTTTCTTATGACCGCCATATTGGATTTTTCGATTTTTGGAAAGCGCCTAAAATTTCCAGTCTAGTGATATCTCACAAGTGCATTAAAGAGTCATCAAAATATCACACTTCATAAATTAGGTTTCAATGTTTTTAAAGGAGGCCATGATTTATTTGTCACAAGATTACATTAATAAATAAGTAATGTATTGAACGCATTGAATTTTCAGTAAAACATGTACGTAAATAACGACTTAAAAAATCTAAATGAGCTTTAACTACTTTGTAAGTGGGTAAGTAGTTATAATAGGGGAGCGCCTCCTCCTCCTCCTCTTCCTCTCTCTCATGTCCCTCATTCTTAACTTCCTCCCCTTTTATTCTCATTCGCATCATATTTTTTAATTTTTTCTCTTTGTTCTCCCACATTTGATTTTGCATTCTTAAGTCTTATAAATAGGTGCATCATGATCATTTTAGTATGCCGAGACACATTTACTAAGCTGTGCTCGAGTTGCGTAAAAAGTTATTTTTGAATTTTTCCACCAATTTTGTATAAAACAAAAAGAAAAAATGTGTCAAGTAATAAGTGAATTATGTGTAATCGCGAAAAATTAACTACAACTATCAGACAGTTAAAAGTTAAATATCTCAATTTCTTTGAAGTGATTTCGAAAGATGAATACACCAAGCTGTTTTATCCACTGAAACGAGATTATTTGGAAGCAATTGACTGTTGTGATGATTATTTAGAAGGAATTATAAGCCTTACTACGTTTTTCAATACATTTGGGAAATCATACTTTGTAGGAGAATTAAGCCACCTAATAGAATTTATAGGAGAAGATTGCCAATTTATACCTGCTATTATTGCAACCCAAAAGAGGTTTCAATTATACGAAGATAAAAAACAGGTATTATCAAAGAAAGTTAATCCTATTCGCAAGAGACGTCCCCCTACATATTTAAAATATTATGTTAAATAAATGAAATGGCTGAGTTGCTGATTGCAGTTAAATTATTAGAGGAGAAATTTAGTAATCTTTCAAAAACCTATTTCTCATATTGTATGGCAAGTGGTCCGGAGTGGATAGACTTTTATTGTAATCAATCTGAGGAATTCGTAAAGGCTGCCCTCTGTTGCAACAAATACATTGAAACATTAAATTTTTTTCAACTTATTCAAGATCTAAAAGATATTGGCTTTGGTTACTATTTAAAAGACTTGAAGCAATTTATTGACGAGGATACTATTCTTCAAGAAATTGAAAAGGAAGAATAAATTTAATAATATTTACAATGGAGCAAATGGTTACTGAAATGTATGAAGAGTTTATTATATCTGCAGCATACTTCCAATATTTATCAATTGTAGGCGAAGAAGACGCAGAAGCACAAGATTTGTCAGCATATGTTAATAATATAGATCGAATGAAACAATGTAAATTAGCCGCTAAATTTTGTAATGATTATTTAAAATATAAAAATGAGTATGAACTTTTAAATGAATTTAGAAAATTAGATTTAAGGTATCATATTAATTGTATTCAATCATGGTTGGTTAATGCAAAATAAAAAGGTAATTAAGTTTTTTTTTTATATTTTTATTCATTCATAAAACAATTGTCATATAAAAATAACACATTTGTCAAAGCACACATACAAGGTGATTTTGAATGATAGAAGCATTTTGGTTCCATTAGCTTTAGAGCTGGTTGTTCATCTATTTCAATCACATGCTTTTTAGAATATTTCTGTATAAAATCCTTTTTTTCGCTTCCTTTTACAAAAACAAAATCTGCTTTCTTCGTAAGTGTTTCAATTATTTTTGGGAAATGATGTAATGGAGTAAATCCATTATTCCAATGTATACAATGATAATTTTTCGTTAACCATACCGCCTGCTTGTGACAATCAGGTGAAAGAAACTCCATTGGAAAAGGCTTTTTAAAAATGTAATGAGTCATTTCATAACCATCAAAAGCTGCAAGCTCTTTCGGTATAAATTTATTTTTTTCATCTTTGAATCCTTGAATATCTATAACCAATCTCATATTTTCAAAGCAGCAAATTTTTTAATGAGACTTTTTTTACTTGAATAATTTGCAATTTCTTCTTTCAGTTGATTAATTTTAAAAATAAATTTTTCAATTTGTAGTTGTAGTTTTGATGTCATGATTAAAACTAAAAGCTTTTGAAAATTTCTTTAAATTAAATCGAAATATGAAAATAGTGGGGATAAAGTTTATAATTGTTTCACAATTTTAGTAAGAGGGTTGTAGCTAAATAATTTGTCATGTAAAATAAGACAATAAGCAGAAGTATCTTTTTTAATTGCATTGTGTGTCTCAAATTCAATTCTCATTACTACGGATCCCGTTTGAATTGTTTCTTTTTGATGGGAGCAATCAATATGTGTAATAGGACTAATGTTTTTGAATTGTTCAGGATTAAAAATGGGTTCATTTGGAACACCATAATAAGACTGTCTAAAGTTGGCAAACATTTCGTATAAAGCAGAAAATTTGTTTTCTTCGAAATTTAAGTACAAATCGTGATAAGGATATCTTTCAGAATTTAAATATACTCTAATATTTGACAAGGTAATATTGTCAAATTTACTCATATCTTTAACAATTTTCCCTTTTCTGTTTTCTTGAAAGCCAATCACAACATGACGAGGAGCTTCTAGTTTACTAGTTGTTTTTACCGGCCATGTGTGACGGGTTGTTTCGGTTAGAGAAGAATATTCAACAAGTTCCCAACTCCTGAATCCTATCAATATATCTTTATTTGATTCTAATATTTTTGATAGAGCAAGTTGTTGTGGCATATCAACTAGAATGTGAGGAACTTTCCAATAAATTTTATCGAAAGTAACCAATGGAGTGTCAGGAGCAGTAACAAGGTGTGCCGGATCTTCTTTGAAAATAACACCATCTAAATCATCAGTTGATCTAATAAGAACCAATTCCTGTTTCATATTCATAATAATTTTTCTGTAATCTTCAAAAATCCTAAAAGCATTTTTAGTGGTATGGATACGGAGAATTTTCCATCATTATCAACTAAAATTGTATCACCTTCTTTCCGATGTGGAAACCAACCTGCATTTTCCAGTTTTAAACTTTCGTTGGTATTGTGAGAAAGGTAGCTTTTTAAGGTTGATGCTAATCCAACATTTCTTATTGAATCTATAGTAATTCCGTTTAGTTCATAGCGGATTTCTCTGAACAAAAAGGCTATACCATTGTTAATAAATAGCAATTCTTTCTTATATTTACCTTCTGTATTAGTTAATTTTCCTTCGATATAAAGTAAACTATCTGATGGTAGAGTGTAAGCATCGAGTTCTTGAATTGGGATCCTTATTTCATCATTGTAATCGAATTTTGAAGAAATATATGGTTGATATGTGTGAAGCTCAGAACTGACGATGGAATTGTCTACATAAAGCTTTTCGTTTACGTTTAATATGTTCATTATTTTAAAACAGTGAAACCCAAGGATGTGAGAAATTTACGATTATCTCGTCTTAACTTGTTGGTGTTGGATTTGATACTGAACTGTTGTTTAGGCTTTTTCTTTTTATAAGTTTTTACTTTGTTGATAGTAGTAGGGGCAAGTCTCATCCCAAGGGCTCTATTATATCTAACTACCATTTTATATTTCACTTGTTTGTAAATGTAACCTTACTGTTATAGTTTCTCCTCTAAAACTGATAAGTTCTCCGTCTTGATCAACTATTTTAACTGTTATATTGTTAATTGCTTTGACGCTAACTGGAAAATACAAAATGGGCAAAGGAGATTCAACTATTTTATACCCTGGAGCTACAGTTGGATAAAACTGGTGAATAATATGAACAGGTTTACCATTATTGTAAGAACCGACACAAATATTACAGTCAATACAAATAGCATTCACCTTAGTTATTTTTGCAACATTATCTGATTCTTCCTCTTTCATAGCTTCTAGTATCCTGCTATTAAAACCCAACATTTTTCCTATCGAATCTTCCTTGGTAAAATCAATTATTCTACTACACATTAAAAAAGTTTTTAGAGTATTAACATTTGCTTTTAAAAGAAAAAAAATTTTTTCATTCGGAAATAAATCTTCTATACTTTCTCTTATGTATGTTTCTATATCTGTAATGTCATAAGTTCCGTCGGGAATAACAATTACTTTTTTATCTATATAAAATTTATTATATCCTTCTTTTATATTGGGGATAGTCATAAACGTTTCAAAATCAGCTAAACCCAGGTAATATTGTTTTTCATCCTCTAAATATATGGGCGGATTAAAATCAGCAGACAAAACAGAACTGTTTCCTGATATGGCAATTGTGGTAGACATTGCAGTTTATTTATGAATGAGATATTACAATAAATAATGAGTTTATATATTTTTTTGCAAAAATTTTAGGGATAGTTGACCACAGTTATATGAATTAAATTTTTGTTTATTTTCATAAGTATAAAATACATCCACTTTGCCATTCGAATTAAAATATTTGAGAAGTTCAAAAGGTGGTTTTAAATTTCCATAACTATCAAAATATATTACATTTTTGTTATTTTTAATATAAGCAGTCCAATGAGATCCTTTATTTTGTTTTTTATCCAAATTTACAATACCACATTCTTTCAGATTAATTTTTTTTGGAAGTTCATCGAGCATAAAAACACCTCTAAAGCCAGTTATTTTTAACAGCTTTACATATTTAATAATATCATTGTTCGTAAGTGCTCTTTTTGGAAAACTTATTTTGAGTTTTTTTTTTGTCTGATTGCTTTCATTTTGACGGATCCTCCTTTATAAGGTCTAATAAATAGTCCCTTTCCTTTATATGGTCTAATATATAATCCTTTCCCTTCTTTAGAAGCATTTTCCATTGCAATATTATGTCTATGTATTTCTTCTAGTTGCTGTTTAGCTGCTTTAGCATCATTTACTGCCTTAGCAATTCCTGCCGCGCCTCCACCTAGTGCACCCAGGGCGCCAAGAATGGGAAACAAAAGAGGTAGAAATCCTCCAATTTTTTTGGGCGTTCGAATGATACGTTTTTTTCTCAATTTAAGTTTACCCCCTTTTGTATTTTTTAATCCCAAACCGAACTTTCTTTTACCCTTCATTATTCCTGCAACACTTAAAGCTGCAATTTTTTCACCAATAGAAGAATCTTTAGCTTTTACCCTATCCCAGGCTTTTTTTCTAATATTTGGTCAGATATGTGTCTTTTTGATAAATCTTCAGTCTGAGAGTAAGATATATCATGTTCTTTGCAAGCGGAATCCAATGGATTTATACCAACGTCACCTCTAGTTAATCTTTTTTCCAAGTTGGTGCCGGGACCACAATAATTATATCCTGGTATATGAACTTCGAAAGGTAGTTTGCTAATTAATTTATTTACTAAACCAGAGCCTTTTCTATTACGTGTTTTAATAGTTTTTTTCAACTTATGGCGACCCACAGTCATTGAAGTTCTTTTTATACTAAAAGCACATTGACATTTTTCTGGTATAAATACTTTTACAGCTAAAAATATTTACTAGTGTGATTAAGAATGAGGATTGAAAAACAAAAATTCTCATTACCAGTAAATAATCATGATGAAAAAATTTTAAGTAAACAGTTGAGAAAGCATGGTGACTTATTTTGCGGTGGTTCAAAAAGAGGGCTTATAGTTGGTTGCAGTGGTAGCGGTAAAACCAACGTTATGCTTACACTGCTCGAGCATCCAAATGGAATTAGGTTTGAAAATGTCTATGTTTATTCAAAGTCATTAGATCAACCAAAATATGAATATTTAAGAAAGTTGTTAAAACCTATGAAAGAAATTGGATACTTTGAATATGATAGCGATGAGAACATTATTTCACCTCATGAGATAAAGCCAAATTCCGTTATCATTTTTGATGATATTCCTTGTCATAATCAATCTATTATTAGGGACTATTTCACGCATGGAAGGCATAGAAACACCGATTGTTTTTTTATTTTTCAAGGATATTCCTCAATCCTTAAACGTCTAATTCGAGAAAATGCAAACTTATTAATTTTATTTAAACAGGACTGTTTGAGTTTAAAACATATATATAATGACCACTGTATATTAGATATGACATTTGATCAGTTTAAAAATATTTGTGCTAACTGTTGGATGGATCCATATGGCTTTCTTGTAATTGACAAAGATTGTGAAGTAAATCACGGCAGATATAGGAGTAAATTCGATTCCTTTATATATTTATAAAAGTAAAAAATTTGCAGTTTTATTTCATTTAAAACTTGTACAGCATGGATAAACGTTTAGCTCGAGAATTAATAAGATCCAGACAAGCCGTGAAGCAGAAATATCAAAGCTTGAAATTAGCTACTTCTTCTGCTCAGTCCGAATTAGAACAAACTTATAGACCAATAACACAACCACTTAAACAGCTAATTTCAAGTATTGGTAAATCCGAACCATTCGATTTAAAAGAAGAAAGAGTTTCAAAGTATGAAGATTTCAAAACACCTACAAAGCTTTATAAAACATCAACTCCGACGAAAAATATTCAGAAAACAGGAAAAACTCCGTCACTCCCTACAGAACTACCAACATTTTTAAATGACAGTAGTATCACTTCTTCCTCTCCTGTAGTACAACCATTGTCATCAACTGTTATAGCAGAAACTTCAGATCCTTCTAGTGACACAACAACAAATTTAAACTTGTCAGACATATTGGAACAAACTAGAAAAACAATTCAAACCTATGTTGGTACACCATCATATAAAGATTACTTAGCAGATTTTCATGAATTACCCAGATCATATATTGATGAGGGTGTGAAAGATACACAACATAAATTTGACCATTATTATGGAATAGTTCATGACCTCGAAACGGATAAGTTTTCTTTTGGTTTAACACAGATACCGGTAGAAATTATTGGAAAAGACATTAAAGTGGGAGGAATAACGTACACAGGCACGCCAGGTTTATACGAATTGCTTTTCAAAAAAGAACCGAAAGGTTATAAGAAGGAAGATTTAGATAATTACATGAACATTCTAGCTAAAACAAATGTATATCGTAGGAATTTTGATTCAAATGAACAAGTTCAAGGAAATACATCACACAAATATGTTACAATAATAGGACCATATTTACAAAGAAAGGGGATTACAAAGACAAAAACCTTGCCAAGATTAGTTACAGCATTTAACAAACCAAAACCTCCGTTTAGAACAACTAGAGCCAAATCTACAGGAAAGGGATTAATTTTGAAAACAAACAGATCAAATACAGACTATGTATACTGGAATAATGTTAACGAAATTGTTGATAGGCTACGTTTATTAATTTCATCAAGTGATGCGGGAAATAATGCTCATAGTAACGAGATTATCTCTATTATTGAAGAATTAAGAGAAGATAAAGTAATACTATAAATAACAGCTATCAAATATAATCATATTTATTGTTTAATGAAAGCTCAACATGACAGTTGATAAATTTGGACGCCATATTTCAAAACAAAATCAAGAGAGAATAAGTGACATTAATAATTTAAAAAGGAGATTAGGTGAAAATGAAACAAATAATGAAATCTTTGCTAAAAAGCTTAAGGTTTTTGATGAAAATTTTTTAAAGTATGAGAACCAGATTAAAGGATGCTATACCTCAATTGAAAACGTTAATAAACAGTTGCTAACGCTAAATCAAATAAGTAAAGATTTGCAATTTTTAAATGAACATGTTAAAAAGGAAGACAAAAAATTAAGTGATGATATCAACAAAATTAATAAAATAATGGAAACAAATATAAGAGAAGTAATAATTGAAAAACACAAGGAAAAAATTAAACAATTAAGAACTTTTATAAAAAGGTTAGATGATGAAAAAAAAGAAATCAAAATAGCATTCTTAACAGTAGAACAATTGACCAACTCACTTTGGAAGAAAATCAACAATATATTTCCTTGGAAAATATAATGTCCAGTGTAATTAAGAAATTAGAACAAGAATTAAATAAAACAGAGGAGGAATTAAAAAATAGTGATAGTAGATCAACTACTTTCTTAACTGGAGAGATAAAAAAATCCTTTAATGCGTTAGAAAAGGAGATTACTAAAATTAGTAAAATTTTAAATGAAAAAAGTTATACAATACAAATTGATAAATTGAATGAATGGGAAAAAACATATAAAAGTTATATTTCGAATTATTACAAAACATAGAAAGTGAACTTCCTTAAAATTGAATAAACAAGTTTGTTGTCATGACAACCGTTAAACAGCAAGTCGTTAATGAATTACATAAACCTGCTAGAAAAAACTACAAACGCAGAAGGGTGGTAGTGAAAGGGTTAAATGATCTTTTTCAAGCTGATTTGGTTGAAATGTTACCCTATGCCAAATTTAATAAGGGATTTAAATATATCTTGATTACCATAAATGTATTTTCTAAGTATGTTTGGGCCGAACCGTTAAAATCTAAATCTGGAAAAGACGTAACAGCGGCAATGAAAAAAATATTAATCAGTGCAAAAACTCCACCAAAAAACTTGCAAACGGATAGAGGAAGAGAGTTTTTCAATGTAAATTTTCAAAATTTGATGCAACAATTTCGAATTAACCATTATAGCACGTTTTCCAATTTGAAAGCGAGTATAGTAGAAAGAGTGAACAGGACTTTAAAGAATAATATGTGGAAAATATTTAGCATTCAAGGAAATTACAAATGGTTTAATATATTAGCGGATATTGTAAAAGATTATAACAATACAAAACATTCTTCAATAGGAATGAAGCCAAAACAAGTAAATAAAACAAATGAAAATAGAATCTTGAAATCTGCATTTACTCATGCTAAAACGTTAGATATAAAATCTCCAAAGTTTAAAGTGGGTGATCACGTACGAATAAGCAAGCATCGAGAGGCATTTTCAAAAGGTTACACACCAAATTGGTCAAATGAGATATTCCACATTAAAGAAGTTAAGATGACAAACCCTTGGACATATTTAATTCAAGACGAAGATAATCAGGACATTCTGGGTGGTTTTTATGAGCAAGAATTACTAAAAGTAAAGCATACCGATGTGTATCTTATTGAGAAGATTTTGAGAAGGAAAGGAAACAAAGTTTATGTGAAATGGTTAGGACTTGATAAAAAATATAATACATGGATTGATAAAAAATATTGTTTAATTAAATTGAAATTAAATTTTAGTTAAATTTGTTTTATTTCTGTTCCTCACTTTATGCTTTAGCTGATACAAATTACAAAGTCTTAATGTGCTAATTAATTTCAAATAAAATTCACATTTACTAAACTAAAATTTTATTAAGTAAAACATCAAATACAATTTTTATTAAAACGTGTCAAATATATTTTATTTCTATGTTCCTCAGATAATATCGAATCTAGAATAAGTTTACAATCATTTATTCTTTTTTCAAAACGGAGTCTATCTAAGTACCACATCTGAAAGTTACTCCTACGGGCTTGTCTGTAAGCAAAGCTCCACTTCACTAACACATGCACCTTATTGTTCTCTTCCAGAAAAGATATTGTTTTCTTCGTAATATTTTCTTTTTGATCCATTTTCATTGTTTTCTTCGTAATATTTTCGTTTTGTTCCATTTTGCTTCAATTTGTTTTCCATTTGTTCAGGATATAAAGCAAGTAATTCCATCATAGTTGAAACATTTTCACTGTTAGGATTTTCTGTTGGACTTATTATATTATAAACATGCGTACACAAGTCGCCACAATCAGATGAAATATTATTTTGAAATATTTTGAAATATGTATTGAATTCTTGCCTTTTAAGTATAGATAATCTATAATCAATAATTTCCTTTAATCGCCACAAATTGTCCAAAGACTCTTGTCCTAAGTATATGAAGTGTGGGCCTTTTGTAATTTGTAGAACAGGGGTATCATTTATTTTCTGAACCTGCAGATGAATGTTGTTTATATTCACACTGGTTTGATCAACTTGAGGAAAGTAGAAATTGTTTACAATAATTCCTTGATGAACACAAATGTCTTTCCAATTTTCTTCGGTTAGTGCGATTGAAAATCCAGTTTTTCCACCAATTACAATTTTTGGAGAAAAATCATTTAAACTAATGCCAACAAGAACAAATTTTGACAAAGAATTATTTAAAAAATAAATTTTTGAATTAAGAAGCGTTTCAAAGGTTTATGAACCACGGCGTTGTTCATAATGACTAAACGAGACTGAAACATATTGTGTTATTCTTGTACTTAAATATTCTCATCCCCACTTTCTTTAAAGTTTTGATTAAAATGGATTAATGAAAAAATAGATTTCCAGTTTGAAATTTGTAATAAAGATAAATAATTAAAATGGTAATGTATAAAAATAATGCAAAGTTTAATGTAACACTAATGATGGAAAAGTAATAATTTTTGAATCCGTCATAATAATTGGTACAGTTGGGGGTTAAAATTTGTAACTGATTATTTTTAAACTCTAACCTTTCTATCCAATTTGTATCAAAAATAGATCGATTTGGATAATGATACAAAATTTTAAAAATTTACTTGCATTTTCATTTCCATTTATTCGTTCCATCCAACTAATTGTACTATTGTTAATTAATCCAATTTTCATAAATTTACAATATTTACTTAGAGTGACGTCTGTTTTATTAGAAAACATATTTCACGTTACGCCAGGGGGATGATGAACATAAAAAACATTTTGGAAAATAAAATAAAGAAGAATAAATTGAGATCTACTGATAGTCATTAAAACAAATTAATAATTATATTCCAAATTTATTAACATTAAGCAGATACTTTCACCACGAAAGCAAAAGCAGTTGTAAAAAAATAACAATAAAATACTTAATTTAAATATATGTAAAAGTTCATAAATAAGGATATTAATAATACTATATAAAATGTGTAGCTTGAAGACTTATTTTGAATGGTTACAATTATTCGATTCCTATTTTTCCATAAACAGTTATTTAAATCACAATTCCTAGCAAATTTCTTATGCTCCACAATAGGATCATCATAACTTAACCAATCAAAAATTTCAATACCACAATAAAAACATTTACAAATATCATTGATTGAAGTATAGTAAAAGCCAGCTCCAGCTAACACTTCTGGTCTCAATTTTCCTTTCCATTTTTTAAAAGTGGAAAGTCGTTTTTCATATGTTTTAAAATAACTGTTATCAATTTCTTTGTCAAAAGTTTCTATGCACATTTTGTGAAAGACTTATGAAGACTAACTTTGGTTTCAAAAACAACAAATTTAAATACCTTATAATATCTACATAAATATATCTAAATCTTCATGTTCTGCATTCCATTGATACAAAGCAATATCTTGGTGTCCCCAAGCTAATGTATTAAAACTATAGGGAATTTTATACCGCTTATCATCTTCGGAACTCAAAGCCAATTTATTAATTAACTCTGTAAAAATTGTATGTTGTCTAGATCGAAAAACATACATTGAACAAAAGGTTTTAGAATGATTTTCAACAACATCTTTATAATGAATAAAATCCAACTGCTTTTTAATTGCACTTTTTTTAACACCTTTTGCTTTTTTTGTTAAACTGTTTTCCGTTTTAATACAATATGCTTTTGCTCCAGTACCAAAGAAAGCAGTAATGGGTTCACCAGCATATTCATCTTTGAATTTTCCTATAACTGACTTTGTAATAGGCATTTCATGAATATTATTAAATTCATAATTAGATGTGTCAAATTTGTGAATATTTTTTATCATGTCAGAATAAATATTTGGAGTTGTGACTTCTAAAATGAACGAATCGGTATCGGTGTATAAAAGTGAAATATTTTCCTGATAAAGAGGTTTTAAAAAATTATAAAAGAAATCATACATGACAGTTTTAGATATATCTAATATTGAGAAGCCTACATATATTGGTTTATTGTAAGTAACTTGAATCTTTTGCATTTGAATAGCTACCAAGTTTTCAGAAAATATTGTTAAGTCCTTGAAATATGGTTTTGCAATTAAATTCTCAGCACCATCTTTTCTTCTATTTTTTTCCCACTCTGTAACAAGTCTTACGTCAATTCTCCTATCAACATTTTCCATAGTCTTGCCATAAATACTATTATTTGCCAACTTGTAAGTATTACGATCAAATTCATTCTTTGAATCATTTCTTAATCTTGAATTCAAGTCTATATATTTTTTCAACCAATCAGATTGAGAAAACTGTAAAACTCTATGAACTTTAGTTAACTTGAGTCCATGTTCCAAACATTGTTTTAATAATTGATAGTGAATAACATATTTTGATTTATCATTTAAATTGGGTATTAATTTTATGCATTTAGAATTTGGCGGTTTAAAGTTTTCTGGACAAAACGGAAAATCGTTATGATAGGAATGTAGACTTGTAGGATATTCTAAATCAACTTCTAAAACATATCCCTTATTAGATTTTTTAGAAATATTCATAATATTTAAATCATTGATTTCTTTATCTGTTAACCAAACAAAATCTCCCGTTGGAATGTGCTGTGACATTGCATAACCATACAAATTTGTTGCATCATAATAAATTATGTATTTAGTTGGCTTTAAAGGATCAAAATTTAAAAGAAATGGGTTATTAGCTTCAGATTTTCTACAAATGCAAGAGCTCACACCACCGCGAACGCTTTTTTTGAAAAAGTGTATCATATCTGGATCAGTTAACAATTCTAACTCTATTCCAGTATAACGCAACACGCCTCCCAGGATAAACCTGGAAAAGTGTAAAAATGAGCTGGATCGAGCTTATATGTGGATAAACAAGTGCTTCTAAAATTTTCAAAAATATCTGCCAAAAGTAAAGTATCAGAGAGTAAGTAAACGTCGGAGTATTGACCAAGAGATTCACATTTAAACAATTGCCAAACCTTTACAGCTCTTTGGTATTCTGCATCACTGATGTGCTCATCCGTTAAAGTATTATAAAATTGGTCTTTCTGAGGTAAAGTTGTTTCTTCTAATTTTAAATAATCATCAATATAACTGTAAGGAAATACACCTTTTTGCCGAATAAGTTTAAATCTTTCTTCATCATTGAAAATTTTTTTTATTTCCTTACATTGTTCATCTTTTAAGCTTTCAGAGAGTTTTGATAAAGAATGGGATAGAAATTGAAATGAATCAATAAACCTTAATGATATATTTTTTTCTTAGCCTTTTGTGTCTTTTTATCAAAATAGTTATCCACATGAATAAGCTTTTCAAATGAAATATATTTTTCCTTGTTTTGTGCGATAACTGTTAGTTGTTCTTTGTTTAAGCATAATTTTTTAAGAAATAGATGAGAATCATAATTACGCAAATTATGCAATATAACTGGAATAAAGTTAGGTATTCTGTAATTTATGTTGCAGAGTGAATGAGCTGGACCTCTATAAAGACCGGTTATATGACAATGATCTGCAACCCTGTCATTTAAAAGAGGTTTATTACAAATATGACAAACTTTTTCATAGTTATGATAAATTTTGTCCAGTTCGTTCAAAGGGATCATTTTTTTAGGAGCCTTTAAATATTTATTGTATATGTTATACACATCTCTTTCTAAAGAATTTATAAATAATGTATCACAATTTTGACCTCTATATTTTTCAAATTTAGAATAATTATCGTCGAAGGAACAAGGCAAATGAATGTGGAATATGTTCATATTGTTTTAAGGTGTATGAAGTATTAGGATTTTTATCAACATTGTCATTATTTAAAGGCTTTAAAATGCATTCAAAATCTGCATACACCACGAAAGGAACTTTCATTTGTTTATGATAATTTACAAATTTCAAAATATTATCATATGAATAGTTTCCAAACTTATCTTTTATTAATTCTTTAGAAGGTAGGTTAATTCGTAAATGATCACAATCATAGCTATTGTGTTGTAATAAATTTTGTCTGTAGGGAAATATTGTAAACAACCATCGCAAATATATTTTTTTCCGTGATGTTTAGAAATTTGTGCAGAAACTAGTTTTGATAAATCTTTAATATAGCAATAATGAAAGTTTTTTCATCATCATCACTTATTAACAATAAATTGACATGTTGATTTTTTTTATTCGATGAATAATAAAGTGGACCAATTACTTCATACCCCTTTTTAGGATTTATAATTTCTAATCCATATACATTAATAGAAATGTTATTTTTTTCTTCAAAAATCTTAATGTTCTTTAGCAACATTGGAAATTCTATACCTGACATATCCAAAACAGAAGAGTAGTGTGGGTAGGATGAAGTTTCAAAATCTAATCCGCGTGGTTGGAAGAGCAGACACAACTGCCCAGGCGAAGCAAAAGTTGTCATCATTCCTAATGTTGATCACAGCTTGACGTCTCTTGATCTCTTGAGGAAGTTCGATAAAAGATGAGGCTCTCAGCGGATTGTGCTTGTTAACATTAATTTCCAAATGAAGTAAATTCATCAAAGCCCATCCTGCAACGTAAAAATTAAAAAATTACTTTTTTTGTTGCTGTTGTAAAATCGAAAATAAATTCTTTACCTGAATCTCTTTCTGCAAATTCGTCAGCTTTCTGGTCAATAATGGTGCAGATTTGCTCTAACAGTTTTTTTTCTGATATCCTTGGCAAATGACTTGGAACGGCGCATTAAAAGATTTGACATCATAGCTGTCGCTGCTGGGGTTAAAATAGAAACCGAACAGTTCCATATTTAGCTTGATACATTTGTTTCTGCAGTTCTTGATCTATTAGATGTGCAATTATATTCCAAATGTTGAAAATATTCTTTTACATTTATGAAGTTTTGATGTGAGGAAATCCTATAAGATATTATTCGTTCCCTGAATGCTGACTTGATAATTTCAACACTTTCCTCCAAGCCTATTTTGGAATTGTTCTTGTGCACACTAGATCGAAGATGTCCACCCCATAGACTTTGGTTTATATTTTTCTTGCATTCTTTACAATATTTTACAATATTTGTAGAATCTATATAAATTAAGAAAAATATTTTACAAAATATGACATGAAAAATAAAATGTTCTTACCTTTAACAAGCTTTGGTTTTTTCAACCAACTGTTGAGTTTTGTGGAATTTCCGTTAACATGTTTTTTAATATGTCGCAGTAAATTATCCTT